>OX375869.1:28395919-28416848 GCA_947359475.1 Heligmosomoides polygyrus bakeri | reverse complement strand
CGAATGGAATCACGGTCAACTCAATAGAACTGTAACGAACACAGAAGTGAGTTATGGAGAATGCATTGAAATCCATTAAGCTTAGTGATCAGGTCTCAAACAAAAGTAGGTTATGGTAAGAAAAGGTGAAGATCTGTAGATGTTGTCAGCTGCGCGACGAGGGGACCACTCAGGAGGAGCGATGACGGGGCGAATAAACCGAACGTCGACGCTGGAGTCTTGGTGGGATCCAACGTGTCTTAACATGTTAGCTCCGGTAAAGCGACAGCCAGCGCATTGATCCACGACTGCTTTGCTTGACGGGCTCACAACGCGGGACCACGTTGCTCTCGAGAGGCTTCGTCCAAGACAACTGCGAGAAGATCTCGGTAACATCGTTGGTAGAGCTACGTAGCTCTCAACGATTTGAGGTGACTATGCTTTGCTACCTTGAATGTATATTCCACGATGGAAAACATCTATCTTCCCCAAACTGAAACTTCTATCCGGTCTTGTCACTATTGTCTGCCTATTTTCTACGGAATGTAGTAGAGGCACGTTGAATACATATTGGGCTTGTAAAATGATCTCTGGCAGCCAGCCACTACAAACAGATAAGTCTGTGTAGTATCAAATGGCGACACCGGGAGGATAAAATGATCTGTTGACCTGGATTGGCACCCAAACAAAGTCTTTGGATTCAATTTGGCTGTAAAAGGATTCCCGACTACGCTACATCGTACTCTAAAGACCATATTCTTAGTAAAGTTGTGCTAATAACGCCCCAAAATAAATGGGTGCTTCATCACCTCGCGGAGTTGCTGCAAAACTCTACTTTCCGAAACTAGAACTGCAACACATATTTTCCCCTTGGGCTTGGCTCAGAAAGCTGATGTGAGGATCTATAGCATAGATACATCTCTTTCCGGAAGTGTAGAGGTTCAGCACTCTTTCGGGACACAACCTTCAGACTAACATTAGTTTAAGCCAGCGATCCAACATAATCTATGACGTGACCGTGCATGCATATTATCTCATCTTCAGCATCGGATAATTGAGTTGTCTCATTTTAACGTTGCCCAGAAGCCGACAACTCAACGGTTTGTGACAATTTTTTTGAAAATAGACTGGCGCAGCCAAGTTTTTTTTAGTTCGCAGACAAATGCTATTCTATTTTCTGAAAAACTGCTAACCTATGACTAGAAAACTTGTCCCAATAAGATAAACAATTGAGAAGTGCCGTTGTCCTTCAAAAGTGAGAAAACTTGCTCTTAAAGTGACGAGACTGCGCAATTCTCGGCTAGACATAGGTCGCCAGAAATCTTCTGATTTTCAAGAAAACACAAAAGAGAGCTGGCTTAGCTTAGCTTGAATGATGAAAAAATAGCGCTTGCCAAAAATTTTTAAACATTTTATAAGTACATCAACATTTGACTTAAACTGAAAGAAAGCATTGGGTCTATTTTTAATTCTGACGATAAGGGCGAGCTCATCAATCGGATTTGGAAGAGGCAAGAGCGTTTGCAGCTTTCCTCAAGTCCATTTACAAAAACCATTCAACGGATCTAGTAGACTGTCCTTAGATCTGCAAGCAGTTCTTGACTTAGTTTTCTAGACATCAACAAGGAATTAGTTTATACAACTCTTGCTTGCTTACCAGCTCGCAATTCAAATTTTCCTAATGGAGTACCATATATTTTCCTCAAAAAGCAGCTGCAGAACTTACTTTCGACCTTACCATAATCTTCAATTGGTTTCTCCTTTAGGCGCAAGTTTCGTCAGTACGGAAGAAAAGTTTTATTAAGCCGATTTTCATTCAGCCGATTCCACATAAGGAACTTTAGAAAGGTGGGTCTCACCGCTTCGGTAAGCAAAGTTTTTGAGGAGAATATCACGTAGTCAGATTCATGGTTACTTGCGAGATAGTAAGCTTCTCACAGAGGCACAACATGAATTTCTTGAGCGTAAATCTACCCTAATTGCTCTTGTCTCAACGGTTCCGGTTTCACAAAAGATAGTCGACTCTAACGGATACGTTAAGATCTGTTATCTTAGCTATACCGAGACTTTCGACTAAACCAATCTTGATTTTTGCTTGCCAAATTAAAATCGTACGGACTTGATGGATTCCTTTTCAGTTACTACAGTCGTTTTTAACTGAACGAATGCAGACAGTCTTAGTCAATTGTGACATATCGGACACCTACGAAACCAAAGGTGAAGTTGCTCAAGGGACATGTCTCATGTTTCTGATTTTTATGAAGGACCCACCCAATTACATTCCCTGCAAAGTATCGTGTTCTATTTATGCGGACGACTCCAAAATATACTCGTTTATCAACACGAATGCCTTTGCACGAGCTCTTGATGCCGTTGATGTGTGGTCTAAGAAGTGGATGCTTGATATATCACTTGAAAACAACTATAATGTGCATTGGTAAAAGACACCCGCAGGATGTATTGTTTCGATTAGGGGACAGCACTACGCATATTTGTGACCTAGGCTTATTATACTCTGATAACCTTTCTTTCGAAAAAAAAACATACATTGATTGCATAGTAGTGCCCATGGGAAATCGAACATTATTCTACGTGCCTTCCAAATGCGTGCAATGTTTACATTTTTCAACTCTTTACCACATATGTGACTCTGACTCGACTTTTTACCACCATACCGTCATCAGATAGGAATTGACGAAAATTTGCTGAAGTGGTTTCGATCGTATCTTCATGAGATTCATGGGAGCGTTCCAAGCAGAGCAGTTACACTTCCTTCCTGCGATCTGAGCTCGATACGAGAGATACAAACAATGGGATATGTAGCTAGTTGAACAATGGCACCATCGAAGACACCTCAAGCTGCGTAATCTTGGGGACATGAATCTTTCCGCAATCAAATGGATCCGACGGCTAATAGCGTGTAAGGGTCGGCCCGTGAGTTCCGCGAATTTTTCCAGGAATATGTCCTCTCGCAGCATGTCACCGCTCCTACACCGGGCTCAAATATGCTTCGTTTCCAGATGAAACCACTTCCTCCATAAGTATTTCGTAGTCACAACGGCGTGTTGACTCCTCGTTTTTGAACTAGCTTTGAAAATCTCTGTAATTTAAATCTACTTTTCAATTTCGAATTTGCTAGAAAGTGAAAGTGAAAATACTTGGGATGTTTAACAATTCCTTCGCCTTTATTTCTGATAGTGTTTTTGAAACTGCTGCATATTTATATGTTTAGCTGCCGCTGTACCCCGACGAAAACAACCAGTTGGCCCACAAATTCGTTTCTGAAGACCCGCTTCCTCTCCAGCGGGAATTTGCTGCGACAAGAAAACTTTGGAGAATTTTATTTACCGTGTAATTGTTATTATAGTTGTTTTATTGTGCACTGTGATGAGTATGATTGCGTTATGCTAAGGCAGCCATTTTATTGTATGATGATGATTTGCTTAACAAAACTTTATTCTTTGGTAAGGCAGTAACATTATACCACGACAATAGTTAAAAAAGTTCAAAAATGACAACAGAATAATTGTACAACGCATTGAATAGAAAACGAGATAGAAATGATGAAAAAAATTGCCGAACTTATGAAACGCAAGTAATAATTAGTTCTCTTTATCTAACGTTGTCTCGATGTGGGGTGAAACACCAAGCCCAGGCCGCCATCGCCTTCATCTCCAGTCAGCCATCCCTCCGGCAGACGCTGAGGTTCTCCTTCATAGCCCCCTGAGGGGTCCCACCTCTTGTAGCAACCCCAGTAATGTTTCACGACCATCCAGAGGGTTAGGGTGCCGCCACAATCCGCTCCTCTCCTCAGCAGCGTAGCAAACTGGGCGTGCAAAGCTTTCAACCTTGCCGATATGTCATGCCTGCTCTCGTTCTCTAATGGGTTGGACAGACAGGTGCCCAGGCTCCTCATCAAATACCCGTAGCAGCCAGTACCGGTGACTTTGTTGCGGAGATATTCACAGCCGGCGCTCCAGGCCTCCTGCTTGATAAGGGTCATGGGACGATCACTAGCAGCGAATGCCGTAAGGAAGAGCGCGGCATCATGCACGCGTCCAAAGCAGGTCAGGGAGTCGTCACCTCTCAGTTCCACATGGGTGGAGTCCCTTATGCTCCTGTCCCACAGGCCCATGTCCTCAAGTTCTCTCATGGCGCGCTCCACCTCCACCAGCTTCTGTTACTACGTGCGGCAGAGCCGCACGTAGTAACAGAAGCTTCCATAAACCTACTGGCGAAGTAAGAATCAAACATTCGAAATCGGTTGTCTAGATGCGGGACCTGGGCCCTATCAAGGTACAGCTTACGCTTCCTCGACAGCAGAACCAAAATCATCGCTTCAAGGATGACCTCAATTATACTGCCATAGTGGTTGTTCATTTGAACTGAAATCGAGATAACAGCTCACGACTGAAGACAAAGCAAGCGGAGTCACAATAAAGATCTGCTGCTCATAAAACCTCGAACGCTAGTGAAGTATGAGGCTTCTCGAACAAGTTAAGAAAAATTGTAAAAACAGCAGGTAAGAAGTTTATTTTCGGAACAACAATGCAACAATGAAAACCGAGAAAAAACAAAAGCGTTAAATTAAAGCGTTAATTGGGGAAAGTGTTAAGCTTTGTTTGCTTCATTGAGCACCTCCGCGAGCTTACCTCCCTAGCGCAAATGGGGTTGTCTTCGTGCATGCGACGCAAAGTTAGCACGACATACTCGCTTGAACAAATATTCAAAGCTAAGAACTTCGACAAATAACGCCCTATGAAAAGGCGATGAAGGGGTAACTCAAAAAGAGACTGAACTGTTTCGAAAGTTCCTGCTATTCGCGACTAAGGTACCTTCAGGCGGTCGGCTGAAAATCATTGTCGGAGTCATAGTCGAGTCATGGTCGAGAAGCATCAAAAGCAAGTAAATTATCACACACAGAGAGAAAGTGAATAGAAGCTAGCAATCAAGAAGGGAGACCAGGAGCCGGATTAATCAACGACTTGCAACAAATTAACAGAGAAAATTACAGCCGTAATCCCTGATAGCGTGCCTTATCAAGCGATTTGGTGAGCGATAAACCGCGTTATCTGAGTTTTCAACTGTGAATACTCTGTTCTAAGTTTTGTAAGTCGTTGATGAATTGACCCCAGGAAACTGTCATATATTGTGGACGAATCGAAATGAATCAAAAAGCAATCAAATGAATCAAAATTTACCTACAATAGCTGCAATGAAAGTGGATTCACATACACTTGTAGGTAGTAGGGTAACTTACTATTCGCGTGAGTGGGCTAGGCAGGTCCACCTAGCCGATCCTACATTGCAAATCTCAATTTAAGATTTGCGATGTGATCAAGGCTGATCCACTTCACTGGGCACATAAACAAAATAAAGGACATCCTTCAACTTTTAGGACTCCCGGTTCAAACAATGTTCACCCACACTTCGCTTAAAAGACTCCACACTTTAATCGGCCAATATTCAAAAAACCGTTCTAGTCAGCATCCTCAATAAACCCTTTTACGGAGTATGAGAGAAATCGTATATCTTGTCCCGTTCCCCTCAGAAACCTGTGCGGGTGGTAATTGATCGAAATCGGCCGACATTCCAAAAATCAATGTCATATTCGAAATCAACATCCTCAATAACCCCGTTTTACGAAGTTTGAGTGAAATCAGTGATCCTGACCTGACTGCCTCAGTGCGAGTGATAACTGATCGGAATCGGCCAAAATATGAAAGGCGGATGTCATTTTCGTAATCAACGCCCCAAATATTCTCTGAAGACAAGCTTGAGCAGAAAATGAAGCATTGAAGTCCAAAAATGGAATAATGCCAAAAAAGCGAACCAAAAAAGCTGAAACTTACATCGGTTCCTCTCCTCCTCTCCAATCCTACCGGCAGCATGGCTTGATTGCAGGTTCGCACCGCAATTCGCCGAATTTCCTCGGCTGACGTAGAGGCAGCGTGTTCTCCGCAGTGCACACACAGGACAGCACACTCGACGTCCCGATTTGCCGGCGCTCTCGCCGCCGTTCAAAAATGACCCGAGTCATTTCGAGCGGAGACCTCGGCGGCGGCGCCCCTTGGGGCGTGGCGGGGCGTGGCTGCGGCGACTTCGCCGCTCGACGTCTGAAAACCTCACCACCGCCGTCGCGGCCGCTGTCCAGCTTAACCATTGGGCCGCGCCCCTGGGACGGGTCTGAAGGGGCTTTAGACTTCTACTTGCTTGCTTGCCTATTTCCAGCAACAACAAAAAAACAGAAAATAGTATGACAGAACGTCGTCGCTCAGGGTGAGCCATTCAAACTTGGGTAATTAAACCTGTTGTAAAAAACTTGGATAAGAAAGGTATTTCGAGAGTGCCACCAGGTGACAACGTTCTCTCTGTATATATATATATATATATATATATATATATATATCGTTGTGTCGAAACAGTGAAAACGATTCATTCAGCTCACTTAAGTCCTCGTTTCATCAAAGCAGAGACATTCAAATCTAGAATGTCCCCGATTCTTTCTGAAACCATTGATACCGAGTTCCAATTTGTACCTAACACATCGTAATGAACAAGTTTGACGTGAATTCGCATTCAAATCAACACATGCTTCTGGAAACACAGACTGGGATAATCTCACATCAAAGCATCTTATCTTACCGGCCCGCCCTAAAAACACGACATTCTTTCCAATATTTCAAAAAAATCAGCGACACTCCAGTACAAGCAATTGGTAGCCGTAATTACTACGGCGCCCTGCCGAAAGAGCGGCTTTTAGAGAAGTGTGTGTTGGTTGTAGCACTACTGATTAGCCGTTGGTTATAATTTCGAGATAATAACGGTTATCTACCTCTTATTTACTTGGTGATTTATGTAGCTTAGAATGGGTTGCCCAATAATGTTCAACAGGTATATGAAGGTGAAGTGCATTGAAGGAAGGAGTGGCGAAAATAATTTGTTCAAAGAACACTAGAACTGGTTCACTCCGTGTCGACCAGCCTACCAATTCGCCTGCTCAGAAGTAGGCGCGCAGTGTAAGCACAATTTCAAGACGATGGGAACTAGCAACTACTAACCCACCTCTGAATTCATAGATTCCTGAATAGATCAGGAAGTGGTCATTTTTAGGTAAACAAGTATCGTAGTAATTCATCTATCCTGCAGGATATGGGCGTGACCATTTCTCACATTAACCGTTACAGCACCATCGCTGGACTTGAAGCAAATACGATGCCCGCTGGGAACGCTGAGAAACTGTCCTGCTTCTCGAAGGTTGTTTCTTAAATGCTTATTTTTGGATAGACTATGTTGATTACAATTATTTTGGCATATATATATTTATTATATGAGACACATCATGTGGTAGCAAATAACACATCAAACACTTAAAAAACAAATTGGGTATTTGGAAATTACCACAAATACTACGGAATCAAATATTTATCTACCGTTTTTTTATGGACACAATTCCGCTCGGAATTATTCGTTGCTTGCTGAGTCGGATGCAGTCAAACCCAGATCTAATTGTGAAGAAACGTTCCAGAGGATTACGTCTGGCACGCGGAAGCACCAACGATGAAACTCCACTTCTAGTAAATGATGTCCAGTGGGTGTAAAACTGATCAAGATGTCGACCAGTGACTCCTTGAAGAATCTAACGGAATAAGATGAGATCAAGTTTCCTCCTCTGTGAGAGAGGGTGTGAAGTTTGAAATTAATATTCCCCTCAGAACTTGACGGAATGCCGTCATATATGGAGTCAAAGCCCCTAACCATGGGTTTTTGCTTGAAGCTGTTTTGAACCTTCTCAAGGAAGCTACAAGCTTAGACTTTTGTGAAATAAAAACCGGCGTATCCCATTCCATGGGACAGGTGTAGTATAGGTTTTGTAGACTCGAAGCAGTACTGCCGTGTTTTTAGTGTTGAGGAAACAGCTTCTGCCTTAAGGCAGTCGCTTTTCGCGCAATATTTTCACAGTAGCAATCAATACTAAGGTCATTCAAGATGAGAAATCCGAGATCCTTCTGTTACTCAATTTTCTTAATGATCGACACCCCTATTTTTTAATCGAATTTTGGATTCTGACGACCGAGATGTAGTAATGTAGTTTTTCTTCAGACAACGGGAAATTCCATTTACAGGTCCAATCAGCAATATAATTTGAGAGCTTGTCAATGCTGCGCCAACATGAGGATTTACTAACGAGGCCAGCAACAGATTCGCTCTTACTGGTCTTCTAATAGAGGACGATCGCGCTCTGAGGTGGATCTATGTGCCTTATGAAGACGGCGACTCCGTCGAAACCTTAGGCCGAATAAAGATCCACCTTAAAAACCCCGTGAGGGCACAGTATTGACAAGAAAACAATAACTAACCATGCCGAGGTTTCAAGAATAGAGAAAATGGAAACATTGAAAGCATTCTGCAGCATTCTACAGACATTCTTAGAAGTAACACGTATATACATCTTGACATCCGCAAATGCGCATCATTTGGCAGCTGTTTTAGAGAGCAATTCAGAATATTCATACATGAAAATGTTGAAAAGATCAGGAGAAAGAGCTCCTCCTTGGAGAACACCAGTCCGTATAGATCTTGTCTCAGAGTGGTTTCCATTTACCCGGACAACGAATATAAAATATAAAATATATGAAAGGGATATAATCGTTGTCGATAATTTCAAGACGGTTTCGGCTTTTGTGTAGAGCCGTTAAACAGTTCTGTTGGCTTGCTCCTGGAACACGGGAAATGAAATAGGGACTGAAGAAAACGGTTGTCAAATGTCACCGGATTTCTTTCTCCACCGTGTCGTCGGCGCATTTCTAGAGTACGAGCTGCCGTTGTGCCTTACGTTCGTCGACCTCGATCGAGACAGAAGAAGCCACAGAGGGTGCCCCTCTGGGTACGTCACTTTGGAAGATTCACGACACGGACCTCGCTGTTCTATATGAACGTTGTCTACAACGTGAACAGAGCGGTTTGGCAAAAGGATGCTATGTCCCGGAAGCCTTCAGCGCCACCCTCATGCGCAAACTAGAATGGGAAGACATGGGAGTGAAGATCGACGGCCGACAATTGCATCATCTTCGCTTCGCTGACGATACCGTGCTCATAACACCGAGCATCAGCCAGGTGGAGCGAGTGCTGGCCGACTTCGATCGTGTATGTGGGAACGTTGGACTGCAGCTGAAACTTACCAAGGCGTTCATTAGAAATAGCGTGTGTCTTATGCCTCATTGTCGCTCATCGAAACGAACATCTCAAAATGCTCAGTAGGAGGAAATGGACGGCTTGGGGAGCTTTCAAGAGCATCGAAGAAGTGAAGGGGACGAAGAACGTCCGACCCTTGCTCAACTGTTCAATTCCGCCGTTCTTCCTGCCCTAACATACGCTTCAGAGACCTGGTCTATGCGAAAGCAGGATGTACACGCGATCAGCGTCGCGCAATGGAGGATCGAGAAGCCGATGCTCGCAACCTTCAAAGTTCCACGTTTTGTCGACGTTCGAAAATCAGAGAAAGCATTGCGCGGGTCGAACTACGAAAAGTTATGTGGGTCGGCCGCCGGTTTCGTAGACCTCCGCAATACGAGAACCGTCACCGACTGGGATGTCAAGAGAACATCAGGACGCCTATCAACGCGTTGTTCGGACTTCTTCGCCATGAACGAACGATATTATGCGCTTAGGGTCCCTCCCTCGAGCAAGGAGGATCCATCGGAGGAATGAAGACGCTGCCAGCGGCCGCTCGAGCTACTCGATGATCATCCGGACGACAGGTGATGTAATTGGTACAGCTCTAAAAGTTTTTCGTAACTTTTTGCTGAGGTAATCACATCATTGAAATAATCAACTTTAAAACTGGTTAAATACAACCGCAATGAGGTATTTGATGTTTGTTCTGAGCCTGCATGTTAATAATCTCTTTAAGGACTTTCATTTCCATCCGAAGTGTGACTCCATCGAGAGAAGCAGTCTTTCTAACATTAGCGGAAACCACGAACACCACACGAGAGTTGCACTTTCCATCAAATTAGTGAATTCCTTAGCCACGAAAAACAAGACTGAGAGAGTAGGCGCTTCCAGTTTTATGCGAAATTCAAAACGAGCAGTAGTGCATACCATTGAGGGACTCCATGAAGCAGGTAGTGAAAGAAAATTGTTCTCAGACATAAACCGTTAATTCAAACAACCTTCCGTGTTCATGTCCTCTAATAGGTTACCAGCCCGTTTCTCAAAAGCTGTTAAACTTCGGAACCGACAGCACTTGATGTCATTTTTCAAATGCTACCAGTCTCGTTAAAGGAATACCCACAACTTCCAATGAATTTGGACTACTACTCACCTGATAGAGCGTAAAATGGTGACTGCAAGAAAGGTGCCAGGATGGTTACATCCATTTTCTGATGGAGTTGTGGCCAGTCCGCCTGCTCACCTTGTCAACCGCTGGTCGGGTGCATCTGACCGACCCGGCGCTGCGTAATCAGCACAGACAACCAACCATCGGAAATTATGTACTGGCAGTGTTTTCGCACCATAGGAGGCCGTTTGTGGGTCCGATTTCCATGGATGGCGCTCCTCTTGCAAACTTTGTTTCACCTTTGAAACGACCATGCTTCCCCACTTTTATCTCTTCTTTGAACAAATACCTTGAAACATGTGCCATTTATGCTTGAAGGTGTAAAGGTAACAAGCTTTGTTCCCAACGTGATGAATATCAGAAATCGGCGCAATGTGACAACGGAGGGGTTAGTGAAATTGAAAAAAAATATATGCCTAGGTAGACATTCATGTAAGCAATACAAAACCACTTACCACTTAACCGGAATGGTGTCGCATCCATGTTGCTTGGGGGGGGGGTCGCCCGAGTAGAACGGAGGCGTGGAGTGCGCGAGACGGCGCGACGAAAAACCATTCCAAGCGGACCACTCCACCGGTGGGCGCACGCGTTGCACGGCCGCAGTGAGTTTTTATGGTTTTTTGGTTAGAGTTTTTAGAGATTTTTTTTATTTGTGTATGATGTGGGAGGGAGGGAGGAGGGGGAGTCGCGCCGAGGGGGGTGAGAGCGAGGGGGGCGGGTGGATTCGGGAGGAAGGGGAGGCGCGCCGAGGGGAGATGAGAGCGAGGGGAATTCAGATTTGGGCAAGGGAAGGGACTCCGGGGTGTGGCCGAGTTACGCACCCGTGTTTAAATTGCCTACCCCCCGGAGTCCCTTCCCTTGCCCAAAATTTGGAAGCAAATTAAAAAAGAGGAGTATCTGTCCTCAGGCTTTAAGTTACCCGGGCGATCTCCCCCCCCCCCCCAAGCAACATGGAGCCGATACCATTCCGGTTAAATGGTAATTGGTTTTGTATTGCTTACATAAATGTTTACCTAGGCTTATATTTTTTTTCAGTTTCACTAACCTCTCCGTTGTCACATTGCGCCCAGAAATCCTAGCCTTTATAGACAACATTTGGGTGTAGTTGGTGCTCCTAATCTCTCCACCCCCATTTATCATTAAATCGTGTGCATTGAGCGAGTTTCACATTTCTGATCGCATTGTTAACCATGTTAAAGTGCACAGCAATCAAACAATTTCGGTGTTGCCACGCTCAATTTCTTGGTTGTTGGCGGTGGAATGAGTGCTCAATTTATTAGCAGCGTATTTGCATGTACACTTCCGACATCAAACGACAAGATTACGCAGCAGATAGTGTTACTCGGCATCGAACTGCTAACGAAGCCTCACACCTTTTTTGAGGTAGTAGTTTGACTTGAAATTTGTTGCGTACAGCACCATTTCGTAATCAAGCAGATGGGTTTTCGGGGAGAGGATCAACAGATACATGCTACACTGTACGGTTCTGTACGATTACAACGAGGCCCAATTGATGTTTTTTCCAAATCTTTGGCTAATGATTTTACTTTGAGGTGATTTGTATAACCTCTGCAACGGCTCCCTTGGCTTATTATGACAGCTTACGGCAGGTACGTTTAAATGAGGTTGATGAGGTCAGTATCCGCATCACACTTTATGCGTGGGACTCAGTAGGGGTACTGTTTATAAATGACATTTGTTAATGCGGTTCAATTTCTTTAGAAAATGGGAACAAATGATAACAAAATCCTTGCATGCATGCGAATCGAACCAAGAGCTCAGTCTTGCAAGGAAAGAACAATACCATCGGTCAGAACTCGAGCAAGAAATGCATGAAGCTGTTGTAAACCCATAGCTGTAGTTTGATTTCTAGGCTATTTCAGAAGATCGAAATTCCTACTTAAAGTTCGCTGCGAAGTTGAAGGCTTACATGGTTTAAAGGCTTGTTCCTTCGTTTGATCATCCTCTGATATCGGTGTATATCTTATCCGCTGTGCTGTTAAGCTCAGGATAGCATGAAGAAGTAGAAGGTATAGCAGGGAACAAAAATGGATGGATAATCTACATCTGCCTCATTATCGTTTTTAATTGAAATATAGGAAACGGCTCGCATTGAGAAAAATGTGTCATTACTAGTTTCTTAGACAGCGGAGATAACCCACTTGTTCTTCTTCGTATTTGTTATTCGCCAGACGGAAACAGAATAAATTAGTCGTTCCGTCCGTGCTCCTGCAAGTGGCAATTAAACCCACATATCTTCCTGCACCGCTTGCCACTTCGTTTGTTACCTGGAATTATACCTATTTGTACGGTTTGTGAAGGCAATTATCTATCTTTACAATATTGATCATAACATTGGACATATTGAGTAATGGATATCAGAAACAAGTGTGAGTTGAATGCCTCGAAATGGTTTGTGATCACCAGTAACGTTGAATGACTGAGTCACTGAATGAACTGGGCGGGAGCCGTAACCCATCAGACTCCTGGGGATGTCGAAGGAACACCAAGATGTCTATCAAGGTGATGGACGAAAGTTGGAAACGACGGAAAGTTTGGTCCGGTCTGAAATTTCCTTCTCGTAAGTTTCAAATTTTTATTCCAAATTATGTCTCTGTTCAGTACACAATTCCGTACGAGCCTACTGCATGAGCTCAAGGCCGGGCTGAAGGCTTCGAATTTGTCAACGGATTTTTTGATAAATTTACATATATGGTAGGAATTGTTGAGGGTACCGTGGTACCATTCGGGCTGATAAGCCGCTGCGTTTGGAAGCAGTCAACCTCTCGAAATAACAAGGGGACAAATCAATTTCCCAGGCGAGAGTCATCGCGCAAAAATTCCACTGAATCGCTAATGAAAGCTCATAACTTGCTGACAAAACCGCCTGAGAACGCCTCAGAGACCTCACCAGACTGGCACGACGAAGCTCCTAGATTTCCGCTTCAAATCAGTTTGGGCTTTATGATCTATTTCGGCAGGTAAGATTACTGGTGTAAGCCTGTTCCTTCTCCCGTCATACTCTATAATAACGCGCTAAGCGATGAGTCATACTATCGTTCGGGGCCGCCGCAGAAAAACAAAATAGGGGGAAAATTCGAGGGGGAGGGAAATAGCGGGAAAAATTACGACACAGAAAATACCAGGAAACACTTAAGGCTTGACTTCTATCATTCCTATTTCAGATGTTGCTATGTGGTGAGGATCGTGTGATGTTGGCTGTACGGTTATGAGTGTTACTGGCTGTCTGACGCTAAATTCATCGTGATATTGTTATTGTTTTATAACCTTCCAATGTTAATGTTTTAGATAATTCCTATTCCTTTTTTCTTGTGTTGCTTCTCATATGAAGCTATATCTTCAAACACTCGTGCAAAGTGAACGTTTATCCTCGGAGCGTTGCCACGTCATTGCCTTAATACTGGGACGTTTCTTCTTATCACAACATTTTGCGACCTTAGCCTGAGTTGTTAGGGGTATGAGTAGTTTTTTTTTTATTGTGGGTGCCGAAATCGGCACGAGATTTTATGAGTAGTTGGTTGGGAGGAGAGGTTAGACTTGATCAAAAATGTTTCAAAAATGTTTGTCATTCCACAGGATGTTTCGGTTTTTGTCGTCAACCAGCTGCGGCTATAGAAGCGACAATGGCTATCACTGAAAGAAGCATAACCTCGCCTAAGTACGGAAGGCTACTACCTGACGCTTAGGTATTGACCAACCAGGAATGTTGCTCGAGAGTGAGTTTTTAAAAATAACTACACTATAGCTGGGTAGTTTTAGAAAACCGATTCATTTTAATTTCTGTGTGCTATTCTTTTGTATTGCCAAATTTCACTGCCAACAGTTGTTTTCACAGAGCAAATTTCTTGACTTTAGTGTGTATTAAGGCATTGTAGCGTACTGATGTAGGGTATTTCCTACCATCAGTAACGCTACCCATGCATGCACGCGGGTGGCTCCACATTCCTCCTCATTGCACTGTAGATCTCACAGTTTTCAAGTGGAAAATGAGCGCACTGCAAGGAAAAAGGGCAAGAGGGGGAAGGAGGTACTCTAAACACGTTACACTATTTCGCCTTTCTATATTGTTTGCGATTTTTTCATTGTTATTTTTGTCAGCTATGTTTCTAGAAAGATGTTTAGTTATTGTTGTTTTTCATTTTTTCAGCTCTGGATCTGTCTTACGATTAGTTGCATGACGATGTGTTAGATGTTATACGCACCTTCGAGTGCAATAAATAAATAAATGTAGGCCCGACAGAATCAATCGAGTGGGCGCGACAGCTAGTAGAGTGAGAGTTTGAGAAGTCCTATCAGAAATCCCTAGCCGCCCTACTCATGCGTTGCTCTAGGACTGTCCAGCTTGGATCTGGCGTGCGCCGTGAGAAATGCATATAAAATCGAACCTATCAATCGAGTGGGCGCGACAGCTAATAGAGTGAGCGTTTAGGGAGTTTTATTAGAAATCCCTAGCCGCCCTACTCAGGAGTTTCTTTAAGACTGTTTAGCTTTCATTTGGAGTGCGCCGTGAGCAACGCATACAGAAACGAACCTATTAATCGAGTGGTCGAGAAAGCTTGTAGAGTGAGAGTTTGGGGAGTCTTATCAGAAATTCCAGCCGCCCTGCTCGGAGTTGCTTTAATACTGTCCAGCTCGGCTTTGTAGTGCGCCTTGAACAATGCATATGCAATCAGACGAGGTGGCGCGACCGCTCGCAAATTGAACGCGCGGTGTTTGGAGCACGATAACTCTGTTAAGCGTGAACCCTTCCGGCTGCAGCTTGTAAATTTTGTAGCCAGTAAGAAGCTCTAGCAGCTCGCCAAAGCACAGCACTGAAGTATGAGAACGGACAAAGTTACGGTGGTGCGAAAATGCAGGTCAGGCTTGTACTACCCATTTTTTTCGATTTCAGTTGATCACTGCGGGAAGAGGTGATGAACTGATGGCCTACAAATGCATTTGCTAACAGATCACTCAAAGTACTTTACGAGAGGCGTTCACAGCTCTCCAGCTGTCTAACCTGCCTTAGTTACAGCTGCCGTTTTAGAGCGGCAGACGGCAACAGTAAAGGTACTTCCGCCCTTACTCCTTCCGTCCTTGAGTTTTTGGCACTCGCAAAGACACACACATCTGTTGAGCTCGATGAGCTCTACCGAACGGTGTCAATCTCGGCCAATTTTGGAGATATCGATTTTTTGATAATTTCGCATCGAGGACAAGGCCGCAGGGGAGAAATATTCGCGCTGTCCCACGCGGCAGTCACTTGAAACTGTTGTGAAAGGGTTAATCGCAGCAAAGATCGTGACACTCCCGGCGCGGAGATTTCGCTGGCTCAGGTTGTTTACGACGCGAGCCGGCTTCGCTGCGGACCAATCGCACGACGATGAGTCATACGAACATCAGCACCATGCCGGCGTGTCCGACATGCCGACAGAAGGAGCGAACATTCCAGCTAAAAACTCGGCGCAACGCTGGCTTACGAGAAGAATGATTGATAGGGAGCTGGCATATTCTACGGTCACGAGTTGAAAAAATGGATTTAGCGCCTGTGTGGTGAGCAAGCAGACAATGGATGACTGAAAGAATTACGGCACTCAAGATACTACATAATCTTCCGGGAATGTTAACTTTCAATAAAATCTTATAATCAGCCGCGAAATAACTGTAAGTTTAAAAATTACAATCTTACGACTGAGCTACGATCAAGCTATTTTGTAGTAGATCTGCCCCCATTTGGGGAACATATAAGGGCCAAGGACTGAGAATATGATCTACAGTAAGTGGCGTACTGGTGGGCGAGCGAGTCACAGTCGAATTTGCATTTTCCTTCGCAGTGGATTTGATTGTAGATGGTCCTTGGGATGGAACCGGTGGTTCTAGTATAGTCTACCATTTTGGTTGCACGTGTGGAGCCCTTTGAGGAGTACCAACCAAGTTGGGAAGCTGGTCCTCCACCTGCTTGATCTCGTCCTTCGCGGCCTTGGCTGCCTTCTAAAACACTCTATAACTTGAAATGTGATAGAAATTTTACTAAACTGGCCATTTTCGTTTAGAACGTTTTTTCATTAACGAATGTGACCGAAAAGGAAACCACTTCTTGAACACGAAATACAATATAACAACACTAGAAAAGGAGGAAATGGACTGTTATCCGTTTCTTGCTACACTTAGACGGATAATAGAAAATGGTAGTCAGTAAAAGTATGAGGTCTCTCTCGGAACTCCTCAGTAAGGAAGAGAGACCTTAAATACATTTATAAAATTACCTAACAGTGGATAAAATCCACAAATAAATCCATAATAATAATAAGTATTAATACCAATAATAATAACAGTACTAGTAATAGGAATAATAGTATAATAGTAGAAACAGTAGCAGTAGTAATAGTAGTAGCAATATGTTTGTTGACAAAATTCCGATAAAATTATTCACCGACCTCCTTTTGCTCGGCTTGTACACGAAGAGTTTCGATTTTTTCGGAAAAATCCGAAAAGCACTTGAGTCATCGCTTCGTCTACGGCGTCGCTAACAGCTTCAGCGTGCTGTTGAGGACCGTTGTGTTCGTCTTCTACTTTTTCAGCGTCTGTCGCGCTTCGTAGCGGGGTCCGCTATTCTAGTGTCATGACGCCACCTTTCCCGGTCCAGTGCTAGATCAGAGTGGATACCAGTAACCTTCAAGTCCCTATGTCAGACCAGCGCTGCTTCGGACGCCCTCTAGGTCGCTTTCCTACCACCTCGAACTTAAGATCTATCTTGCGGACGCTGTCTTCCTTTCCACGCAGAACGTGGCCGTACCATCGTAAGCAGGCCTCGCCCATCTTGTCCGCTATCGGCGCGACACCGAACTTCTGCCGAATAGCATCGTTTCGAATGCGGTCCATGCGCGTGACTCCAGCTGCCCAGCGCAGCATCTTCGTCCCCATGACGCTGAGGCGCGTTTCAACTTCCTTGGTCGCAGGCCAACACTCAGCGCCGTACATCGCTACTGGCCGGACGACTGCTCTGTATATGTCACGAATTCGTCCATCGACAATTCGCTCAAAGATCTTCATGCTGTGCGAAAGCAAGCGAATTGGACGGAAATTGGAGCAGTCTGCAAGACTGCCCTTCTTCTTCCAAATCGGCATCGTCGTACCTTGGTTCCAACAGTCAGGCTCTTTCTTCTCTGCGACAATCTGATTAAAGAACTTCGCAACCACTCAGCCGGGTACCAAACTTTGCCTTCCATAAATCAGCCGCCACGTCGTCAGGCCCAGTTGCCTTGTCACGCCTCACCTTCTTGAAAGCCGCTTCATTCCCCTCCACGATGACCTTCTGGACAGGGCCGTGGATTGGAGCCGTTTAAAGGAGTGAGGGAATTCTACTGTAGAGACCTCCTCAAAATAATCGTGCCATCGCTTCAATGCTTTCTTGCGGTCCATAAGAAGACAGCCATTTTCATCATTGATGTCGAAAAACTTTTCAATGTCCTCGGTCTACCGATGGAGATTCTTAGCAAGCCGGTATAGATACTGCTCGTCATCGCGTGACTCGATCTTCTCGTTGACATCTCCATAATGAGTGGCTTTTGCAACAGCCACGGCCTTCTTCGCAGCCTTCGGCGCTTCTTGGTACTTCCACCAGTTATCTGCTGTCCTTTCGCTGAGAAACACGTGATAGAGCGGGTTCTCTAACTTTTGCAATCACGTCGTTTGTCCGCAACCATGCAACACTATGACAGCTGTACCCGTCCTCGTAGCACCTACGTGCCTATTACGTTCAACAGCGACTATGATGACATCTTTCGGCGGTACTTCTGCTGTCTTCTCATTAAGCAAGCTCCAAAACTCTTCCTTGGCTTGATCCGAGCAGCCAGTCTGCGGAGCATAGACAGAGAAGAAGCGATAGAGTCGCTCCTTCGCGGCGACAATGATCTTCATCAACCGAAAGCGTTCGACGTTTACAATCGAGTCACGAAATCGTTCGGCAACGATTACACCGACACCACTGGTGGTCCTGGTACTTCCACACAGAACGGCCTTGAAGCCACGCCCTATGTCCCTTGACTTGCGGAACGACCACCTCGTCTCCTTCACCGCACAGAAATCAACTCTTCTACGCTCCAGTGCTTCAACAAACTCGCACGAGCGGCGCGTCAATGTACCCACATTCAGCGTAGCTACGCGGGTCCTGCTTATGTTACGGGACCTTCGGACTAGCTAGGTTGTCCCCTATTCCGCCCTCGCATCAGTGACCCTCACATACTTCTCACACTCACCGGGCTTTGCGAGCGCGCATCGGCTCCCGCGGACGCCGTAGCACTATCTCGAAATACTTGACCTGTAATACACTATGTGATGCAACATGGGTCTTTGTAGGCTGGCCTGTCACAAGGGCCTATCGCCTGCATTCGCATGTCCGTGTTCGGCTCGGCTCGCCAAAGCATGCAGTTTCCAGTGGCACCACGAGGAGGAAAGGACATCGCCACCCAGCATTATGTTCGTGTTCGGAAACGGCATATCGGTGGTATCCATAATGCGAACATCCTTTTCGTATCCCAAACACATTCTCTAAGAAAAGGGCATTTGCTGCGTTCTTAAACACGGTGTGCTCGACATATTCGACAATGATACCTATCTGTTGCATGAAATAAGATGCAAAATGTATGAATAATAAAATTAAAAATCGAGATAATGATCAATATCAATAGTAAGTTTGCGGAACCGTTCAAGCTGAAACCACAATCGTGTTCATCATCCTCAATTATCCTTTAAAAGAAGTTTGGGTCACGAAATCTTGTCTCATACTTGCGTGGACTAAACTGTGGAATCTAACTAAATGGAGTGGACTAAATTCTGGATCTCCTCGTTAATCTGTCAAAACTTACGTTTTGCACATAAGGTGTAATTAGTCGCCGCATTACAAATACTCTGACATTGCTGTCAAGAGTTGCATTTAAGTACGAGACCTAGGTGTTGAATACAAGAGTCCATTTAATTTCCGGTCACATATAAATAGCATCTTTCGTAAGGCGCTTAGTAGTATTTCTTTATCTTTTGAAACGTGCACTCAATGATGTAAGGATCTTTTTAAGACTATATCAGGCTTATGTGCTCCCTCAACTGGAGTGCTGCTGTCAGGTTTGGAGCCCTCATGGGAATAGAAAACTTCGAAGGCAGATCGAAAAAGTTGAACAAACTTTCACCTGAATTCTGATGTATAGAACACATAACTTGAGTGGTCCTAGCCTTTTACCAACTATGCGTCTAGATTGAGAATGTTTGGACAAAAAGCTTTTTGTATAGGAGAGTACAACATGATATACAATACCGCTCAAATTCTTTGCAAAAAAGACGCTTTGCGACGGATTAATCCGTCACAAAGCGTCGCATTGCCATAACTCTTTCCAAAGTTATTTGTTTAAAATCTAATTAACACCTTTAGAAGCCCGTCTTATTTTCTATCCAGCGATCTAAACGACATCTAAAACGTTTGCACAGTGACCTAGTTATGAAGCTTTTGCTTCCTCGGCTCCGATAATTGATTTACGACCCTCCGAGATCCCCATTGGCATGTCCTTAAGGCTTATCGTTGACGAGGTTCATCGAAACTCAGAAATCCTCTATTGTTTCAGCAGATCTGTATTTGTCACGCATCAAGTGTCATTGTGGTACTAAATAGTGCCAAGTTTGAATAACATAGGCCCGATTTCAGATATGCGCAAACGCGCGGAAACCTAAGATTCAGTTAAGAATTACCCAACTAGTAGCCTGCTACAGAAGACAGTATTCTACTGTTTCATTGTGGGGACGGTGATCTTTATAAAACGTGTAAAATGGCTTTGAGAAATGGGCAGAAACAACTAGATTTTCTTTTTTCCAACAAGGGAATGGTCCAATCTCAATACGTGGCGTAGGATTTCTCCTATCTTTGAACTTCGGTTGCTCCTGTACAAAATAAGTACGAAAGCCGAGTTTTTTGTGGTCTACAGTAGACCACAAGCACATTCGAACCTAAAAAGAACGAAAAGATTTGGTCGTTCAAAGTAGATTTCTATGCGGCCAAAGTTTGTCGAAAACAACAGAAAAATTTGTTTCAGTCGCTTACTTCTTTATGGCTGAGTTTATTCGAAAAGTCAAAAGGACAGCATTTCTCAGCCCGCTGCGAGCTTTCCACAGGTGTAATATTGTCCGTATTCAAACTGAAAACCATTTTCACCTCTTCGGCCGCCGAAACAACTTTGGGACTGCGCTTCGGCCCGAGTGCGGACACGGCGGCGGGCCGCTCGCTGCCCTTGCGACCTCCCGCGGCACTCCACATGTCGTATATCGCCTATGTACAGTATTCACACTTCCTGCGCCGCATTACATAGGCGATGGTCGGCCGCGGGGGCAGCGAGCGGCCCGCCGCCGTGTCCGCACTCGGGCCGAAGCGCAGTCCCAAACTTGTTTCGGCGGCCGAAGAGGTGAAAATGGTTTTCAGTTTGAATACGGACAATATTACACCTGTGGAAAGCTCGCAACGAGCTGAGAAATGCTGTCCAGTTGATTTTTCGAATAAACTCAGCCATAAAGAAGTAAGCGACTGAAACAAACTTTTCTGTTGTTTTCGACAAACTTTGGCCGCAT
>OX375869.1:28370919-28395719 GCA_947359475.1 Heligmosomoides polygyrus bakeri | reverse complement strand
GGCTCAACAATTTGAACGCAGAATCATGTCAACAGACAAACAAAGATGTTAGGTGATTTCTTTACCTGCTTATATGAGAGTTAGTTGGGTGAAGACAACATTTATCTAGATTGCAAGCGGATATCATAACATAGCCTAATTGTAGGGCGTCGAGGTTTGATGGAGCTCACAGTACAATATGCTGCAACGTTTTATGGACAACCATAAGGGAGATATTTCTAATAGACACCCCGAATTGCTTTGATAAAGCCGAATGGAATCTTCTGCATCGACTCATCGACGTACTCAAAATTTTGGCTACAGCA
Organism: Heligmosomoides polygyrus bakeri; assembly: GCA_947359475.1. Lineage (NCBI taxonomy): Eukaryota > Metazoa > Nematoda > Chromadorea > Rhabditida > Heligmosomidae > Heligmosomoides > Heligmosomoides polygyrus. The sequence continues at coordinate 28,395,414 of OX375869.1, read as the reverse complement.
ACTACATTCATACAGCATCAGCATCGTCACTTCGATCCTATCTCCGCCGTCATTCCATTGGTCAAGATCATCCTGCGAAAGTCTTCTCCCTAGTGAAGCAATCTATTGTCCGAGGACTGACAGAAGGAGTACAAGGCATAGAGAATGAGGAGCACATTTGGATTGCAACTCTTATCGATAGAAGATTTAATGATCCATGAGACCGCGAACTCTGACAATGGCAATCTGTTTATTCTATCATGAGAGGAGTTCCTGCAAAAGGATTCGAATGAAAACGCGTTGCTCCAATGTGGACACTAAGACAAAAGTTTTAGCGGTAACCATCTCGTTGTTTACCTGACAATTCGGTCAGATTTGATACATTTTTTCAAGGAAGTCGAGGATTATCTGGCAAGGAAACTTTTGGTATTTTCCTTTTGGTATGACCCATTTGGATTTTGGAGGAACGAGACGAATGCCGCGAAATACCCTCTTCTACGGAGACTAGCGATCAAGCATTTGTCAGCATCGGCCACATTATCTGAGTGTGTCATCTTAAGAAGCTGTTGTTTCTCCGTCACAATGTGCTTATCATTTATTTTAGGCTTTTAAGCATAATTTTGTCTTCTCATACGTGTTTTCCATACCAATGTTGGTAATTTTGTTAGTGTGTGTAGAGTTGTGTGCTTTTTGCTTAACAACTATGGATTTGGTATTGAAACGTTATTTTGAAATGGTTTATTGTCTTTAATTGCAGTTATTAACAGTGCTTTTAATGAAGATCTAGCTACTACTTACTTTTAAAAACAACAAAAATATCTTCTCGCATAATTTTGAAGAAATTTCCAATGATAGAACCATTTTTCTATTACTTTCGCTTCCGTGTTTCGTATTCCGGATTCCATCCATTTTTGACCAATTCCCTTATTTTTCCGTCTTCCGCGTTTTTCAAGAAAACATTTTGCAGATCCCTGGGCGTTAGGTCTACATGTAATCCAATTTGGACCAAAATCATATTATCTAAGTTTCATCATGATATTGTAAAACCTGTTTTCGTAACTAGCAGAGCAGTGCACAATCAATCAATCGATGAACTTATGTGTGACCTCAGGAAGGAAATTGCCATTAAGATCTACATTGAGAACAAACTGGGCAATACAATCAATGTCGAGATCATCTCAACACCACGTGTAGATATGACGCCTGACGACCTTAAACATGGGGATGTATCTTTTTTTTTTACAGCACTGGTAAGCATGCGTCTTTGTCATGCAAAACTGTTACTGACAAATCAACCCGCATAAAAATTTTAAAGGAGCAAAGAGGGTGCTGGAAATGCTGCTCCTCAGGGCATGACAGCTTTAAATGCCAAAAGGCGAACTGTACCCCATGTGGAAAAACGCAGCACACATCCTTGTGCCTTAAAAAAGATCCTAAGGAGCCAAGAAAGGTACTCCATGGAAGCCAAAGCCAGGATACCATCGATGCTGTTATTATCAGACAGCAATTGATAATAATAATGCGAAAGATCATTCTTATCATACAAGGCATTTTACAAATTTTAGCTTCATTTCCGCTGAATCTCAAGCTTCCAGTCATTTTTTTTACCAACACTTCGCAAGTAGTTCTAACGAAAGCCGAGGGAAATTTATTGAATTGCAGGAAGGTATGAGAAAGTACTTTTTCCTTCGTCTGAAAAATCGACCATAGAAGAATCACTAGCTAGTCGTTTAGGTCCTGTACGAAGAACAACAGGGATCTACAGTACAGCAGTAGGAAGTTCTGAACGATTGGAAATCCACGTAGTAAGCGCAAAAATAAGCACCGCATTTGGCGAGAAATTGGATGTTGAGCTCCAAACTAAATCCTAGGATTAGCAAAGACTTGCCAAGAGTTAACCTCACACTGCCGGATATCTCGTTCCTCAGGTACACGACATTCATCTAGCCAACTCGAAACTGCAAAGGAACACCAAGGGCCATAAATCGTCGTTGCGCCCATCACGCAAGGCGCGAAAGGGCGAGCGCCCGCCGTGGGTTTCGCCGCGGAAGTAGGCCAGGCTACTACTTCACTGGCTAGATCAACAACTGTTAATCCTCTCTTGTCCAGCAAACCATGACGCAAGAAACCGATATCAAAAAGGAAGTAGTCGGTTAAGGCCGCCACAGACTTCTGCGGCGCCGCTCGGCGGCGCCGCTGCCCTATGCTTAACCATAGGGCAGAGACGCAGAGCTCGCCTCCAGCGGCGCCGCCAGCGGCGCCGCTGGCCGGCCGGCGGCACCGGCGGCACCGGCGGCTTCGCTGGCGGAAATGACTTGAATCATTCCACCCCGCGGCGCCGCTCCAGCGTCTGTCTGTCTGCGCTCTGCGCTCTTCCCTTTCGCGGCGGGATCCAGAGCGGAGACGGTCGATGCGGGCGCGCAATCGTCATCAGGGCGCGTTATTGTTAAGCACCAGTCGGTCCCGACTAGAAACAGTACAGTACCTCGCCGTCACCGCTCCCATTGATGATGAGTCAAGCCACTGAGCGGCGCCGCTCAGCGATGTCGCTCGGCGGCGCCGCAGAAGTCTGTGGGGGCCTTTACACTTCTTCGATCTGTGTTGGCGAAGCTCTACCCTTGTAAAACAGCCAGTATTAGAGATGTTCGGTGCCTCATGATTTTTTATGTTGGGTACTAGATTGATTGCATTTTAGGTTTTGTAACGTTTCCTTTTCTTCAAAACCGTCGCCGCCGTCTTCTTCTCCCAACTGTCTGCTCAACTTGCCCGCCGTGTTGTCTTCAACATTCAACAAGCAGTCTAAAGCCTCAACCTCAATCAAACAAGAGCAGCTCTTATGGAGTCACCTACACGTCCGCTCCCTATGGTCTGCAAGAGACTATCAATCAAGCCAATCGGCGCAAACCTCGTGATGCAGTACTTTTTATGCATATCATGTCATGCGTGAATTAAATTTTATTTCACGGAATTGAACGATTTCGTTTTGGCCTCGCCGAGAGTATCTTCGTCTGCGATGACGCAAAAGCATTGGTAGGTTAGGAGGCGTGACGCTGCCATGCAGCGAACCGACGTGAGTTCAGGCTCCACTGTGCATAGGCCAGCTGGTATTGCAATAAATCTTGTTTCATTTCTTGTTCCGGTTATGAGATCCACTGAACCACCCTGTGTGCAAAAGTCCTTCGCTCTATCGTCCTATACAGATCTCGCTTGAGTCTTGTTCATTCTCATCTCCTTTATAGTTCTGTCGGCACTATTGCACTTTACGGACTCCAGAGGACGAGGAGAGGTCGAAAAAAATTTCGTCCAAACTTCGCCCAGGGGGGTTGTTTGGGGTGCTGATCACAAATCTAACATCCTTTTTTAAAATTTCGGCCGATTACGATAGGTTACGGTAGGTGCGGGTGACTAAGGTTGCCAAGGTCATGGTCACCGATTTCGCCCAAACTTCGGCTGTAAGGGTTATCTGTGGTGCTATGTGTAAGCACAGCATGCATGCGGTCCCGCAGCGATCGCCTGAAAATTCGTATATCTGTGGGAAACCATTTTTGCGGGAAACTCTTCGATAGGCGAAGGCTTAATCGAAAAATAGCACCCTAAGCATCATGACCCTCCATGCACTGTTCCACAACCGCCGCCAAGAAGAACTGCGCGACCTCAAGCTGAAGGACGTCTTTGACAAGCTAAACATGGACGTAGTTGATTTCCAGGAATGGCTTATAAGGATGGGATTGCTCGCTATCGGTGACCATGACCTTGGCACCCGCGCCTACCGTAACCTACCGAACTCTAGTGTAAAACGAAAAACGGATGTCAGATTCGTGATCAGCACCCCAAATAACCCCCATAGGCGAAGTTTGGGCGAAAAAACTTTATTCGACCCGTCCTCGTCCTCTGGAGTTTATTAACACGTATTCTGTGCTGGTTCTTTTACTCACTTTTCTGCTCTCTCGTCATCAATTTCTAAGTTCGTCGACTTTATTGAGTAAGGTTGTGTATAATCAAGTTGCTTCCTTCCCAGGAGAAAGGTCGTGGTCAAGTTAGATGCTGCCCTTGGAGGTTCTGCTGTCGAATAGTTAATAATGCTTCCTCATCCTTGTTCCGATATTTTTTTATAATTGGTGCATGATCCATTCTCACGGAGCTAACAAGTCATATGCGTTTTTCTCCTCGCCATCAGTGATAGCCTCGGACACCGGCGCCGCGCCCGAGGCGCGCGACTTAAACTGACGAGGAGGGTCAATGAGGTGACCGTGGAGATTCTATAGCGATCAATAGGGTATTGTAGAGCGTTTGGAAACACCGTAGTGGCTTCCAAATTTCCTGCCGATCTCTGGATAGGTCACAATTGGCAGAAAACTGTAGCGCTTCAGTGTGGGCTGATAGCACAACACTGGCGCCTGGAACACCCTTTATCGTACTCTTAGATTGCAAAACGTTTGGAGCTTGAGTCATTACCAGGACATGGAATTTGATAAACTACTAATAGAGGCGAGAAGGCACACTCACGGGAGGCATCCACCTGTAGCGCATTAGCGATGGGATGGCCGAGAGGATTGTGTCGCAGACCTACAGGAGAGTGATTAAGGGATCGATTCCGGGGTGGGGTTTATGCATTGCTATTAGCGCTTTCTGCATCTCTATCAAAGCGGAGTGCATGTTAGCCTCGGCAGGATTCAATGTTCGCCTTTCAATCTCTTCTTAACCTCTTGCAGGATTTGAGCCAAGCTAGCTTTTGTCGAATAGAGGTACACCGCTGAGTTGTTAAGCCATGCTTGTCTTTTTAGGGGAATTCTCGCGACATGCTATCCGTGATCCTTTTGTAACGTTTTCTATTAGTTTTGGAGCTTTGTCTCGTAGTAACCTCATTGTGATCATCACCGGCATCTATTACTTTGATCCATCACCAAGATATGCCGATAGCCCTTCGGATTTCTATGGAGATTGCGTTTCAACTTTTACTAATTCTACCAGCTGTGAGCAAAACTATATTGTTTCTTTCATCTTGCGTATTGGTCGCCATTTCTGCCTCTTTTGGTACCAATCCTCCCTACTTTAGGAAGAGGGTTCCGTTAGGATATTAACCAAAGTACTCTCACGACAACAGGGTCAGAACAAATCGCCAGGGTTCGTCTAGGGGCGAGTGCATTTCGGACACTCATCAGAATCTGGGATCCGTTCGTTGTTACAGTAGGCTATTATGTAAGTAGGGTGCGTAAGTGAAATGGTGGGGACAAGTTAGCCGCACTCACCCCAACTATGGAGGTTACTATGGCGATGGTCACGAAGTTGGCACACGAATTTGGCTATAAAATTTTTTGAGACCTATTTTCAGTTCAAGATACTGTTTTTGAAATGAAGTGCGACCAGATAAAGAAAACCACGGTGCGGATGCAGTTTTTTCACAGTATCCATATCTACACTAACCTGCTGTAACCTTCTCTTACATCAAAAACAGATGCCAGATTCCTGAGCGTAATATGACTCACATCCTGCAAGAGGTTCAGAGAGGTATAAAAGCGAAAAGGGAATCCTGTCGAGGCCAAAATGCACTCTCATTGAAAAAATGTAGGAAGCGCTACTAGCCATACATAAACCTCACCCTCGGAATCGACCCCTTGATCACTCTCCTGTAAGCCCGCCGCGCTATCCACCGGTTATCCCATCACTGATGCCTTTCTGGTGGATGCCTCCCTGAACGTGCCTTCTCGTTTCTATTAGGAATGTATCAAATTCTGTGATATAGCAATGATTGAAGCTCCACACCTTCTGCAGAATTATTTCTGAGCACGACAAGGGTATCCCAGACGTCAGTTTTGAATCAACGGCCCGCATTGAAGCGCTACAGATTTCTGCCAATTTTGACCTACCCAGAGATTCGCCAAAAATTTGGAAACCAATACGGTGCTTCTCAGACGACGCCCTACAATACTACATAGGGCATCCAAAAAGGTTCACTACAGAGGCTGGGCTTAAGAGTACACATAATGGGAGTAAGGAACGCAGTTGGAGGAGGTATTGGCTGTCGCGAGCACGCTAAATCGATTCGAGTTTAGGACCCCGCCGTAACTAGCCAACTTTCCATAGCTTCCGAGACGGCGAACTGGTGCCAGACCTGTTCAGGAGAAACAGAACATTGAGTTGTTCTCCATATTTCAGCTCCTATCCGTTGTATGTTTAGGCCAGGAACTCTCTTAAATTGCCATTTGTCATCAACTAGAACTAGAATGTGTGGCACATCCCACAAAGAAATTGGTGAACACTGACCTTTACTTTTTATTCATTTTTGGATCTCCAGCAGATGGATATCTTGCGACGGAAAGGATGTGTTGCTATTAGCTAAAAGCTTAGAAAGTTCGTTGAAGAAGTAAATCTGGTAGGGAACCCACAAGTTCCCATAAATTGCTTCTTTCATTTGTCGTAGCCTTTCCTCAATTCAAAGATTTATTTATACTTTGCCAATGCCAAAAAGTCACACATTTATCACATGACACTACACATTTTTTAACACTGTGCTGCTAGAAATGGTCGCAAAAATCAAGTAGACATACATTACAAGGACCTAAAACTGTAACATCTAGAAGAATTTTCGGCATTCGATCAACAACGCTGCAAAACGAGCGATTTCTTTGCACCAGTGCACTAAATTATGACGGAATCTACTCGATATTTTTAGGATTTCATTCGTAGTGTCTAAAAGAAGGAAGGCTTCCCAGTCTGATTGTTCAGTCATATTATTGGCGCCTGGCGGTTCACCTCCTCCTTCTGAGGTTTCTTCAAATCCTATTAAATAATGATATGAGACAGTTTTTAAATTATGTTACATTAGTATTTACAATTTCTTTTTCAAGAATTTGATAAGATTCCTCAATCGCATTACAGGTCGATGAGTGCTATCAAGCTCGTTTTCTTGCTTTCGAGCTGTGTCTCGTAAGAACAATGCCGGGATTCCTTTTGCTGAACGGAGAGAACCACTCCATTGTGAAGTTTTTCCTCAAAACTGTCCGACTTTCTGCCTCGTAAAGGTTTTCCTTAACTGGTTTCCTTGCCGGGCAGGGACAATAAGCGCCATCGTCTCCAGGTACACCTATCGCTCCAGCCTCTCCCGGCACCCCATCAGCTCCAGGTGGTCCTTGAAGGCCAGGTGGCCCAGGAGGACCAGGCGGTCCAGGTTGTGCCTCACCCTCGGAACCTCCGTCCGCTCCAGCAGGCCCAGGGAGGCCGGGTGGGCCAAGGGCTCCTGGTGGGCCAGGTAAGCCTGCTGCAATAGTTCCATCAGGTCCTGGATCTCCAGGTATGCCAGGTTCTCCCGGTTCTCCAGGTGATCCAGGATCTCCGGGTGGCCCTGGAGGTCCAGGTAAACCTCCTCCATACATGGGTACAGCTGGACTACCAGGACTACCGTCTGGCCCTTTGGGACCAGGGAGGCCGTCTTCGCCTGGCGTTCCAGGAGGACCTTCGGGGCATTTAATGCAGCCACCAGCCCCTTCATCTCCGAAGATCGAGATCGAAATGCCGTCGTTTCCTTTTTTACCGCTCATTCCTGGCGGACCTGGAGTTCCAGGTTCTCCTTGTAGTCCAGGGGGTCCCGGAGGACCTACTGGACAAACGGTTGCCTTCGCTCCACAGTTGCAGTCCGAAAACCATTGGCGGCGTCGGCGAGCGAAGAAACGCTCCTGTTGAAGAGCATCCGTTCTAGCCGTGCTCATTTCGTGCCACGTCGAGTTAGCCAGCTCCTTAAAACACCTTTTCAAATTTTCAAGGGCTTTTCGGGACGACACATGGTTTTAAAAACACACCGTGATGACAGCAAAGCGTCCAATTGCTTCGTCGTAGAAGATGCTGATGTCGTTGGCCATGTAGGCAATGGCAATGATGCTTAGGGTAGTGGTTATAGCAACGGCGCTGGCAATGCTCGACACAACTGTCTGTAGGCCCATTCTCTAGCAACAGACTTGGTGAACTTCTGCTAGCCGGCGCGCTATGAGAAGCAAGACCTAGAGAACTGCAATACAGGTGACTGCTGACAGAGTCGAAGGCAGCTTTAAGTACGCCATGTCTCGTGGTCACTTTACAGCGCTTCACTCTCGAAACGCTCGCTAAGGAGGACTTTTTTCTCGACCACCATGAGAAATGTTTGCTGCCGTTTCACCACGCCCCTCTCTTTTTGAGGTTTGAAGCATCTACAGGACTCGGCCTTAGCAGAAACACTGCTTCCCAACCCCTGCTTTCTTTGATATGTATTGATGAACTCACCTTAATAGCAGAAAAAATCATGTGCTCAAAGAAGAAAGAGGCTCGAAGTCCACAAAGGACTCTCGGGGAAATTTTGTGGGCCTCTTGTAACCTCATCAACCAATTTACCACAGAGAGGAGAAAAAAAGCTTGTAGCATTTCAAGGGTTCCAGAACACGTTTTCTCTGATTAGGGCTGTTTGCAGTTCAAAGACATGGCCCAGTCGCAATGTGTGCAGAAAATGGGTGGCTGTGCTTGTTCTGCGGGTTTTACAGTATGTGCATTAGAAAAATGTCACATCTTCATTGCACTTCGGAATATGTGTATAGAGGACAAAGCAGAGGGGGTTTATGGTATTGTTAGGTGTGAAGATGAGAAATGGACAAAGCCGACACTGCAGTGGACAGAGACAAAGCGCCCAAATGAAGTCTTCGAAGTAGGCGGTGTCCTCGAGGCGAACAAGACAGCTTCTGCATCTCGGTCCGTTCGACGAAGTCGAAATACCGGCAGCCAGCTAGGCGACTGTGGCAATCCAATGGAAAGTAGCAGGAACTCGTTCTCTGAGTGGACAAAAATGCATCAAGTGCTCAAGTGTTGGGGAAGAACGCCTCATTCTATTCCATCACCTCGACGACACTTTCTTTCACTCGTCATGTGTCTGCGCATTGCAAATGTAGATTTCTCATATCGCTGATTCGCATTCATCTTCTACGCATTCGGGCGGCATGGTGATGGCTTTCAGAAGGGAGTTACTGCAGCTGCGACACAATGATTATATTAAAGTTTTCGCTTGACCTGCCTGACAGAAAATGAATCGTATCGAAGCCTTGAATCTTTAATCCAAAATCCAAAATGGTATTCACTCTAAAATGCATAGACAATAGAGGATCAAGGAAAGCATTTGTCAATATATCATTGCGACATGCATTACCTATCCAACGTTAATGAGTTGTTGTGTGGCAGCTAGAATTGCTATTCGTGTGTTGGTGTTTCTCTGTTCGTCGGAAACTCATGGGTGTGACAATTATTACGGCCCTTTCTCTGAAATCCTAAATAGATGTATTAGTTCTGTAGCCCTTTACTGCTTTGAATTACCAACGGTGCTCCCTGACTGAATCCAGAATACTACCTCCACATGGAACTCGTCGATTTGATTTTGTTCTTCGATTCCTCGATTTGTTCTCTCCAATACAGACCTACTTTTGAACTGGCAAACATCGTGAATCCGTCTTTTGGGTACCGGACAACCGCCAACAACTAGGGTGATACATTGAAGTGGTTTTGAAGGTCGTTTAAATATTTGATGGGTCAAGCATTACTCCTTCAAAGGTACACCACGTAATCTTGAAAAGATTTAAATTGTGATGTCATGGGCAGTGGTTTGGCATAGTCTGTCATTATTTTTAGACGAATCTATTATTTAAAACCCTCTTTAAATTTTCGGTTTTTTCTGCTTTGCTACTATTGAATCTTTCCAGAAATACTCAAAATATGGGAATCTTACTGATCATTATCAATGTAGACCTTTAGACTTCTATAGACCACAGCAGCACGGGTGAGCAGTATTTTCACTTGTTTCAGCTTCATGAGAGTTCATTACTCCTTCTCGTTCGACGAATATAGAAAGCACGTTCCCCTTTTTAAGCACGCTCACCAGCGTTGAGATGGAGAGTTTTCAGTTCTTTAGTTTTTTTCCTACAATAGCAAGTTTCTGCAAATTTGATAGTCAAAAACTGGCGTAGCGAGCAGATAAAACGATAAGCCTGTGATTCTGCAGAAAGCAAACAGAAATGTGGATCACTTGTGGTGCAAGGATCTTCGATTTCGTCGCGCGCCAGAGCGTCCAAACTGATGGTCATCGTCTTAGAAACATACGACCCGTGCTCGTGCCGGAGTTACCCGTGCCAGTTGCTTTTATCACCTCATGTAATTAGCTACCTTACCCCTTGTCCATGATTTCCACGGAGATCTCTTAGTAAGATGATTGAGGGCGAGACATCCGAGGGCGAGACATCCTTAGACATCCGATCAAACGCCACCGCTACTACTGTTAGAAACAGAGCAGACTCATGTATAAAACAGCGAGAACGCTCGCCATTTCACCAGATCCTCATCTTTCAAGAGTTTTGCAACTCCTGAATAGCCATGTGCTTAACGGTGCTCCAATACCAGCTGCTACCAGGCAATGTGCTACCAGTTCTTCATGTAAGTGGTTAAGTGTCTATTTTACTGTCCAAATTCGGCTTTCGATAAGTCTTGGCATTGCGTTGTTAAATTGTAACTATGCTCCTGTTAAAGTTGTTCAGCAAGAAGTTATCCACTTTGTATTCGGCTTAAGTTTCGTCGAGTTCGCCTTTGTCAGAGCCTGGAACAGCCGGCAGCATCTACGACACTGTCAGCTCAAATATCATTTCATAGGGCAGGGTGCTGATCTCAACGAAAATAGAGACATGACTCAACACCGCACTTATCAATGTACACTAGCCTTCAAGGAAGGTGCCGAAGAGGATTACAAAATTCCCGCAGATTGAAGTAGATGTGGGTGAACGAGCTTAGCCCCGAGACCACTCGACTCAATCACGCTGTGGGTATGGTCGTATAGATTGGGTCCTGCGAAGGATGCCAGCCACTGAGTTTCCGCCAGTCACTCTTCTTTCCAGTTGACATGAGGACTCATAGCTGCAATCCAAAGCACCTCGAATGTTCTGTGCACCGATATGTTACTGGCTAAGCTCTATACAGCGACCTTCAACAACGCGCCCGCATGGCATCGGCCCCTGTTATCCCTCCAAGGAGTCTGGGCGTTACCTTTTCTAAAAAGCGTGATCTTATTTATTTATTTATTTATTTATTTATTTATTTATTTATTCAATACATCGAAGGTGTGCCCAAACATTAATATTAAAAGAATCAATCGTAAGTGCAAGAATTGACGCAGTTTGGTCAGAAAATCAAACGAAAACAAAAAATACAGACGCAAAGAACATACAAACATTAATACGCTAAGTAAATCAGCACACCACAAACCCATCGCAAGCTCATTGCAAATACACTTATGTTGTGTCTCTATTTTCGTCGAGATTAGCATCCTGTATTAAGCTGTGATGTTTAGGCTGCTAGTGTAGTAGATGTTTCCGACTAATCCAGGCTCTGACGAATGCGAACTCGCCGAGACGTAAGCCGAATAAAAAGTGGTTAACAATCTTGATCAACGGCTATAGCAAGAACATTGTAACAGTCTACTTTTCAATAGTCTATGTCTTTCTAGATTACTTGAAATACCATCGTTACTACACCAACTGATATGTCGCGAAGACGGTTAGCGTTTGGAGATGGAAATGCCCCATCCAATAAGATTACATTGAATAGTTCATGCCATTCTGAAAGGGTGTGTACAGCCGGTGCCCTGATCGGCTGGCATGTGTTCGGTCTGTGCTGTGTTCGGTTATTATTGGCTGGCGCGTTCTCACCTACCAATGCTGCTCATCTTCGCGACATCTACCCAAGAGGTACTCAACGGGCTTTACTTCTTGGTCCTTATTCGATGAATAATGGACGAAAAATAGTTGATTTTGTCATGATGTACAAAATTGTTGCAAATAAGTTTTCCATTGACCCAGCTCAGTTTTTGGAGGGGATGCTGACAAGATCCCTGAGAGGGAAGTTCAAACTTCGAGTCTCAGTTGGTAAATCGCGAATCAGGACAATTTCTTAACCTATCGTATTCTAAAGGAATAATTCATCCTGCTACTGGGCAAGTATGAAGATTTGGAGAGGCTCTGTGCCCTGCTGTTCCACGGGTATGCATTTGAAGAGTGGTGCAAGGAATGTCCCCCGTGATTTGTTGCTAATCTGGCTAGTATTCAAGAGCTCTTCAGTATTCTTTGATGTTCTTTTACACTATCCATGCTATACGCTTCATGCTAGTCTATGCCTTGAATAAATAATTAAATAAATAAGTGATAAATTTGGCTGAGCGGAAAAACTTGCCTCAAAGATGTTTGTATGAACACAAGCGTTCCGACACGTCATCGGCGTGCCTTGCACCTGCGAACTTCGCGCGATGTTGCAGTATCACTCAGCTGAGGACAAACACATCAAGCTGCTTGTGCTTTCCTTCTCTCCTTGCACAACATAAGCAATATTTGAGCGACTTTTATGTTCCACCTTGCCCCACCTTTCTTGAGATCAGGTGAGTATTATGAAGCCATCCAGACCCCTCCCCCACCACTAGGCTCAACATCGTCATCACCTCCAGACGGTTCAGTGATGTCGATGCTTGTGCTAATCAGTGCGTTCGTCTCCTACAATACCGCTCCAATTCTTCGCAAAAAAGACGCTTTGCTACGGATCCACCACAAAGCGTCGCATTGCCATAACTCTTTTCAAGGTTATTTGTTTAAAATCTAATTAACACCATTACAAGCCCCGTCTAATTTGCTATCCAGCGATCAAAACATAATTTATAACGATTGTACAGTGACCTAGTTATGAAGCTTTTGCTTCCTCGGCTCCGATAACTGATTTACGACCCCTTCGAGATCCCCAGTGGCATGTCCCTAACACATTTCGTTGACGAGGTTCATCGAAACTCAGAAATTCTCCATGGTTTTAGCAGACCTGTATTTGTTACGCATCAAGTGTCATTGTAGTACTAAATAGTGCTACAGAAGACCGTATTGTACTATTCCATTGTGAAAACGATGGTCTTTAAAAACATGTAAATGACTTTGAGAAATAGACAGAAATGACAAGATTTTCTTTTTTCCAACAAGGGGTTGATCCAGTCTCAATATGCGGCGTAGTATTTCTCCTATCTTTGAACTTCGGTTTCTCCTGTGCAGGATAAAAAGCCGTGTTTTTTGTGGTCTACAGTAGACCACAAACGCTTTCGAATCTAAGAAGAATGAAAAGATTTTGGCCGTTCAAAGTAGATTTCTATGCGGCCAAAGTTTGACGAAAACAACAGAAAATTTTGTTTCAGTCGCCTACCTCTTTATGGATGAATTTATTCGAAAATTCAACTGGACAGCATTTCTCAACTTGTTGCGAGCTTTCAGTAGATGTAATATTGTCCGTATGCTCCACATGTCGTATATCGCCTACGTACAGTATTCACGCCTCCTGCGCCGCGGTCTATCAGTGATCAACCCGAATACGAGTGCCGCGGAAGGTTGCAAGGGTAGCTAGCGGCCCGCCGCCATGTCCGCACTCGGCCGAAGCACAGCTCCAAAATTGTTTCGGCGGCCGAAGAGGTGAAAATGGTTTTCAGTTTGAATACGGAGAATATTACATCTATGGAAAGCACGCAACGAGCTGAGAAATGCTGTACAGTTGACTTTTCGAATAAACTCATCCATAAAGAGGTAAGCGACTGAAACAAAATTTTTTGTTGTTTTCGGCAAACTTTGGCCGCATAGGAATCTACTTTGAACGGCCAAAACATTTTCGTTCTTTTTAGATTCGAATGTGCTTGTCGTCTACTGTAGACCACAAAAAATACGGCTTTCATACTTATCCTGTACAGGAGCAACAGAAGTTCAAAGATAGGGGAAATCTTACGCCGCATATTGAGATTGGAGCAATCCCTTGTTGGAAAAAAGAAAATCTTGTCATTTCTGTCTATTTCTCAAAGCCATTTACACGTTTTTTAAAAACCATCGTTCTTACAATGGAATAGTAGAATACTGTCTTCTGTAGCAGGTTAATAATTGGATTATTCTTATCTGAATCTTATGTTTCCACGCGTTTGCGCTTATCTGAAATCGGGCCTATGTTATTCAAACTTGGCACTATTTAGTACCACAATGACACTTGATGCGTAACAAATACAGGTCTGCTAAAACCATAGAGAATTTCTGAGTTTCGATGAACCTCGTCAACGAAAAGCCTTAAGGACATGCCACTGGGGATCTCGGAGGGGTCGTAAATCAGTTAACGGAGCCGAGGAAGCAAAAGCTTCATAACTAGGTCACTGTACAGTCGTTATAAATTATGTTTTGATCGCTGGATAGCAAATTAGACGGGGCTTGTAATGGTGTTAATTAGATTTTAAACAAATAACTTTGAAAGGAGTTATGGCAATGCGACGCTTTGTGACGAGTTAATCCGTCGCAAAGTGTCTTTTTTGCAAAGAATTTGAGCGGTATTGTAGGTTCTTTGACAGCTATCCTGATGCTCCACAACACGGTACCTCATTTCACTCGAGCGCCAACTCGATTGCAGGCATCTTCACTCCTCGTCCTCAAACGGCCTTTTGGTTACACGACAAAAAGCCTTATACTCAGAGGATTCCCTCTGCTTCTAATGCTAATTTTTTAGTGGGGGGACATTGTTGTAGTGGCGGACCGCTACAGCAATATACCCCACTACTTGTCACCCCCCTCCCCTTGCTGGAACTCATTCCAATTACTGAACCTGGTCTCTCATTACTGGCACTGTTCCCGTCAATGATTCCCCCTTATTTATTCATTTATTTATTTATGCGCCCACGACACGCTAATTTCCAGTGATACGTGGCTCACTAACAGGAGAAAAGAACACAATAGGATAGACACGAAAGAAAAGCGATTAAAATATGAGTTAAAAAACAACCAAAACGACCAAACAAAATAAAAGACTACAAATGTAAATTGACAAAAAATGGTAAACACGCTCCGAAAAAGTACTAGATGGCAAAGGAAGGAAATCATTCGCCAAATGGTCAGGACCGGTTGAAGTGTCCTGATACGATCACCCTAGGCTGCTATTTTTTCTCGGGTTTTTCCCGGGAACAAGGCATGAACATCTTCCATGATTTGACAAATCGTCCTTGGAGTGTCAGAAGCTGATTGCTGACGAACGGTAATCGAAAAGAAAAATTTCAGACGGGAAGCGACCAGTGATGGACGAAAATCAAACAGCAATAGGTGAAACCCTCTCCCCGGTAGGAGCTCCTAGAGCTTGACCACGCTTAAGTACTGGTGTAGGGAAGGCGTATTCTGGGCAACGTCTATGCGCTTCCAAATACTATACGGTCGGCAAAAAACTTAAAGAAAAGAAGACAGCTACCGTACCATTTAGAAGCTGTAGTAGAGCCTGCCTAGGCCGAAAAACAACACGAATTGCAATAGGTGAAGCCCTCCTTGCGGGACACGGCTCCAGGAACTCGACCTGGCTGTGACACAGGACGAAACCGGTCAGTAGCGTTATCCCTTGTAGGGACGCGGTCTAGAAAAAGGAAACCTTGTTGGTGAAGGAGACTGGTTTGGTTCACTCAACATGTCAAGAAAATGGAAAATGGAGCATAAGCAGACCATGCTCACGGAAAAGCCTCGACTTTTAAGAATAAAAAATGGAACGATACGAACAAATGCAGCGAGCTATCTGAAAAGTCAACGAGAGTATTGGGCGACATCTGTAGTCCCAAGAGAACTCAAAATATCATCTTTTCTATAGCTTGTTTGAACTGACAGGAGTTTCGCAAGACAAGACTGACAGGTGCAGACTTTCAAGCCATTTCGTAGTACGAATAAAGAACGAGTTTAGACGCGGTCCTTTTTCAAATCGACCCAGCCTGCAGTTGTGCACGTTGAAACAACCTCTCCTGCAATTCGATGAACGGAATGTCCAATATTTCGACGAGCTCATCATGCAAAGCTCCCTCTGTAGATCTTGAAGATAAGAAGTAGGTCTGAAACAGTTTTACGATGGAGAAGTCTTTTCATGTTGGGTTCTTTATGGCCTTACTGTAAACCCAGGAATGCTTGATGCACATTCATCATTGACAAACGCTCTTTAGTAAACAGCACAGTGAAAGTCTTTTGAACTCTTTCCAGCGCTTGAATATCTTTAGTCAGATGGGAAGTCCAGACAGGGTTAAAGTAATCAACTACTGAGAGGGTGTAAGTTTTATACAACGTAAATGAAATGCTTACATCGGAGCAGTGGATGTTTCGGAATAATAGATGAACTATTCCAGGTCCCTTTTTAGTAACCTCCTGAACCAGCTTTGACCAACGAAAAAGGCCTTTTCAATGAAGCACGCCAAGGTCCACCACCTGGTCGCAGGGGAAAAGAGGAGTGCTATTTGGGAATCCCATTTCTAACGGGGAAGAGTTAAGCGAGAATATATGACTTTTCTTTGCACTTAAAGACAATACCATTCGTTGAGCCAGGTACTCATACAGGACACTGCTTCGTTCAGCAAAAGTGCCTCCTCTGACTCACTGCTTTCGTACGAATAGACCTTAACGTCATGGGCGAAAGCCGCTACCAAAATCCTGGGATCCGTCTTGAGGTAGCTTGGTAAATCAAATATGTAAATGAGAAGCAGGTTCGACGACAAACAACCGCCCTGCGAAACTCCCGAAGGACAGTTTCTGGGCGTCGGTAGGTGCTGTCCTACTCTAACCCTTAATTTCATCCAGAGAGATAAGACTCGAACCGTTGCAACATCTGATCACGAATTTCCACACTGTCTAGCTTAGCACTACGGCGATCATGTTCTACTTTATCGAATGCCTTGCTAAAACCAAAGTGAATATATCTACTTTTTACGAGCGTAATTGGACAGGATCTAAGAGTTAGTACAGTCTACTAGCTGGGTGCATGTGGACGCTCTAGGTAGATTCCATGCTGTTCCACGGGTGTGCACTTGATCTTGATTCATTCAGAAAATTATTGTTGACAATTCTATTCATAACTTTCATATGGGCAAAAAGGATACTAATGGGCGGAGGCGGGAGATATTCGAAACACCACAAGTTTTAGGGATGGGAGTGATGGAAGCGTTCTTACATACTGTAGGGACTTCTGCAAACATTAGGGGTATGTCAAATAGGTGCATAAGAGGTGTAAAGAGATGCTTGGCAAACCTCGTCAACAGGCACGTTGAGCAACGTGCTCGGCACGTCTTTTAAATCCACAGGTACGCTGGAAGACGTGTAGGTGTTTCCGGTACTTTCGCGCCCCTTAATTTGCGTCTGTAATCTCCCCTATTTTCGCCGATCGATGACTGTTAGAGGATTATTATACGGTATAGTGTATTATAGTATGACCTGAACTACCCAGGGCTGAAGTTTCGTACCGCTCAGACGACATCCACAAAAAATGGTTATTTTGATCAATACCGAATGATCGAGATCGACACCTTAAAAACGAACTTCAGAGACGTGTTCAGCGATCTCGGTTACCCCCACCTCCCCCCCCCCCCCCCCGAGCTGAAGTTACCAGGCAAGGAAGAGGTTCAAATATTTTTCGCTATTTTCGCGCCACGTAAGTTCCCTCCCCCCCCCCCCCCCCCCCCCGATTTTATGACTAGCTTATGACATATCGCTTGGCGGATCAGTATAGTACGATGATTATTGTAAGGACTTCTTCATCCTCTCGAACAGACCTGAAACATTATAAATTGCACGAAAGTAGACGTCATCTGGGACCCCTTCTGGGGTTTCTGAATTTTGGACCTTTCCGGTTAGTTGGCTATGAACAATGATTATTTTCACATTCTTAGTTGCAGTTTGCAATAGTTGTCTGTCAATTTGACATGCAAATGAAATGGTTTTTGCCAGGCAACAGGTCTGCCACGGTCAAACCCAGCTCGTTTTCGTCACGGTGACTACGGATTGTATGACTGCGATTTTTTCTGATGCTAGAGTTTGAAACATTAAACTTTCTTGAAAGTTCCAGATACACATAGCGTGCTGAATGATAGCTCGAATTGTCTGCTAAATTGAATTGTCTGCTAGGCTCAAAAAATCTGCGAGTAGTTGGTAACACCTACGAGAGATGCCCACTTTTTAGGATTGCTGCTAAATCATCACCGCTTCAAACTAATCTGAAGTAAGGAATTTTAGGAAATCACCGATGAACACTGAACAGTAGAAGCGAGTGTTTCTCTGTTATACGCGAAATTCTGCCTTTTTCTGTTTATAATAAAAGGTCGAAAAACAAGTTGATGATGGGCATTCTATTATAGATGTTCTTGTTTGAGAATAATCTTTGTTCTTTGAACTGCTTACGTATGTTCTCACGTTATACTGAATAAAGGTAGGGCGTTTGAAATGTTTGGAGGACCGAATCGCTCATCAGGAACCTTGCACAGTTTTGGTCTCTAAACTTGGTTCAGGTTCCGCATAGCAAGCATGACTTCTTTCAGGAAACGGAGAATGCATGATGCAATATATAACATTAGCTCCGTCAACTGAGCACCTCAACTCAGTGTTTAGAACAAACACGTATTCCAGCTGCCTCCGCGGTGTCTCGTGGAAGTGGAATACATGTCGCATCCCAAACAGAGGTTGATAAACATAGTCCTTTATTCATTATGCTTCACAAGTGTGTTTTCAGCTCCAGATTATCTGGAATTCAAGCTGATGCAGCAAACAATTGATAAAGTCGGACAGTTGCTTAACTAATGTGCACCCTATGGATTGCTTCACTATAGATAGATCTGTGTACGACTTGAGGCAGGAAGCTGAATATGATTCACTAGTAGAGCCCTACCCTCACACCTTCTATCCCTAGTTTTTCTGACATTTTTTTAGCGCGGCTCATGAGCGTTCTCAAACGTAACACAGCAATTTGTACTTCTGACAAAAATGAGTTTGCTATGTAGCAAAATCGCAGCTTCACGAACAGATGTTAGACAGGTGAAGGAACATTCTAACAGAACGTTGCCCTCATTGAGGCAAATTTGTTAGTTAATGAGGTGCAATAACAGAGGATGGAAGAATAGCTCATGGATGCTGCAGCAAGTGAATTTCTGTCGCTTCCATCCTCAATTAGTTGTGAGGGAAAAGCCCTGACTGGTTTTTTACTCCACCCTCTGAAAAATATCGAAGGTCGTGACAGCATAGATTTATACCGAAATGTAAGATATGTTCTCGAAATGTTACCTATAGGACTAGTATGGAAACCGCCTTCGAGTTATCGTTTGCAAGGACACCAAGTACTGATCCACGGGTCTTATTTTGTAGTACGACTTCCGATCGACGCATATTTCTCAGAAGACGAACGGTGTTTTGGATGCCCTACCGTCTTGGTCGAGGAAATGCTGCAAAATTCCTTTGAAAAAACCCAGTGCTCTGAGAGGTGCAGTTGCTGCAAGTTGGTTCCATTATATCGACGTTGTTGGAGAAATTGCGAGAGGTCAACTTTTTCAAATCGCAGACACTGCAGTTCTGAGCCAAAGGCTACCGGATCTCTCATCACATGTTTTAGACAGTGGAGTAGATGGCAGTTTAATATGGTCGCACCGGTATAAGTTTTAATTTTCAACTAAAAGGAAATTTCAGGCGACACTTTTCCTTCAACCCTATAGTGTTCACCAAATTCTGCCCCTCAGCCCAACGTTATGTACTGTGGTAGTTAATAGCGGCGCTAATTCCTTTGTTCGGAACATGCTCTCTTTATTGTTGGGCTATGAAAGCAAGTTGGGTACAATGAGATTATCAGTTGCCTTTTTCCCCAGGATTGGTCTCCATTCCGGCTTGACCACTCTCGCAACGGCCAGCCGTTTCGCTGTCGTGTTTTCAGAAGCGACCAGCACTTCTTTGACCAGGCGATGCAGTGGCTTCGTAAATTCATGGAAGGGAAATGATCTCTCAGACTGAAGGACACGCCTATTGCGATGTCACTCACTTGTCGCTTCAGTTTAAACTCTAGCGATGAGCTGGCCTGTTCCAAATCAGTGCTGTGACAAAATTGAGTGTCGGTTAAGTGCGTTCTCTACTTTATAAATAAATAAATATATATAGGGTCTCCCAAAATAACGCGATGGTTTTTTAATTATAGCTATGAAACAACTGATAATTTTACAAAACAATATATAGATAACAACGGCATAAACACTAGGCAACTATGAATTAGTCTGGATTTGAGGTGGCCTCCCTTGGCGCGATGACAGAAGTCAAAACGCTTGGTGAAGTTTTTGGAGATGGGCCACAGGTCATCTGGAGACAATCGTTCCCACTCCTAACGCACAGATATCTTCCGGCCCTCCAGGCAGATAGTGGTGGCGCTTTTTATAAACTCTGGCCTTCAAAATGGACAACGAGCAGTACAATACCGGCCTTAACTTTTGGTCATTGGGCGGAAAAAGCGAAAAAAAAACGCCTTTTCCGCCGCTTTTCCGTAGCGCTCTTCAATTTGAATACATGAGCGCTTGAAATTTAGTTCAGTGACCTAATTTCTACCTGCCACAGCTGACCCTTTTCCTCGCGGGAGATAATTACACCAACCTGATCTATGCTCTCCCAACTTGCTAGAGGAGAAGGAGATTCGTCTTAATTTAAAGCCCTTTTGCCTACATTACAGATAATGCTGCATAGTTCTTTGAATTCCCTAGTTTTTCGCTTTTATAACGATGTAATTTTTTAAAGGATCCGATAATTGAAGTAGCACTGATTTCAAAAAATGACTTCACTTTGGAGGACTCTAGTTTTGGAATATGATGTTTGTGTGTACTCATACTCGTTTTTCCCGTTAAAAGTAAATATTGGAATCAAGCTGTGAAAGTGGTATCTTTACGGTTAAATTGGTTAGTAATTATACGCTTGCCAAATTGCTCATATGACACTTTTTTTGCAGTTATCCGCGAGTTTTCCTATGAATAAAGTGACCACAGAATCATTTCTTTGAAGAAGGAAAAATAAGGATTTGGAGCCCTGTGAGAACTCTTTATACTCTTCCATATGGGAGGTTTCGACTGGCTAGAAAACATTTTAGCCACTCAGTTACGCAGCAAACTCATGCCAAATGCGAAATGAGTGTCGCCTAATAAATTGTTCAAGAATGGGAAATTAGCTTACGAGCACATTCACCAGTTAATTCTGACTTGAAGGTGGTTCAATTTCAAATTTGGTTCATCTGCACCGGTTCGCTACAAGTCAAACGTCCAATAGTCTTGTTCGGAACACAGATTAAGTCTGGAGTCAATCTCCTCGTCTGTCCTTGTGACCTCGCGCCTTCTGAGGACCCCGTAAATCGCCTAACTAGGTTCTTCACACTTCTGGTGCCGCGGCGATATTGATCCCTCCAAACGACGGTGAGGTAGAATACGTGACGTACACCAAACGAGATTGGATAACCACAACCTCTTCCTTTTATAATAGCCCTTCCAAACTCACGACTTCGATTTCCCAATGATTCATTTGTTATTTATCACCTATGGTACATCCCAAGCCTTCACTTCTGTTTGAATGTCGTCCTCCACAAGTTCTTTTTACAATGTTCGTATGTTTAAGATATTCAACCTTTTTCCACTGCAGTGTTAGCTCTCTTCCCAACTGCTGGCGCTTAGTGACTCTATTCTTGGAAAAATATTTCCTATTTGACTAATAGTCGATCAAAAATTAGGATATGTAATGCACCAGGGTTTTGAGTAGCTGTGATTTCTCTCCCTGAGTATGATAGCAGAGTCGGACGATGCACCGGCTGTCGCGTACCCTTGATTCCATTTTCCTGATTAGGATTTACCATCCAATAAAGCCTTCCTCTCCCTGGGATCGGTTGAGTTGTTACCAGTTTTTTGTGATAGGATTGTGTGAGAAAGATAAAACGCTGACTTGTCTGTTGGCTGGTCAACGAAAATCATTGTATAGATCAAGCACGCATTCAAAATTTGTTTTGACAAGAAAGTGTCGTGGTCTCGAATCGACTGGGTGCAACAGATAGGTGAAATTTCGATCGTCTCGAATCTGAGCCATATTATGTTGCCAGAAACCTGTTAATGTGAGCGAAATCACCAACCTAAGCATTTTATCACTCAGGACCAACTAAACAGCCAGATCGAGGAAAACTAGAAAAATTCGCAAATTTGGGTCCTAATAAAGGCTAGATGATGGCACCAACGGAGGAAGCCAGCCTGATCTGTTGCCAGTTTTCAACTACATACCAGCCATGCTATTCAGTGAAAAGTTTGAGCTTCTTCTTTACCCTGGTACTCATCTAACAGGTAATTTAACATGCGGAAAATCCTTTTTGCAGACAGAAAACTGCGAACTTGGCGTTTGATAAAGGGACCCGTTTTTGAATTCTTAGAACGAATCTTTCGGACTTGAAAAAAGCTTTTCTCAGTTAACTTCACGTGAAAAATTATTTGCATAGCAGACCGTGCTTAGTGAGGAACGACTGTCAAGATGTGATCATCAAGCATATTTCGATTAGGCCTGCAGAGGGATCAAAATTAACCAAATGAGGTACCGTTTGATGTCGCAGTATTAGCTACAACAATATGAATTCAGATCCATCTGGAAAATAGAGAATTTCGTATTTCGCTAGAGCTGGCTGGTGGAGTGGCCGTATAAGACGCCGATGGAGGTTTTGGAGAAGTCGTAAATCAATTAGAGACTTTCCAGAAGAAAATGGTCTGTGCACTATAAACAATATAGGTAGTCGTTGGTAAATCCCTCTGCAAGACGGGCTACGAGTTCTACTTTTTCGGATGTCGTGGAGGACATTTGAGCCTCGAGGTCGGTCAATTGCTAGCAGTCTCGACTGAGTGGGTAGGATGAAACATTGGGTTGTCATTGTCTCACATTCACGTGGTCTCAACGTCATTCCATAAAACTGGAATACGTGGCGCATCCGAAACAAGGATTCGTTAACCCCGCACTTTATTGTTTGTGATGTGATGTTTTATTTTTTCACGAAACATTAATTTAATTATGATAATCTTTGATATATCAATGAGGTCCAATTGATTTAAGGAGATACATCCTGGGGTAAATAGGAAGTGGACAATTTACTCTAACCCCTAGGAAACATTTACAAATTCACTGAAGTACCGGGCTAATCCATTACGATATCTGCCTAGCCTCACCTGGTTTTCTTATCTCACCAGGATACTATCTCAACGGTAGGTCGGAACTGCGCCAATGTTGTATATGGGCAGAACCGCCTCCCTCTGGGTAGTAACAAAGTGCAGGTATCTCGACCCCAATAAAACTCTGCGCGAGTTAGGGGCCTGTTAGGGGCCCACGTGAATCAACATGGCACCTGTTGGCGCCTTTTTGATTCACGTTCTCCACAGCTGACGGGCGCGCGCGGGATGAGGGCTTGTATCTCAACTCCGCGCAGTGCACAGGTGGCGTAGAAGGGAAGCGCTCGTGCTCGTGAACGAGGGGTCGGGTGTTTGGATCCCGCAGACTGCGTTTGTTTTGCACTTTTGCAAAATCCATGTTTATCATATAGGTAATCCACCTAGGGGTATTATAGTGTGTTATAGAGCATGTTTACATATAACATACCACCCATACCGTTACCAAGTGTGGTCCAGGCATGTCACCGATTTTGCTGAAACACCGTCAAGGGGGGTTATTTGGGGTGCTGATCACGAATCTAACATCCGTTTTTCACGATTCTGTCTCTACCTGCGGTCACCGGTAGAATCTTTAAGAATGTAATCCTGTGCCTTACTGTATCTATATTATCCAGCCGAATCGTGAAGAACGGATGTCAGATTCGTGATCAGCACCCCAAATAACCCCCTAGACAAAGTTTCAGCGAACATTTTTTTCTGACCGAAGTCTTATCGGTGGAGTCGGAACATTTAACTAGTGCTACAAAATATCTATCGTTACATAACTACAGCTTCACACAAAACAGGCTTAAAATAAGTGACACACAGAAGTGAACATTTCAACTAATCTATAGTTTGAAGCATATGTTATATGCAAACATGCTCTATAACACACTATAATACCCCTAGGTGAATTACCTATATGATAAACATGGACTTTCAAATGTGCAAAACAAACGCAGTCCAAGGGATCCAAACCCCCGACCCCTCGCTCACGGGCCCAAGCGCTTCTCTACTACGCCACTGCGCTGAGTCGCAATACGGGCCGTCATCCCGCGAGCGCACGTCAGCTCTGGAGCACGTGAGTCAACAGGGCGTCAACTTCCGTCGCCCCTAACTCTGCGCAGAGTTGGATTGGGGTCGTGCAGTTTGTTACTTCCCAGGGAGAGGCGGTTCTGCCCATATACAACACTTGCATCGTTCCTACCGTTGAGATAGTATCCTGGTCAGATTGTTTTTGTTCTACTCTGATAACTACTGAAACGTAAAACTTCTTGAAACGTAAACGTAAGACTTTAAATTAAGCCGAATTTCCTTCTCTTCTAGTTAGTGGGAGAGCATATATCCGGTGGGTGTAATTATCTCCCGCGAGAGAAGGGTCAGCCGCGGCAGGTAGAAATTAGGTCACTGGACTAAATTTCAAGCGCTCGCTGGACGCTTTGAAGCTCATCTGGAAGATAGCTCGGTGCTGATCCCGAATATGTGTTTTTTTGAAATGCACT
>OX375869.1:28041739-28370719 GCA_947359475.1 Heligmosomoides polygyrus bakeri | reverse complement strand
GTCTGTCGTCAAGTACTCAGATTTTTGGACGTTTAGCTTGAGCCCGAACGCCGCCAAGCGGTCACACCAAGCTTGCACAAGGAGCAGGCTTCTGAAGGTCTCGCGAAATGGCATCCATTACGACAATGAAAAGAAGTGGGGAAAGCGCGGAACCTTGTTGAACACCGACGGAGATTGGAAACTCAGTGGATGTGCTGGCCGGCGCTCGCACTTGACTCTTAGGACAAGAGTAAAGAATGCGCACCCACTCGATCAGTTCTTCAGGGACACCGTGCTGTCGTAAGGCATACCATATGACCTCACGCGGTACACGATCAAATGCTTTCTCCAGGTCGAGGAAAGCAAGATGCAGCGGTTTTTCTTTCTCGCGATGTCTTTCCACAAGAAGACGAACAGCATGAATGGCGTCGATGGTGCCACAGCCGGCTACGAAGCCACACTGGTTGGTGGAAAGCCGGACGATCTCGCGGATACGTCCATCCACAATTCGCTCAAATATTTTCATACTGTGCGAGAGCAATCGGATTGGACGGTAACTTGTGCAGTCCGCGGGACTGCCCTTCTTCTTCCAGATTGGGATCGTCGTGCTTTGCTGCCAACTACAGTACCGGACGCGTCTTTTGAATAGACGCCGAAAAAACCGCACTTTTGCGGTTTTTTCGGCGTCTATTCAAAAGACGCGTCCGGTACTGTACCAGGAACCTTCTTCTCCGCAACAACCTGGTTGAAAAACTTCGTTAGCCATTCAGCAGGATTCCAGCACCTCGAGTTCCATAGTTCGGCCGCTATGTCGTCAGGGCCCGTTGCTTTGCCTGGCTTCATCTTCTTCAAAGCCGCTTCCGTCTCCTCCACAGTGATTTTCTGCACAGGACCGTGCGTAGGAGGGACGCAAGGGATAGGCGGATGGGCAAACTCTACTGTTGAAATTCTCTCGAAGTAGTCATGCCATCTTTCCATAGCCCTTTTGCGGTTCATCAGCAGATGGCCATTCTCATCGTTGATGCCAAAGAACTTTTCGATGTCCTCGCTCTGGCGATGGCGTGCTTTGGCAAGCCGATAAAGTTGTCGTTCACCATCGCGCGTCTCGAGTTTCTCGTTGACATACTCATAATGAGAAGCTTTTGCAACGGCAACAGCCTTCTTAGCCGCCCTCTTCGCTTCTTGGTACATACGTCAATTGTCGGCTGTCTTGTCGCTGAGAAAAGCGTGATATAGTCTTTTCTTCTCTTTGACTTTTTCCTTGACGTCGTCAGTCCACAGCCAAGTCTGCTTCTCAATCTTACGCCGTCCAGGCTTCGTCATGCCCAGTTCGGAACGTGCAGCTTGTAGTATCGAATCGGTTGCACGTTTCCATGTCTCCTCAACATTGGTAACCGTCGGCAACCGAATACGAGCAACAACAGCTGCGTCCTTCTCTTTCATCCGCCACCACTTGATCCTTGATGGTCCGCATCGCTCGACCTGCCTCAGCCTCGGAGGGGCGATCTTAAGTGTGCAGATCAGCGGACGGTGCTGTGTGGCGACAGTCTCGTATGGCACAACCTTCGCATCTGTGACCAGCCTTCGATCGCGATGCTTGACAAGGATAAAGTCAATCTGTGTCTTGGTATTCCCGCTATAGAGAGACACGAGATGGGAGTCACGCTTTCGAAACATTGTGTTCGCGATGGTGAGATTATGCGAGTCCGCATACTCAAGAATTCGCTCACCATCAGCGTTACGTGCTCCATAACCGAAACCGCCATGACAGCTGTAACCATCTTTCGCAGTCCCAACGTGGCCGTTGAGATCACCTGCGACAACGACAGCGTCTTCTGGCGGCACCTCTGCTGTCTTCTCATCAAGCAGGGTCCAAAACTCGTCCTTCGCTCGCTCGGAGCAGCCTGTCTGCGGAGCGTATGCAGAGAAGAAATAATACATACGCTGTTCAGCAGCAACAACGACCTTCATCAAGCGATCACTGAAACGTCCCACGCTTGCAATCGCATCTCGGAAACGTTCGGAGACGACCACACCAACACCGCTGGTGGTCCTGGGACTGCCGCACAGAATGGCCTTAAAGCCTCGGCCTATGTCCCTCGACTTGCAACAGGACCACCTCGTCTCCTGTACCGCACATAAGTCGATTCGTCTTCGCTCCAGTGCTTCTACCAACTCGCACGAGCGGCCCGTCAACGTACCCACATTCAGCGTAGCAACGCGGGTCCTGCTTACGTTACGGGACTTTTGGACTTGCTGAGTTGCCCCCCGATGCCGTCCTCGCATCAGGGACCCTCGCATACTTCTCACACTCGCCGGGCTTTGCGAGTGCGCGTCGGCTCCCGCGGACGCCGTAGCATTATCTCGACAAACAGTTAACGCCATCAACCATGTGATGTGACATGGGATCTCCATAGGCCGGCCTGTCACAAGGGCCTGTCGCCTGCAATCGAGTGTCCGTGCTTAGCTTAGCTCGCATGGCGAACAGTTTCCAGTGGCACCTCGTGGAGGAACGGACATCGCCACCGTAGGAAGGGCAGTGAGATACTCACACAAAATGGAGCTATGGCCGCCATGCTGCAGATCGATACATTCGCTTCGGAGAACGCCAAAAGTTCATCCCGTTAATTTGGATTACCCTGTATACAGGTGTCTCAAAAAATGTTTGAGAGGTGATAACTTCGCCCACAGTAAAGGTTCTGAAGAAGTTAAAAGCTTATATGAAACCCTATGAAAATGGAAAGGCATATGAGATACATGGATTGCACCATGTACATGGATTGGATTACATGCACTGACCGAAACCTTGCGTTTCACACTCGATTGATTGTGTTCCGCTTGAATGCTTGTTATAATTTCTTCACAGAGTGACCGTTTCGATTGATTTGTGTTTCTTTTGAAGTTTGAAAATTAAGAAAACACTACGGCTTGCGGAAAATGCAGGGGATCCTAAAAAATGCAAATACTTCTTCAAGGTTCTAAATAACTTTGCTGCTAGTGAGGCTTTTGAAGATGTTTGACGCTCATATAAAAGCAAAGGGTAATGAGATTTCTGTGGCGCGCAAACAGTCAAGATTGCGGCATTACCCTCCCCCCCCCCCTCCCACTCTTGTTACAATATTTTACTACTTGGCCACATTAACCTGTACTGTGCTTCTTTTAACGTTTTTCTTCGCCAAGTACCTACAATTATCCCGGTTATCCTTTCCATTCAGCATGAATGTTGCTTCGTCAGTCCAGAGAATCCGTCTTGGAGTATGGGGCTCCTGCTCTCATTTAAATTGTGCAATAAATAAACTCGCAAGCCATATGTCTTTCACATTATTATCAAATGTTAAACATTAAGACAGCCACAGCAAGATTAATCTGACCAAGTAGTAGCAAGAATGTAACAAGCATTTAGCCCATGCAATCAATCGAGTCTGAAATGCAAGCTGGATAATGGTGCATTCTTTACTTTTTGTACGCTACAGAAATGTCGTTACTCTGTGCTTTCATATGAGCCTTCGAAAGATTCACAGTAGCAATGTTAGAACCTTTTAAATAGGACCTGCATTTCTAGAATACCCTGCTATTTTTGCAAGCCGTAGTGTGTTTTTAAGTTTTGAACCTTAAAAAAGCACAAATCAATCTCGCATTAAATCTGTAAAGAAAAATAATAATCTACCGAATTGAAAATCTCAGGCCACTTCCTTTTCCATCCTTCTCTCTTACGTATTATGTTGACTGCTTAATGGTGTACCACGGAATGCTGAATGTTTTAATAGGAATAAATAATAGTATAATAGTAACAACAAAGGAATTCAGAGTTGAAATCTCACATTGGCCGCCATCCATTGGCGCTACCTCTTCACCTTCTTCCAACAAGCAGGTATTACAGATAAGGGACCCTGCCTTTTGTCTTCCTAAAACACGAAGAGGAACTAGGTACCATCTAGCCATCCTTTGCATTCTGCCGTTGTTACCGCCACCGGATGCCTTCTCGGTGCAGAAAGACTGCAGCTCCTGAAGTTATGGTATTCTCTCGGAATAAGGTCTGTTGAGAACACCTGCTAGTTGTGGCAACACTACATAGCTAGCCCAGTGACACCTCCTCTAGAGCCATGCGTCGCCTATGGTGAATGGAATTTTCGCTGGTTTGGCACTGAATATTGAGGTGACCTTTTCTCAAAAAATTCTGCAGATCCCCTCGATGATCACAGTTTGGCGCTCGGTCAGGTTGTCATTACCAAAACAGCCGCATGAGAGGAAAAACGAAGGTTGGTGGGCACCACTGCAATGTGTTGCAAGAGCTCGCTCTGGAGATGCGCTGTTCCTTTTGCGTTATAGTTTAATGTGGTCCAGGTGGTCACTCTCTCTGTCTTGATTAAGCTTCGAGCGTGCCTGCTCTTTCCTATAATATTGTACTTTTCTCCATTCGTATGAGGCGGCGATGATTCTTTCTCTGGGAGGGTTGGCTCAGAAGCAGTTCGAATACGGAGGTTTGTTGTGCAACGAATCGCTCCCCCCTTACTCTCCCCCGAATTTAAGCCATAACTCAGAAGCACACCAAAGTCGTGAATTTCAGCATTCAGCCCAATTAATAATCAACACCTGGTGTTTTCTGAAGCGCGGAACTGCGAGGAATAATTATAATAGATGGACGAATAACTCCTCAAGCAAACTGCAGCTGTTGCAGAACAGTGTTTCCAAATGTGGTGTTTTTCTGGAGCTACGGTCCTTTTCCCACGTATGCACATTTACATTACAATTATTACTTAACTTAGCACTTAATATCGAATTTGCGCTAATGAAGCTCAACTCGTTCAAACTTTGATTGACAACGTTTCGGGCTTTGAACACTTCATCAGGTCCGAAACAACAACGTTACCAATCTTTACAACTGTTCTACACATGTGCGTACGCAGAAAACACTACAGACCTTTTATTCATTTACTGCTTATATTTTCATTTCATTTCGTTTCATTTATATTCCTCCATACATACCCCCTACATATTAGCACGCTGGCAGTGTGGACAGATACGCAGGTGAATGAGCGTCTCCCCTTTCACAGATCTGATATTGGATAAAAGATGAAGGACAGCGTTATTAGTTATTCTTGGAATGCGGAACGCATTCTACTTATACTGGATGTCGTGTAAGTAATTTGAACGCGCACTTGTCCAATGCGATGACTTGCGGTAGCCGGCCGACTAGCAAGTCAGTGTTTTATCCTTCCCAGGTGAGTTTTGTAGCAATTCGTCAACCTTGGAGAGATGGACAGCTTGGTTCGCCTAGACCGGAATTCGAACCAGGAACGAAAAATCCGGTTCGTGCAACAGCCGGCAACTCCTCCGACCGCGCTACCACGCGATTTACAGGCCTAATATCGTCGAGGAAACACTCCTCCGATGTCTGCTTCTTCTTCTTTCTGCATTGCTGGAAGACCCACCACAGGCAGGATGTCTATGCAGTACATACATCGTCTTCCTATTAGGTTGAAACGAAATAAATGGCACTGAACCACTGTAAATTTAAACAGTTAATATCTCGGCTTGTAGGCAAGTTTATTAATCGAAATAAAAACTTTCTGATTCTACACATCTTTGCCAATGAGACACTTTTTTTATCCCATTAGCGTAAAAATCAGAAGTTCTGGAATTGACGAAATCTTCGAAGGCACTTTCGGCATCTTGTTGGTATTTGAATATTTTCCCTACCAAAAAGTCGCCAAGAAATGAAGAAATGGTAGTCTGTTGGAGAGAGGTCGGGAGAAAACGGAGGATGTGGTAGAGTTTCAATGCTCAGCTCATTCAATTTCTGCAACGTCATTCGTGCTACATGGGGGCGAGCATTGTCGTGCAGAAGGAGAACTCGCCTTCGGCTTACCAAGGCCGGCCGGATATCCTTCAACTTTTTCATCATTTCTTCAATTTCAATGCAGTACTTCTCTGCCGTGATGGATTCACCGGGAGGGAGGAAGCTGTGGTGAATAATTCCCAGCGAACACCACCATACTGTCACCATTACTTTCTTTTGGTGCAAATCCGGCTTCGCAAAAAACTTGGGGCTCTCATCGCTGTCCACCCACTGTGCCGATCGTCGCCTGCTGTCGTACGTTATCCATTTCTCTTCACAGGTTACTATGCGATTAAGGAATGGGTCCGTTTCGTTCCGTAGAAGCAGTGCGGACGAGATCTCATATCGACGGTTTCTCTGCTCCTCAGACAGTTCGTGAGGCACCCATCTTTCCAGCTTTTTGGTCTTTCCAATTTCCTTCAGATGCCGGGCAGCTGTGTTGTGACTGACGCCAAGAACCTTCGCTATCTCCCTGGTACCTTTGTGTGGATCCTCCTCTACCACATCTCTCAGCTTGTCCCCATCAACATCACTATGCCTCTCACGACCTTCATGTTCTTCCAAGCTCTCATCTGCATTCCGGAACTTCTGATACCAACAATACGCCGTCCGCATTGTGGAACATCCTTGACCAAATGCGGCGTTGATCTTCTCGTCCGCCTCCTTAGCTGTAGTGCCCAGCTTGAATTCATGCAAGTAAATGCCTCGGATTACCCTTTTGTCCATCTGCAAAAAAATCGATAAAACTCTAAAGTTTTCCCACTTTTACATAGAAAATTTGGTACACTCCGGTAGAGCAAAGTTTGCGCTTCTAAATGACATGCCACGTGTTACGGTTTGTTCTTGATCAAACGCGTAAAGACGCGCCAAAAAATGGCGCGAGCCAGTGCCATTTAATTTGTTACAACCTAATGTAAACGACATTACGAAAGTCCGGAATGGAAAGGTTGAGTTGTGCGGATGCATCCTCCATCACACCATTGATTCTTCAAATCCTTAATTAAAACAAGGTTTAGCGATAAATCAAGCAAGTTCTGCTTAGGAAAGCCGCTATCGCCGCAGTTAGGCGAATACGACTTAGAAGTTCGACAGACTCAGGAACCAAGAAGTGCAGCTTTGTTAATTGCTTTTGTGAAGAGTTGGAGTTGCAGGGTGGAAGGACAAACTGCTGCCATAAACAATCCACGCAAGTTCTTATTTGTTCTCGAGAGAACGAAAAAACGCACAGTGGTGTCAATGAATCATCTAAGCGCTGGAGTGGTGACGCTGAAGTGAATAACAACGTGAAGACGACTGAGAAGATGGGGAAAACTGCTGAAGCGTGCTTGGGGTCTTTGTATAGTTTGAACAATACGCAAAGGAACTCATCTTCAGAATCACAGCGACCACCAAGAACAGTGACCTATGCGCTTAATAAGGGAGTGGAAGATTGAAATGTCTCTCAAAGTAGTCGTGAATATTCACTTGTAGGTACATTCAGAGTCATTTATGAGCTCTTCAGTGCTGCGACGTTGCTAGGTGATATATTTTTATTATCCTGACGTTTCAACCGTATTCGTAGGCTTAAAAATTGCTCGTGGTTTTATCTTTGGAACTTTCCAGACCAAGCGCCTCATCTACGCCACAACTTCTTACCCAAAGAAACGCTGTACGAAAATTCCAACGATGAAGGTAAACTCCTCACGATGCTGATTTGTCAGTGTCAGTAGGACCACCAGTGACCAAGTCATGTTATGCCATCATCGAACATCCACACATTAAGGACAGCACGTCACTTCTGATTATTCGCACCGCGAGAGAAGGGCAAGATTACCTCGCAAGATCGCAAAGTCTGGCAACACTAGCACAACAAGATTCAAATTTGTCCCTATTTGCTAAAACAAAAAGTCAGTCCACGATATATTCTCCATCCAAGTGTAATATCCTGCCCCATCTTTCATGCAGCCTTCCAATTCTGCTTCCGCCAGAATTCCGAGGGCTGTGAGGAAAAGAATTCAGACATCTCCATTTCCACTTGACGTCGATCATCGAACTCTCCACCTCGAAGATGCTGCTTCACAGCTCTGAGCAGTTGGTAGTCAGAAGGAGCGAGGTCTAGTGGATGGGGCAGAACTTCCCAGCCTAATTCCTGGATTTTCACTCACGACTCACTTTTGCGACATGAGGACGCGCGTTGTCGTGCAGCAGGTTGACATATTC
This sequence comes from Heligmosomoides polygyrus bakeri, assembly GCA_947359475.1. NCBI lineage: Eukaryota > Metazoa > Nematoda > Chromadorea > Rhabditida > Heligmosomidae > Heligmosomoides > Heligmosomoides polygyrus. The sequence goes on along the minus strand of OX375869.1, from coordinate 28,362,702 downwards.
CCGTTCTCGACTTTTTTTCGCATAGCGTCGCTCAAGCTCTGGAGCTAGGTAGCTTAGACAGATGCTGTGACAGTGGCCTCACTATCCTCAGTAAAGCATGCCTTCTGAAGCCCCCAGGGGGCGTTCAGAACGAGGTCGATCTTCGAGAGAGACATCTCCAGTTTGGAAGCGCAGATATCAACGGGCCACTGTGGAATAGTGAACGACTTCCTCCCGGAATGCAGCGCAGATGTTGGAAACTGCAGTCCTTGCGAAATGGCCTTGAAGAAATTCGCAGAACACGATAGGTCGTAGCATGCTGCTGCTTATCGTTGACACTGTTGCTGTATTCGTACTTGACGAGACCTTATACAGTATGCTTGAGGAGCTTCGAGAATATACGGTGACGACACCACACAAGGTCAATACTGTAGAACTTTAACAAATTTAACAGGCAGTAGCGTAGAGTGTTGCAAGACTTTTCGATCAACTCAGTATTATCCTTTCCCAGCTGCGTTGATTGCTAGAATTCTAGTAGAAGTTCAAAACCATTAGAGCGCACTTTTAGATCAAATCTCTGCCTTGTACGCCTAAATCTTACGCACAACATCACAGTTGTTACCGTTATGCTCCGAATTCTATTCTTACCTAGCGGAATTGGCACTTCACCGCGCTGTCCACCAATAAAGTGTTCTTAAACAGGGATACCTAGCAATCTTCTCGTTTCTTCTATTTATTTATTTATTTATTCATTCATTCATTCAACAGGCACAGACATGCACAGACGGACACAGACAGCTGTCTAGCATGGAAATTGATATCGATCCGAAGATATCGATTTTTGATGGCGTCACCGTCTGTCTGCCGCGGCCTCAAGCGGCCTCGTCCTCGATGCGAAACTGTCAAAAAATCGATGTCTCCAAAATCGGTCGAAGTTGATACCATGCGATAGCGCTTTTCATGTTGAATAGAAAGGCGCGATTGCAAGTGTCGACAACTCAAATCTGGGCGAGGAAGAGCGAAAGAAACTGTAACCGCTATCTTCCTCCGCTTTAAACTGTCAACTGAGATTAAGGCAGTTTAGGCAGCTGAGAAGTTCTGAGCACGTCATCGTAAAGCAACATGGGCGCCCTGCTCGTCTGCGCATTTTAAGGCCGTTAGCTCGACGCGTCTTCGCGCAATGGTCCAAAAAATGCGTCACATGAGCCTCACATGCATATTCGCAGCCCTGTAACATTGCCTGTTCCTAAGCTACACTTTTCTACTTTAGTATACTACAAGAGATCGTTTTACTGCCCACAAGACCTACAAATTGCTGCCGAAAGAATTCGAACTTGACAGAGGTATTGCGCTCCGAACACGCCTGAGCGTGCAATTTGTGGGCCGTCGCCCCACTCGATTAATAAGTTCATTTAATTGTTTATTGCTACTGGGATACAGCTAAAAACAAACATTAGTAACGTAAAATATCAACCCAACAAAATGCCAGTAGATAGAGTACATACGCGTGGAAAACGAAATAGGTAGAGAAAAAATCGATGGAAAAGAAACTAAGCACGTCGACATAGGATGGCGATAAACAGGAAACAAATGATCGTGTAAAGAAGGGGGGGGGGGGAAGGGGCATTTACTGAGATTAGAATGGTGCAACAGTTTTGGTGAAGGAAGGCAATGGGCTGCCAACATGCAAGTCCTGCCGCGGAGGCTCCGGATCCCAACGTAGAAGGTCCGCGACCCTCACCAAATCGCATCTTGGCACTTAGGGTAGTGGAGAGGGACATAGGATTCGGTAAAGAATTCCACACGCGCGAAAGAACAGGCGAAAAGAGAAAAAGCTAAGACGACAACAGGTGCTGTTCCTAAAATGTACAACTATTAATTGCACATCGTTTTACCTTATTAGGGATTCTTGCTGCTTAATAGATCTGGACGAAAAAAGGTTAGACTTTCTCCACCTCAAAAAGCTGCAGTCTAAACGATTCCACGTTGTTACAACCCTTACAAGAAACGATCCCTGGAACGAAACTGTGTGAGGCCTTTCAGGTCTTATTCTAAACGGGTGCCCTCTGTGTGAATCCACGGTTGAGGGAGTTTCGAAGAGGTCAGATATATTCATACTGATCTCATCGGTGGTCAACTTGTACATAAAACCAAAATCACTAAACTTTCTTCGCTCATCTAAGCTAGTGGCTCTTTAGTTTTTGAAGGCGCTCAGCGTACGAAAAGTTGGTGATACCCTTGCGGGCAAAAATGCGGTTTGTAAAGCTCTTCTGAACCTTTTCAATCGACTCTGCCAAAGATTTTTTATACTAAACAATTTTATACAACAAACAACAACATTTTTTATACTGTGCTCTAAACAGGAGAGCAATATTCTAGGATCGGCCTAACGTAGAGGACAAAAAGCTGAAAAAGTAATTTAGGTTTGTGTATCCTAAAGGCCCGCAATATGAAATTCGATTTTGAGGTTGCTCGATTAATTATTGCACCTATGTAGTTTTCATAATCGAGCTTGTGACTGTAGACGATTCCTAAGTCTGTGACTTCCTTAACTTCTGCAAGTGGATTTCCATCAAGAGTGAAATTGAAACAGGGATGGTTGCTTCCAATTTTCATTATAGACCTATAGATTTGACCAGACAGAAACAGAATTAATTACCTCTTGTAATTTGGAACAATCGTTAATAGTGAAAATCTTGGAATCATCAGCATACATACTTCACTGCACACCTGAAGGAAGAGCGTAGAACAGATCGTTAACAAAAAGGAGAAACATCAGCGGACCAATGCAAGTTGCTTGGGGCACACCAGTTGAGGTGGAATATGACCAGGATAACCTTTAGTTTATTAGGACGCGCGGCAGTTTCTCGGTTAAGAAAGATTCCAGGAATTTGAGCAGTTGCCCACTTATGCCATAACAAGACAGTTTCTCTAAAAGAAGCCTAATTGAAATGGAGTCAAATGCCTTCGCGTAGTCTATGTAGCAGACAGAAAGTTCGATCCTATATGCGTTCTGCACGGAGCACTCCAAAGGCAAGCTGGACAGTCTTAAAGAAATTCGTGAGTAGAGCGGCTGGGGATTTCCGGTAGAACTCCCCAAACGCTCACTCTACAGGTTCTCGCGCCCACATGATTGATAGGTTCGATTCTGTATGCATTGCTCACGTCGCTCTCCAACGAGAAGCTGGGCAGTCCTAGAGCAATTCCTGAGTAGGGCGGATAGGAATTTCCGACAAAACTCTCCAAACGCTCACTGTACAGGCTGTTGCGCCCGCTAGATTGATTATGTCCGGCCTATATGCATTATTCAACTCTATTGATTTATATGTCAAAAGAGGAAGATCGTACTGCTGAGCTCAAATATATGTTTCTTTTCACACGTGCTTGATTTTGAGAAAGGTTATTTAAAAAAGCCGCTTTGAAACGCTTCAAAGCGCTCTTTTCGGCAATTGACCAAATCCTATGCGCGGTACTGTAGTGTGAACCCAGAAGAAGTTGACCGGCAACAATCACTGCGACTAGCTTCAATACATACTATCATCTGAGAGTGGTCAATCACGCTGCCATAATCTCTTAACGGTTCCCTTCAGCTCTTACGATGTGCTACAGCTGGATTGTATTTATCACACACACGTCAGTTGCAAGACGATGGTGTCAGCATCGCCAAAGGCAACACCAAGAGGCGTGTCCGAGGTTTTAAAAATTTGCTCCCATTCTAAGCTCTGGGATTTTTCGATAACTCCAGTAATATATTAGAGACTAGTGCAATCCTCTGCTCAAGACATACAAAACTATTCACATTTTTCATTTTAATTTTTTCACATCTATTATCAACCGAACAAATTTCCAGTCTGATAATAACGCAGCTCATTTTGTATATCAATCTTTTCACGTTTCTGTGTTTTAAAAGAAGCACTCCTATAGCAAAAAGTTTACGATTTTATGATAATTCAAATAGTAGAGGTGCTTCTGTGTTCTGGGACGCCCTACATAGGACAAGTGCTCATTCAGTTCAGCTCCATGATCCTTCGCAGAATTGGAACAAGAAGTGAACGTGAATCTCAGAAGACATTGATTTTTATAGTACCTGATCTAACAATCACGAGATCTGACCTCTCATTAGACTCTTAGGTTTCCTCGTTGGCATAATTGTACACATACATCCGTTGAATTTAAACGTTTTCGTTCAGTATTGCGCCAACTCGGTTCGTCTACGCTGGTTCGAAATTGTGTATTGAAGTCACTGAAATATCAGAATGTGAAAATCCTTGTTGTGAATATATTGGTACACAGCTGTTTTGAGCTCTAGCGAGATTTGTGTAGTGCTGGAATTGCTGTTTCGTGGTTTTAAGGTGATCGTGCTTTAAGAGTGCAATATGAAAGGCTTTATTAACAGCGCGGCTCCCACCCATTCCGTAATTATTGAACAGCCCATAATAAGCGGTTATGGGTAACCAGGAAGTTTCTCGAATGCTTACGCGCCGGGGAGATTAATGCTCCTCCGAATTTTCCAGAAAGGCGAGTTTTTCTATTCGAGAGCCACTTTTTTGTGGGGACCAACTGCGGCGACAACTCAAACCAACACGAGTGCTTTTCAGGATGCTGGCCTACGTAATCCATGGCATGACAACGTCTAATTCGAAAAAGTGGAGCTGCAAGTTCTCAATAATGCTCTGGGCAACGATGAACTGCCAAATCCTGGACTTAGCATCAGCTGCTGCTGAGCTTCTGAAACACACCTCACTTCAGTGCAGAAGCAGGGATACCTCCATTTTACCAGCACCAACAATCAATTTGTCCGACACCGATACGGATAATTCGGATCCGTTTTTTAACCCCGCTTGTAAGGACTGTAAGAGCAATTGGATTATTGAAAAGTGCGGACTTTGCGGCAATTAAGATAAGGGTGATTCTCACCAGATCAGATTTTCGGGTAATTCGGATTACTGATTTTAGTCAGATGTCTTATTCAATTCGTATATGCGGTGTGGGATCCGAAGGTAAGTTAGCTATTTGGGTCATCCAAAAACCCTTCTTGTCAAGGCTTCTCATATCTGAATCATCCAAAGATCAGGGCTTTTCACAAATTCATTCATTATCTGATTTAACAGGTTTGAAAAGAATGGCGGATGCGAATTAACCGAATCGTGCCTGATATGAACCTTGAAACGGATTACAGAGCTTCATCCAATTCTATCTCGCTTCCAACAACAGCAAGTTTATAGAATTTACTCTCACTGCCAGAACACGATACCACCTCGCCATGATCGACTCTCAATGAACCTCGGCATTGTGAATTGCTGTTGTGCGTGTTGAGCTCTACACGAGGTTGGTAGACGGATTTATTTACTGGCCAACGTTTCGGCGAGATCGCCTTCTTCAGAGCCTGAAAGGGACCAAATCAATAAGAAGTTATCCCACCAAATGTCTACTCAACCCTACTAAGTTCAGTGCCACATTTAGTAGATGGGACCAATAGAGAGAGAGTACGAGTGCCGTACCTGACCGTAGTCCACCGAGGGACCAATGGAAGCAGCGCAGGACAGACGAGGGGTGTGGGACAGCAGCTACCCCAGTTCAAAATGCGAGTCTGAGGTAGGGCTTGAGTTCTCGCGTTATATATAGGCACTCCCCCTTCCGGTTGACCTTGGGGTCTCTGGAGTATATCCAGAATGCCTCAAGGGCTCTGCGCGCGGATGTTTGAACCTCGAAAAACCTGTTTGAAGAGAAATCGAACTTCGTCTCCTCCGCGCTGCACTACGCACGAAGCAAGATCTGTTGTTTTCCATGTTACGTAAGTGTGTAGCCAAAGAGCAGTATTGTATGAAGTTTTTGGAGGGGCGCCTATGGAAGAGGATCGTGGAGGGGTCCAAGTCGATTTGTGAGTCTATCCGATCTAATGTCAAGGCATCCCTACAGAAGAAGTTCGGTGACCTCATTAGTAGATCGCGTGGCCGAGAACAGGGTCTGTCCGGTGCGGTGCCTGGCAGTGGCACCCCTGAGCAACCGGTGGTTGCCGCAGATCAGTCGGGGAAACGGGCACGTAGAGTAACCGTTATGGGCAATTTCCCCTTGTCCGAGAACGCGCTTTCGGTCCTAGAACTGGGTCCCAGCTTTTCTCCTTCTCAACCTGTCTCCACCACTTTCATGCGCAAGGTTATATGCGGCCTTCATGAGCTACAAGATCGACTCCGTCAAAGGGCTAGAACAGAATCCCAAGCCCAACCCCAACAACAGCAAGTCAGGGCAATACCCTCAATTCCTTTCCCCCAAACGCACTTCAGACAGCAGGAACCCAATATCCATGCGGATATAAATTTCCGCCTATTTGCTGATGAAGTTTTCAGGGTCCTCAGGCACTATCGTACGCAGTCTCAACAATCCAACCTTTCGGGGTCACAGGTTGCTGGTATCAAAGAGGTTCGCGACCTTGTCAAATCTAAAGCCATAAGGCTTTCTGTTAGTGACAAGGGCGGGGAGTTCGTTGTAATTCCCAGCAATCTGGATAAGGCTATAACGGAGTGCCACCTTGGAGATATGTCCCTTTACCGCACGTCTTCTGTAAAGGAATTCCAGGCACAGTATCGGAAACTTTACAGAACGTGGGTAAGGGAGGCCAATTTGGCTGGGTTAGGCCCAGCTGTGGTTAGCCGCCTTAAAACTGAGGCACCGAACTGTCCGGTCTTGTATTTGCTTATCAAGACCCACAAGTTCTCATCATCCGACGACGCGGCCTCAGTCGACCCATCTGCAGTTAAGGTCAGGCCAATCATCAGCTGTGTGGGTGGCCCTACGGACAAAATAGGATGGCTGGTCAATTCTGTTCTAGCTCAACTTCTTAGGTTTATTCCTGCCCACCTCACAAACACAAAAATGTTCCTTGAGAGCCTCCAAGGGACAAACCTTAGCTCCTCCTGTGTAATGGAGTCATTCGACGTTACGGCACTATACACCAACGTCTCGAACGACTCCGCTATGGAAGCAGTTTTCGAGCTTCTCAACCAGCATGCAGGTGCGATCAACATGTACGGGTTCTCCATTAATCAGGTGATGATACTACTGAAGGAGTGTCTCGCCTGCAATGTCTTCAGGTGGTCGGGCAAGTAAAAGGATAAAGGATAAAGGACGGCGTTACTCAATCCCTTCTGGGATGCGCCAGCGCATTCAACTTCTACGGGATGTCGTGGAGGCGACATGAATGCGTATTTGGCCATACAATGACTTGCGGTGGCCAGCCGATGAACAAGTCAGCGCTTTATCCTTCCCAGACAAGTCTGGTACCAATTCACCGACCCCGGAGGGATGGAAGGCTTGGTTGGCCTGGGCGGGAAATCCGAACCAGGAACCTGGTATCGGGTGCACGCGACAGTCGCGCCTCCTCCGACTGCGCTACACGCGCCCTATCGGGCAAGTACTTCGCCCAAACAAGAGGGCTGGCCATGGGACAACGCCTAGCACCAACGCTCGCCATAGCCTTCATGTCTAAGATCGAAGCACCGGTGCTATCTCGGCTCCCCCTTTTGTACTGCAGATACGTGGATGACTGTTTCATCATATGCTCTACGCAGGATGAAATGAACAGATGTTTCGAGATAATGAACAGCCAGTCCGACTACATTAGTCTCACGAGGGAAACGCCTTGTGGAAACTGGCTTCCCTTCCTGAACGTCCAGGTACAGCTAACAGGAAGGAGGTACATTACTAAATGGTACCGCAAACCAAGTAATAAAAACATCATAGTCCACAGTCAGTCGGCCCACCCCAGCCAGACAAAGAAGGCAGTCGTAAGAAGCATGTTTCGCACGGCAGCTAGCGTCTGCACAGGAGAAAATGAGGGAATCCCTCAAAATGGCCCAGGAGATAGCTATGCAAAATGGCTATGCTCTCCAAAAACCTCCGCGGAAATTCAGGGCGGGAAGGATATCAGAAAACGGCGCTGGACCATCTTCTAAAATTCCATTTTTAGTGCCGTTTATCTCCGATGAAGTGAGCACTTCCATTCGGAAGTGTCTGAGGAGATCGGGGTTGGACAGCTCAGTTACTGTTGTGGATCTTCCACCCAGTAATCTGAAGCAACAGCTAATTCGAAACCGCCTTTATGATCGTTTCTGCGGCACGCCTAATTGTGTGGTCTGCCCAGGTGGTAAGGAAGGTGACTGCACCGTATCTGGTGTGGTTTATCTGATTTCATGCCAATCCTGCGGAGCAGAATACATCGGGGAAACTGGACGTCCTCTACATGTGAGGATCAAGGAGCATCTCGACGGGAAGGAAAAGCTCAGAGCCTCGACTGCTCTAGGCTATCATAGGCTTCATTGCCATGAAGGGGAGGATTTTGAGGTCAAGGTGGAGATTCTGGGGCACGAGGTTCAAACATCCGCGCGCAGAGCCCTTGAGGCATTCTGGATATACTCCAGAGACCCCAAGGTCAACCGGAAGGGGGAGTGCCTATATATAACGCGAGAACTCAAGCCCTACCTCAGACTCGCATTTTGAACTGGGGTAGCTGCTGTCCCACACCCCTCGTCTGTCCTGCGCTGCTTCCATTGGTCCCTCGGTGGACTACGGTCAGGTACGGCACTCGTACTCTCTCTCTATTGGTCCCATCTACTAAATGTGGCACTGAACTTAGTAGGGTTGAGTAGACATTTGGTGGGATAACTTCTTATTGATTTGGTCCCTTTCAGGCTCTGAAGAAGGCGATCTCGCCGAAACGTTGGCCAGTAAATAAATCCGTCTACCAACCTCGTGTAGAGCTCAACACGCACAACAACAATACCACCTCTTAACATTCTACGAATTTGAGCCTGCATTGCGAAAAATATAGTATTTTTTCAAAGCTAATGCGTCCTCACTAAACTTTGCAGACTTCTCACACAATTCACCTTACCATGTGGCATGCAACTGCCATTCAGTGGTAGGAGGAAACCTGAAATGTATAGGCCTATTAGGTGCGCTCTATGTTTTGTGTAGGCTCTGAAATTTTTTAAAAGGATATCAGCGAGTATATTGATTCCCAAAAGATTTTGTCGTCAAATCAGCACGGATTTGGAAACGATAGATGACGATAACGGAGTCAACCACTTGCAGCATTGAATGAGTGGAGGTCGATTTCAGGAGATAAAGTTAATTTAGACGTAATTTGTTTCGATTTTCAAAAGGCAATTCATATGGAATACTCATAACTAGTGTCGCATTTGGCGTCGGCAACGCTCGCGAGCGTCGCGGCGTCGGAATCGTTGAGAGTGAAGGTACTGGGAAAACGAGAACATCTTTAGATTCAGACCGTCCAGCAGAGTTAAAAATCTAATTAATTTTCGCTGTACTCCAAATTTGACTAGTTACAGTGATTTTCTTCCTGAAGATTTTGAAAGCGTTCTCCCTTCATTTTCTCAGTCTAAATTGATCGGTGTTCAAAATAAACGACATATTCAGATTCCTCATTAAATGGCCTTTCAAAAATGTCTGAAATAACTAGCGCTTTTGAGAAATGGCTAAGTTGACCTATATATTGTCCACTGCGGCGGATTTCCTAGCTCGCCCGATAAAATTACACCCACAGGATAAGTTTCGCTAATTATCCAAACACTCCATCGAGACGTTTTGAGAGATCTCAGTTTTCTCAACTATTTTGGTCGATTTGACTTTAGCACGTTGCTACGACCTATTTGAATGTAAACACTGCCGAATTTGGCTAGAACCAGCCCTTTCTACGACTAGACGGCAAAAGCGATTTCTTCGAATTTACCCTCTTATTTTAGTTATCGAAACCCTCTTATAAACTTAATCTTATGATACCCAAATTAGAGCAGCCGCTGTTATGTGTGATGGAAAAATTGATCTTTAGAACCTGAAGATTACTCTAATTCTTGGTCACAAACTGACCCACTGCATAACCGGAACCAGGCGTTTTCGAACGTCTAATTTCGCTCAAAATCAATTCTTCTTCGTGTTTTCTCTCCTTACTCTTTACGTATGCCATAAGCTAAAAAATGAACGGGGTAGAGTTGTTATTCAAATAAAGGGCTCTCCACTAATGTAGTATAGTGCTTCTTCGAAATGTTCAAGATTTTACCCCTCCCTTACCGCAGTGCTGGCCGGAATTTGCAAGTCGACCTGAGCACAGCGCTCCTCAGTTGGGTCGCAGACCTGCCGCGCCATTGATGCTCCGCAGTCAAACAGTTCTGAATCAAACAGTACGCTGGAAGATATTGCTGGCTTTACATTGCCTCACACAATTATTTCCTCTTCACACGCTCCTATGGAATATTAGAATTAATCTTCGATTTAGTTGGCGGACTAACTGAAGTTTCAGCTGAAACCAACGCTTGCTCCTGTGTTCTTCTCCATAGTCTACGACCAAGTAGACTCTAATCCCAACAATGTGCGCGCTCACTCTGACGGTTGATTTCGTAAAGGGCTGGATAGTATTTAAAGGTACAAAACCGGAGCGACAGCGGTAGCGCGCGGCGGCTCCTGGCGCTTGCCAGAAGCGCCGCGCGCTACCGCTGTCGCTATGTATACAGATATATATATATATATATATATATATATATATATATATATATATATCTGTATACATATACATATGTAGACATTTTCTTTTCGAACTGGGTTTTTTCAAATCAAATTGGACACTTTTCTGAGCTAGCTAAGACTTTCGAAATCTAAGCTAACTCTTCCAAATATAAAGGAGCTTCTTCTACACTGAGCTAGAAATTCTCCCAAAGGTTGGAATAATTCTTCCGTTCAAAGAAAATTTCAGTATAACTTTAGAAAAGGTAAGTTAGACGTGGCAGTTCTAAAGCGCTTTCCCTAAGGGTCCTAGCCCATTTCCTGTCACAGGCCTTGTGACCCTAGCTGCACTGATCTGGCATCTGGTACAGTATGACCCTATCCTACCTTCTTGTGTTTGACAGTCTAGGCATATGTCTTCATCATTCGTTGCGATTCGGAGCTCAGTTCGATGTTCTTCATTTCCGGGTCAGATTTCATTGTCTGGAGAAATTATGTGTCGCACAATCCAAACAAACTGAAGAAATTGACTTCAGAGGTTTCTGTTTGATTGGTTCGGCGCTCAGTAGATTTAATGAGTAGCGTTCTTGAGATGCTGTCATTATTCCTAACAGTCGGACAACATTCGCTTTCGTTTCAGTTCGAGTTGAAGGAAATGCAGCGGCAGGAGGAAGAGGCAGCCGAAAGGCGTGGCCATCTCGGAGGTCCGTCGCGATCGCCGCCGCACAGAGGATTCGAAACTGAACCTGACGGTACCATCACATCCGAGTTCCTCTAGTCTTCGATGGAGAGCCGCCTTCCTACATTTCTTCCTACACTTTTTTCTAAAACTGTCTTCAGCAAAGGCTTTATTTTACTTTACAGTGGAACACCCAGCCTTATCCTTTCAACATAGCCACTTTTTATTTGCGCCCATTCTTTTATCACTTTCCTTTCTCATAGTTCCTATTAACCTTTTTCCGTAACTCATTTTTCTAACGCCTTTCCGCAACTCACAGCAAACTTCTCCCAAATGTTCCCCTCTATTAGCTCTTAACGCTGCCTCCTCAACCAAATCGCATGATCGGTTTTCTCTTTAGAGAACTTCTAGATAGCAATGCTTGCGTTAAGCTAACAAACTGACCGTGACCATCGTTTCTTATTTGTTAGCGGCGCGTATTCGAAATTGATTCCGACTGATTTACTCTAATGTTGTGTTTGTTGCTTGTTATTGTGTTGTAATAATGCAGTGCGATTGCAGAACGTGGTCGGCTGGCAACCGGTGAGAGTAGCGGTTGGCGAATGTCGCTCGCCAATGCACCCTAGTTCGACTCTCGCGATCCACGTGGTACGTTTCACGGTCCAGTGCGGTTTCTTCAAGGCAGTTGAGAGTGTGTGTGCTCAACGAGTTTCTCGGTGGTAGTATTCATGTTGTCATTCTTTTAATGAGATGACTACGTACGTGCAAGGGTTTGGAGAGTGCAAACATTATTAGCCGTCATCAGCAGGAGAATTTTACGATTTAAAGTCCTCTTAAATAAGCATAGCTTTTCTAGGAAATTTACTTGTCCACCTTGTATTTCCTCGTCTTCTAGTTTTTATACCATATTCCTTCCAATTGGACACTTCTAGATTAGCATAAAAATGTTGAGATCAAGGTTTCCAAATCGAAATGCGCCTTTCTCCTTTTCTCCTTTCGCCTTTCTTAAACTAGGGACACTACAAAAAGGGTCAGAATAATTTTCTGTTCAGGAGAAATTTTAAATAGAATGACCTTCTTGAAGTTTTAATTCACTTCCCAATAAGTGAACACATTAATTGAAATTTAATATTTTTTAAGAAGTAATAATGGCTTTAAGCTTGGTTGACAAAGCAGCTTTTCGAGAAGCGATCCAGCCTTTCAATGCACTACATGATTGCTGCTTTGTTCCGTTTCGAAACAACATCTAATTTATTATTTGTTCCCAAAAATAAAAATTTTATAACATGATTACACTTATTGGGGGAAGCGAACTAAAAAATTTCAAAGAAATATACCAAAGATAGCATCCTTTGTATGTTTCTCACTATCCATTATTCAGGACTTCCAAGCATACCTACATCTAGCGAACAAAGGCTTCACAGGTGCGAAGAGTGCCAGAAGCCAATGCTTCGTCAGAGTCTGTATAAGAACCTGCGATTTTTTCACGGATACACCGAAGAGCAGCTTGAATTGGAAAAGGAGCGATTAAGAGGGCGAGCGACGAACTGGGAGAACATTTCTGTTGTTTGTCCAAAACTGTGCGAAACTCAGTTCATGAATCATGAGGGACTGGCAATCCATTGTCAAGAACACCACAGTGAATATGGAGCATGCGGTGAAGAGCAGAACTATTCACTGCACTCGCTAACTTTCAAAACGCAGGAAGATTTTGAGGTACTATTAAATATGTTTCAAACATTGTCGGCATTTACAGAAGTACGCAAGGGGAGTCTTTTCAGGCGTGGCTTACCGAGAATTGCAGGCAGGCCATTACGACATTTTATACCAGGACCCAAGTCGGTAACAAGTATTATTACCTCAGGTTTCTATTCAGTGTGTCGTTCCATATCTTTTAATATTTAGAATGGGTAAAATGACCAAGTGTTCTTCAGATGTAATCGGGCAGGCAAATTCGTTTCTAGAAGCCAAAGTCGATCGTCACACAGCCGAAGAGAGGTTGACCATTGCTCCGCTTTTGTGAATATGCAAAGAAACGACGACGGCTCAGTTGAAGTAGCCGTCGTCGTTTCTTTGCTGGATGTTTCGGTCACATCGGCCACAAAGTGGAGCCAGCGCTCTTTGCTTAACTTACGAGGGGAAAGAATATTTGAAGAAATTGCTGGAAGGTGGGGCCAATTTTTATTTGTTGCCTTTAATATGTTATGTCTCCGCGTATTAGACATTGAATCCGACGCCCAATCGGATTGTTTGAATCCGTCATTTTTTTAACCCTGGTTGAGAGAATTGTACGAATAATGGGATTTTTGAAAGGCCGAGATTTTAGAGCGATTCAGATGGGGTGACTTTCACCAGACCGGATTTTCAGAAAATTCAAATAACTAATCTTGGTCAGAAATCAAAGGTCCTGTCCGACACAGATATCTGGTGTGAGATGCGAAAGTGAATCAGTTATTATCGAATTTTTAAAAAAATATTTTAGAATTCCGAGTCACCTACTACATTGCATTCGTTTAGAACATTCATTGGAGTACATCATAAAACGTTGCCGCAAAGAGCATTCCGCAAAAACCTCAAGGCTTTACTTCGTTGATAAAAATGACCTTTGGAACATAATTAAGAAGCAATGTCTAAGACCTGGCTTCTACGATGAGGATGACATGCGATCGCTTTTGATGCGGGAGGATTGCCACAATAGTAATGACGGGATTCGGCTTCTTGAGATGCCATAGCAAAACCGGACTATGGGTACATTATAGTTTTTGATATTTGCGCCATTGTGGGGCCTAACTTATCGCTTTGAAATCTCTATTACGCCAACCCAGCTGCAGTGGCTGAAGACTTACTCACGACGTGGAATTTCCATCGACGACACCCATAATGCCACGAAGTACCCGATGAAGCTGGCTACAGTGGTAGTGGCCGACGATCTAGACAGGGGTCTTCCTGCAGGTATGTTGCCATTTACCTCTTTTTAGAGGAAGAAGTTTCTGTGTTCAGCCTTTCTACTGTCCGGTACGATGACAGCGGCAGATGTACAGAAACTCTTCATGGAAATTAAGAAGCTTCTACCAGAATTTAACCTTAAATACATTGTTACCGATGAGGCGCCTTGCTTCTTTAACGGGTACAAAGCCGTCTTTCCATTGTCTTCAACACAGCTCCGTTACTGTCGTTGGCACGTCAGCAAGACGTGGTCGGAGCTTTAAAACTTTCACAGGCTGATTTCCGGCAGTATGTAAAGAGCAAATTAGACCAGCTACTTCGAGTCTCAAATCTGAAAGAGTTCCAAAAGCAGTTCGCGGGAGTCAAAGCGTACTTGGAAGTTGAACATCAAAATGCGATGGCGCTCTACTTGAAAAACAACTACTTAGGCAAGTAATTTGACTTCAACGAAGAGATTATACTAAGTATTGCTAAAGTGTTAGGCAAGTTTAAAAGCTGGGCGTCCTTCAATACTCAAGGAGCGGTCATGGACACAACCATGCTGAGTGAGAGGTGTGCAACTTGGCACGGTCGATCGATATGGTTCAGTGGCAAGCTTTATCTGTTCTATCCCCGACCGCTCGGGGTTGGTACAATCGCACAAAGGCAAGAATCTATGGGCGGAGCTAGTACAACACAATTACACTACAGTATCCAAAAGTCAGCGCCGCACCTCGCGTCGCGTGCTCGCGACAAGAGGTGGCACTTGAGACTGAAGAGTGAGGTCCTGCACAGGATTGCCAACTCCAGAGCTGACCGCCTTGTTGAGCTCTTGATAAGAGCAGTGGAGTATCTTGCCGATTCTAACGAAATCAAGGTAAGATTGCACTCCTGACACTGCAAGTTATTCGATTACCTACAAAAAAGTATGTTCAGCACAGGCGGCAGCTCGCTAGAGCGTCGTTTAGGTCGCAGCAGACGACAATACGTCACCGCGATACTCTCGCTAGTTACAACGGAAGACCTGAGAAAATTAGAATCAGGAGTTCTGGAACCTGGATCGTGCACGTGAAAGGAGAGGAGTGGGTAGTGGTGAAAGATAAGGGATATTGCGATGCGCAATGTCCATTGTACATTGTGTAATGTATGTCCGTATCGATGGTCATGCAGCTGCCTTGACAATCGCGCTGGAATCGCATGCCTCCATCGGCATGCAGTGCAATTAATATTGAATAAGATGGAGCCGCCTCAACTACTCGAAGGGGTTGAAAACATTCCTCCTCCTTTGGTTTCCGGATCCGATACCAGTGAGGTGAACTTATCTGGAGATGGGCCGCAGTATCATGGAGAGGCAACGTGTTCGGTAGCAGCGGCATTGGAGAGAATGGAATCAAGAAAATCTGTTCGGACCCATATTGAAAAGGTACGTTAACTTCATATGTCATTCAACTAAAAAAATAACATTTCAGTCGTACTCTGTTGTCGCCAGCAAAGTGAATAAGCTCGTCAATATTGATACGGATGACGCTATGTCAAAGCTGGTCGAGATTCAAGATCTCATTTGTAGAGCGTCTAGTGTTGAAATTGGCTCCGTCTGCAAAGGAATTGTGGTTCGCCCAGAACTGCCGAAACAAGGGAGCAAAGCCGCGTCTGAAGCCTCAGCTGAAAATTCTGACGGTAATGAATTTGCTTTCGCACGAGCCTGTATGAGTTTTACTCATTTTTTTCAGCGATCCCAGCAACGGAGAATGCGTGTTGGGAGCCACTCTCAGTAGAAAGACCATAGGGAAAGAAGATAAAACAGGATTGCTGTGTTTTGTGAAACCATTATAGCTTAAGTGTTGATGTCAAATCCTTCTCAAATGAGTCAGCTGAAGATTTTGACGGTAGTGAGTCTGGTTTCGCACGTTTTCTGTGTGAATTTTATTCATTTCTTCAGCCATCCCAGCGTCTCATGAGCAAATGTAGCGTATACCAAGACCTCACATCGTTGCAAGAATTTGGAGGTTAATTAAGTCAAAAAACGTCTTCCTCAAACAAGCAATAACACCGCTACGCAGTCCTTCGTTGGCCTTGAAGCACATGTTTTGAAGATCGTCGCGTCTAACACCGACATTTCGATTTCTCGCTATTCAAAATAGGCTTTCTCTACTACTGTGCCTAAGAAGGTGAATATTTTATGGCTATTTGATCCGCGCAAACGTTATCACTGAGAATACAGAGAAAACCTCGAGAGAAGCACAACGGCTCACTTGCTCGATGACCTCTTCGATTTCTTTCATGCCAGTTCTCTCCTCCAGGGCAGATGCTGTCCTCCGACTGAAGCAACGCGAGACGCTGCTTCGCAATCTAAACACATATATTGGAGCTAAAAGCCGATCAAAATGAAGACGTCTTCTTAACGCCGCGGTGTATTTCCGATAGGCGACAGTGGGTGGAATCTGCTCCAAGGCCTTCGGAATGCGACAATAAACTACTGACAGCGTACGACGATGGGGATATTCGTTGACAAAGAGGCCGGAGAGTCCAACCTGATGGTCCAACACGAACTGTCCGTGCTTGCAGCGCGTACGAGCCACATTCATTCGATGCGGATCGTCCAAGAACTCCGCATCGTCCGCTTGGAAGTCCTCCTTTGTGGTAAACAGCACAACCACGTTCTTTTCCCTGCCCTGGATGACACCTACGGTGGAAAGATCGACGCCGGTGTCGCGCGCTGAATCCGCCGGCCGTCGGTGCTGTTCTTTGTAGAACGTGATCATGCATATGCTGCTGACGGCGATGCCCATTGTTAGTAGACGTTCTGCCAGAGTGGTGAGTAGACGAATCGATTAGTGAGCTCGTTCTGGAGGGAATGCGCTCTGAACGTGGTGACAAGGGGGCCGTAGGGACGGCCCTCGACCGAGTTAGAACTTCCATCACGCTACGCGCTCCGAACCGAGTGGTGAGTGCGGTGAGCAACGCGCTAATGGCTTCAATTGGTACACGTCGCCGATGTACGTGGAGTGCTCTCGGCAGACGGCTCAATCAACATCGCGGCGAAGACAGGCTGTGGTACTTGCTAGCTTCGTCGCATATGATCGTCGCATATGATGCATGAGATCCTCAAGCAACTGCCCGATCTCTCAGGGACGAGGAGTTGGAGGAGAAACCTTGGACGAATGTGAACGCTTCAGGGACGGCCGGATCGTCTTCGAGGCCCACATGCAGAATTGGGAGCACCAGGAGTTCCTAAAGGAACAGAAAATGGACCTCGTCCTCTCTGAGCGGGACGTGTCCGACCTAATTGACAGGGTTGTCGAGATCGTGTTCCTGAAATATCAGCCGCAGGTCGTCGCAATAATGACATCGCCCTTGCTGAATGCGACGGGAAAGGCATATCTAAGAATTACCTCGACGAGTTCGAGCTTATCATATGCGACGAAGCTAGCAAGTACCAGAGCCTGTCTTCGCCGCGATGTTGATTGAGCCGTCTGCCGAGAGCGCTCCACGTACATCGGCGACGTGTACTAACTTGAGCCATAAGCGCGTTGCTCACCGCACTCACCACTCGGTTCGTAGCGCGTAGCATGATGGAAGTTCTAACTCGGGCGAGGGCCGTCCCTACGGCCCCTCTTGTCACCACGTTCATAGCGCATCCCCTCCAGAACGAGCTCCCTAATCGATTCGTCTACGCCGGGGAGTTGAGGAGTGAAACGTCTGTTGAGGAGCGCAACGACGCATGTTGCTGAACATAATGTTGTTCCCGAGCTAGTCCCTGCCATTCATGTTCTTGAACATCACCGGTAGTTCCTAGAGAGCGACTCACTCTCACATCACACGATGCGTTCTACAAATAACAGCACCGACGGCAGTGGTCTACACCACTCTGGTAGAACGTCTACTAACAATGGGCATCGCCGTCAGCAGCATATGCATGATCACGTTCTACAAATAACAGCACCGACGGCCGGCGTCGATCTTTCCACCGTAGGTGCCATCCAGGGCAGGGAAAAGAACGTGGTTGTGCTGTTTACCACAAAGGAGGACTTCCAAGCGGACGCTGCGGAGTTCTTGGAGCATCCGCATCGAATGAATGTGGCTCGCACGCGCTGCAGGCACGGACAGTTCGTGTTGGGCCATCAGGCTTCGCTTGCGGTTGTGCCGTTCTAGAGCGCGGTTCTCGCATGGGCAAGGCAGCACGAAGCCGTCGTTCCAGCTATGAATTTGGGAGACTATCTACCACCAGAACAGGGCAGAGTTTCGCCTTGTTCTAGGGATCAGCTTCGACACGGAGATTTCAGATAAATTCCGGGTCACGATTTTTTGGTGAAAAGGGGGAGGTGTAAACGAAGCTAGCCGAGCGTTTTGTGACTTCCACGCCTTCTCTGATCCGATTGAATTCTTCGAGCCGAGGCGAGGAGCGATCGTAGAGAGGCGATAGGCGACGACGGCGGCCGGCGGTTTCGATGACGATGACGACGACGAGGACCCGAACGACGGGAGCTGAAGAACGACCCCGACGGCGGCTCGACGACCGACCCTTCATCCCGCGGCACTGTCATCCACTCTTCCGTCTGTATTCTGTCAGCTGCAATGGATAAACTGTATTCCGAATCCAGTGTTACCGCCCCTCACGCTTACTACTGATTGAAGCGCGAACTGAGCTGGGCCACTTCTGAGGTAATCGGGCATTCAGATGCCTTCTTTCCGAGACGGATTCCAATACAAGTGCCAACCACCTCCCCAAGCCACTTTGCGCCCCGCGAGTTGTGCTTTCCATGACGCAGTACACCTCAGCTATAGAATTCCGTTGGCATATGATGACTGTAGGAAGGGTAATGAGAAGTAAAAGTCGTCATCACAACAGTGCATCGCCCCTAACGCATACTACGCTCAGCAATAGGCAACATCGACCGATATCAATTCAACTGTGGTGCAATCCCAGTAAGGCGGCTCAGATTTTACACACTTTTAAGCAATAGTTGAAATGGAAACACATGCAACATGGTGTACTGGACTCGAGAAAGTCTTGAGGTTGGAGGTGGATACGCGAAGAGTACACGAGGGCTAAAACATACGTCCCGGATCCCTCTCATAGGGCTTGCACCAAGATCGTTTCCTTTCTTATCACGATACGTTAGGACAGTAAGATGTATCGCCGAGTGGAAACGAAATAGCCGGACGTGTCTGACAATCCTCTGCCGTCAGGAACCATACTCCATACCATATAGCGATTCAGCTCCGCAGTAAAGAAAGGAATCAGGGAGAGTCTGATGAGCAACCCAGACAAAATGCAGAAAGGCTTTCTGGCGATCAGATTCAAAAAAGTGGGTCCTTTACATAAAAATTCTGCTCATAAAACTTCATGAGGAATTCTGCTCTCTTTTTCGGGTGCGCACGAATGCTCACGATTTTGGAGGAGGGGTCTCTAGCGCGGGGGTGTCCCGCAGACGAGCAGTGCGGCGGCTGTTCACGTGATTCCACCGCGTTAGCTGATTGAGCCAAGAGGATCGAGGCTTGTCTAACGCATAAGAGGAATGGTTTCTAAAGTGGAAGTACTGGTGACGACTCCAGTGTTGTTTTCACTGCAGCTGTAGTAGGTTAATGACTATGTGATTCGTCGGAGAGGTTTCCTGACAATGCTAGTAAGGTTGAGTTTCTAATATGTTGATTTTTGTAGCGGTACGCATAATTTCCTTGTCCACTATTGCCAGCCGGTGTAAGCACTCGGAAGTGGGATTGTTTCTATGCGTTACAAAGCGCAATCACTGCTTAATTTCACCGCTCAGCGTTTGGCTGGAACAGAACATGGAACTTACTTACACGTAAAAAGTTTGAATGAAGGTTTGAAAGATGCTGATTAGAAGAGACGCATTCGTTTGCATTTTTGTTTCTTCTGCATGTTTTTTGGTGAAATTTCTCCTATGTGATCACATCTACGTTTAGATCACTTTTAATCTGGCTCCTCAGCCGACAAGGCCGCTACGTCTTATTGACTTCGTCTCTCGACAACAACAAAAAATTAATGGTACTTTGGTTCAATATCAGAAATCATTCACAATGCGTTGCTTAGAACTCATATTTCACAGTTTTACTAAAGTGGTATGCAAGTCAACAGAGCGATGTTCCGGGCTTCATTTGATATGAGAGTAGTTGTGAGCGTATAAAGCCTGCAACCTTACTAAATGGTAGTTGAGTCGCTAGCATAAAAAACCTACCTTTTTAACTGCTGCCTTTTATACCTAAAGATTGTTGCTGGTTATGACACCAGAAAAATGAAAATAAACCACCATGCACCTAAATTGAGCGGATAGATTTGATTAGAATAGAACGCTTACGATAAACACATAAGAACCTGAAATGTTTTACTTACAAGTAAGATTTGCTCGAAAAAACCGTGACATTCGACGACAGTACCGTGAAGCCGTTACTGTCAAATTGTGGTTCTGCATCAGAGCTCCAAAGTCATTTTTTCGCGAACCTTGTTTAGCCTTCGGAGATCTCTGTATCTGCCGCTGGCGCTTTCAAAGCCCAAGTTCATGCCTTTTTCTGTTCCACTCTCGAGCGGGATGGAATGAACAACCTTACAGAGAAGCTCATAGAAAATCCCATTTCATTGTTTTAATGGCTTCTCGTTCGAAGTCGAGCACAACTCGAAGCCGGTCAGCCACTGCACCTTTTGCCGTGTTTAATGCATCTAAAACAGTTATCTTTGGAGCACGTTGAATACTCAAAGAATTTATTCCTCATCCTTTAACGTGCTCAAGTTTGTCAGATATGCACGATGTCTTTTTGCTCGTAAGTGTTCAGAGCAGCGGAACATACACCTGAAAGAACCAAATGATGGAAAACAGATACAAGTGTGACAATAATCTTCTAAAGTAGCTACTCGAAACTTTCCATTGCAAACTCCATGTATGGTATACAGTTGAACTTTTCGCTTCCCTGCGTCAGGATATATTCCAAATTGCCCACCCTTAGAACTTCGTCAAAGTACTAAATTTGCATTTCTGGCGTGTGGAAGTGGTGAAAGCGACTGCCACCTAGATTGAAAGCTAATGCGTCTGGTACATTAGCCATCGTGACCGGTCCTCGTGCGCCCGAAGATCCCTCAACATACAACCGTGTGGATAAATAAAAAGATACTTTCTCACGTTTACGTCGTAGGGAGTTCCCTTCCTATGTCCTTACATACACGTGTGTTCATATCTTTATTAAGGTAAAGCAATGGGGTACTATAGCGGAGGGGGAGAAGGAGAGGACGAGGCCTACTCGTCAGCTGCCTGGGGGCTGACGAGGCCGGGACCGTGTTGCCGTGGGCGAGCCGAAGTCGAGACTGACGAAGCCAGGCGTGGCTTCGTCTTCGTAGACGAGGTGCGGGTGTAACGTGACAGCTGGGTGTACGGACGGCTGTCTGTGACCCGACATCTCCATTCCTCGGTAAAGCTCGTCCTCGAGCTTGGGATCTTCGCCATTGAGTTGACAGTTGTTTCATATCCGAGAGAAAGCATATTCCGCATATATACGGAAGACGGAAAAATAGGAACTACAAAGTAGTTACGCTATTAGCTTCTACTGCATGATGGAAGTTGATGATAGAAGGTGTCACAATGTGATGTTGTTGGCTCGAGGCCTAACCAGGAGGAGGATCGAGGGATCTGCACATTCATTGAGAATAAGCTCGTCCTCGAGCTTGGAGATAAAAGGTGAAATGAGACGATGTTCAAGTATTTCGTCTTGGAAAATGGGCACGTGGGGTGTGATGATTAATGGTGGAGTTGAATGTAGATGAGTTCTATGTCTTTTGCCGTCGATGATGCTTACGTTGATGGAGAAACTATAGCATAAAATATTACCTTACAGTACAGGAGAGAAGATTATGATAGTAAAGTCAACATGTTGATTAACAGAAATTTACTTCTTACGTTATACAATATGCGAAGTTTTCTAGGAAATAAAATGATGGCTGGACTTTCAAAATGCTGAAGAGTACATTCTGATAATACACAATTTGGGCAATGACTGCAGAAATTGTCATAATGCAAAATTGATTTGTGAAAATTTCCTGAGGCATATTTCTAGAAAGGCTCAAAAAATACATGACATCATTGGCATTTTTATGTATCATATAAGAAACGGGTTTTTCAAGTGTGTACCTGAATTTTTCAAGTAAAATATCGCGCTCCTCATGAAACCAAACGTCATCGAAATGGCCATTGCAGACCAACTTCAAATTCTCGATTCTCATCGCTTCTCACTAACAGAGCTGCGCACAGCGCTTGCATCTGAGGAACACCTGAGGGACGAAGCGTTCCAACAACAGATAGCGGCGCAAATGGCAAACCTCCAACAAGTGCTAAATCAACTGTTACATAAGATGGAGGAACAGAGAGCACAACAACCTCTTATCCAGCAAGAGCAACGCAACAACAATGCGCCTGCGCCGGAAGACATCCCTATGGAAGACCACAAAGGGGATGTTATGAACAACAACGCGGAATTTTTAGAGGAGGTTGATGAGGCTGGAGGTGAGCAGAATGAAGAAGTTGAACAGGCCAATGACCAGGAAGCAGATGTGGAGCTGGAGGCGGAACCAGAACCACAGGTCAACAACGAAGAGCGCCGAAACCAGATTTTGGCAGAGCTTGCGCAGCTGCAGCAAGCTCGAAACAACCTGGAGCACATCATCCAGGATCTGCGCAGTCAACGCCAGTGCCGTCCAAGGAGATTTGGACGTGGAAGTATTCGGCAGAGGGAGGACCGATTTGTGCGCTGCGCTTTTTGCGGTGAAGTTGGAGATCACTACTACGACTCCTGCTACAGAGTTCGGTCCGCACGCCAGCGCCGCAACGTAACTGAGGACGCGGAGAAATGCGTGCTGTGTTTGGAGCCCTGTCCAGGAGGCGCAGACTGCCCGAAGTATAACTGGCGCTGCTTCCTTTGTCGTAGTCGAGAACACCATTCCGCCTTGTGTGAGCTCCCCGAACGAAGCGAGGAGATTTCGGAGAATCTTCTGAATGCCCGCAGATCGCTGACCTCCACCGTGGACCGCATCCGTGCTCTAAAGGAGGACCTTCGACGCCTTGACGACTAGGACGCCGGCGGTGGGAGTATCGCGGATCCGCGCGATTAAATGATCTAATTTTTGTAAAGTAGTTTGCAAATGTTAAGTCATTTTCTCATGCCAGCCGTCGTTGTAGCATTTCGCGCCGCGCTATCTATCTCTTCATCTCGCGAAGCAAATGCCAACGGTCCTATAAGTACGGCGGCATGCGCTTCAGTCAACATCTTCTCTTCAGTGCACAGCGCGGCGCCTCATGCTTATTAATTTGTCTTCTCAGTGTTTCTTATTCTCATTTAACTTCCCCTAGTTCTTGCTCTCTTTAGCTGTGCGCTGATCCTTCACTTAATCTTATCCATCCATTCAAGCATCTATTTGTGCCTTATTTTTTGGACTTACGTATAATTTCTTTAATCACTTAATTATCTCTGGTTTAATTACCCAAGTTTGAGGTATCGAATAAACCGTCGATCGAATTTTGCGTGTGGCAGAAGTGCAAAAAGTTCACGCTGAACCACTGAAGCAATTTTACAAAATTCATTGTGCGGTTGACACAAGGGCGGAGTTAGAGAAAAAAGGTATGTTTTTTTTTTGATGACGCAGAATCATCAAAAAGAATCTAGAATTCTTTGAATCGCCCGTTCAAAGAATATTTCGTATGGCTTTGCGCTGTGGCGGCAATGAGGTTAGATTCAAACTTACATAAGCAGATTCTTGCAACTTGATCAAGTTGTAGAATATTCTCCATTGTCCATAGAACGTCGTGCTAAAGTATATTTTTCTTTCAACCGGCGAGATCGCCGTAAGGGTGGTTCTGAACTGTCCGATGCTTCACTTGAGCTTTCCGATGAAGAAGCTTCTATAAGGGCTGAAGCATTGGCTGGTTCAGAACGCGGTGCATATATTTTTAGGCGATTGATATGAACTGTCTGTCGCTTTTGGCGATTGACAAGGTCGTGAATTGTGATATTTGGTCGGTCCACTACTTCAACCATGAAAGGACCTTTACACTGGTTTGTAAGTTTTGGACGCACCGTATCGTCACGTAGCAGTACTAAATCTCCAGTGGAAAGTTCCGTTGGGAATACCTTATGTAGAAGGTCGTATCCTGACTGGTACACGTCCGTCTTTGCTGCTATTTGTTGGCCCACCGCAATTATGCGGCGTTCCAGGCCAGCAGAGAATTGGTCTGCGAACGTGTCTGTAGCGAAGATGAGTGTTGACGGCAAATTGTGAATGATGTCGCACCATGTGATTGGAGTCCTTCCATGTATAACGAAGAATGGACTGTATCCTGTAGTAGAACTTTTACTACAGTTATAAGCAAATACAATGGGTTGGAGGAAATCAGACCAGAGATCTCTACAACAGTCAGAGCAATATGCCGTTAAGGAGTCGTGTATAACTTTAACAATGCGCTCCACTTGGCCATTAACTTTATGATTATAGCTGGTGGTAAATTTGTTCGATATACCCAGAGTGTTATTGATTTTGGCGAGAATTTCGCTAGTATAGTTGGAACCCCGATCTGATACTAGTTCGTTTGGAATGCCATGTTTTGATATGACATCGTTTATCAAAGCTTTAACGACTAGTTCTGTGGTTTGATTGAAAAGGGGCGTGCAGATGACAAATTTACTAAAAGCACATACTGATATAGATATGAATTTGTTTCCATCTATACACTGCGGAAGGGGACCAATGATGTCGGTATGGATACGCTCAAAAG
This sequence comes from Heligmosomoides polygyrus bakeri, assembly GCA_947359475.1. Classification (NCBI taxonomy): domain Eukaryota; kingdom Metazoa; phylum Nematoda; class Chromadorea; order Rhabditida; family Heligmosomidae; genus Heligmosomoides; species Heligmosomoides polygyrus. The sequence continues at coordinate 28,337,832 of OX375869.1, read as the reverse complement.
GTCTTTTGGGTATCGGAAACGTTCCAAGTTCTTCACGGATAATATTGCCCGAGGGAGTTTTGACCATTTGGCATGATGGGCATGTGCGAACATAATTTGTTACATGACGGTGCAAATTTCTCCAATAATATTTCCCTTGGTTGCTGTACAGGTTTTTGTAATCCCCAAATGGGATCCTGTTAAAGGGTTGTCATGAAATGCTGAGATAACCTTATTCTGCATATCCGGGTTCGTTATCAGTAATGCAATTCTCCCGTGCTTAGTGTAATATAAGCAATTGTGGAAGAGTTTAAATTTATTAATTACTTTCGTGAAATGTGGAGGGGGTTTATGAGTTTTTCCTTGAAAATATTTTAGTAGCTCCCTATATTGGGAATGTGCTTGACTTTGCCTGATGTCCTCCAGTGTTGGTAGTGTGAACCGTTCTATAGCGGATACTGCGTTAATCGGATAGCGGCTGAGGAAATCGCAGAGAGTGTTATGCTTGCCGGCACGATATTCTATAGTGATATCGTATGCCTGGATCGATATCTGATATTTAGCTAAACGTCCTATCAGGTCTGATCTGTGCATCAGCGATTTCAGGGGTGCGTGGTCAGTAACTAATGTGATTTTAGCACTCGCTACATATGGATAGAATTGTTTTAACGCAAAAACTATTGCTCGCGCTTCTAGTTCAATAACTGCATATTTTTCTCGTGGATGTTGACTGCTCTGCTACAGTATGCTATCGGGTGTTCGGCGTTATTGGAATCAGTTTGAAGTAAGCATGCACCTATTCCTACGATAGACGCATCTGTGTGTATAATATAAGGTCGTCCGAAGGAGGGGGACACTAGTACTGGTGCTTGAATTAGAGCTTTCTTAAGGTCTGAAAAAGAGGTTTCGTGTGCTTCTGTCCATATAAAGAGGGCACTTTTGGAAAGGAGAGCGTGCAGTGGTTCTGCAATGAGTGCAAATCGCGGGATGAAGCGGCGAAAGTATGAAGCTGCACCTAAAAAAGATTTAATTGCTTTTGTATTAGAAGGCTGGGGTATCTGAGAGATACTTGCCAGTTTTGAGGGGTTAGGGCGGGATCCAGATTTGCTTATTAGTACTCCAAGGTATTGGATTTCTGTTTCAAAAAATGAACATTTTTCGGGTGTTAGTTTCATCCCAAAATTCTGGATTTGTTCGAAAACTTCTTTTAGATCGATCATGTGGTTATAAATGGACGAACTGGCAATTATAATATCGTCTATGTAAGCGAAGCAGCACGATTTGAGCTCCCTTACCAGATTATTTGCTACGTGTTGGAACGTAGCGGGCGCCCCTTTTAGTCCTTGCGCCATGACAGTGAATTGGTATAATCCTAAAAATGACGAAAACGCTTGTGTTCGTTCCTTGTGTTTTGGTTCTAAAGGAATTTGAAAAAACCCGCTCTTAAAATCTAATTTGGAGCAGATTTCGTTACCGCTAATTAGGTCAATTATGTCCTGTATATGCGGCATACAATACGTCTCGTTCTGAGTGATGGAATTGATTTGCCGGTAATCTACTGTGAAACGCCACTGATCCTTGTTAAGGCCTTTTTTTACTAAGACAATTGGGGATGCAAATTTGCTAGTGCTAGGCTTGATGAGGCGAGCACGAAGCATTTCTCCTATTTGTCTTTCGATTTCGTTCCGTTTTTCCAATGGGACACGGTATGGTTTTTGGTTCGGGATTTTTGAGTGAGGGACAAATTTGATTTTATGTGTGATTGGCCCCTCGTATCTTCCTAAAAGTACATCAGGGCCAACGAAGGCTTTTTCGTACTTAGTTAAGAGCTTGGAGAATTGACCGTATTCTGGATCTGTGAGAACTTTTCGATTTATATGAACTTGTTCTCTGAGAGGAGTAGTGATTATGTTGTGTGGAAATAAGGGTAAATCCTTTGTAATATCGGCCTCTGATGGAACGTATTCTTCCTCTTCCCGCCAGGAACGATCGTCATCGTGAAAAGGATGTACCGCGAACACGGTACTCCATGCCATGTCGATTCCTACCAAACTAGCGGAAGCAATTGGATCATAGGGTTCGAGGACAATCGTTGCTGGATTGGAGTTAAAAATACGGAGGGTGACATTACCACCCGATCCTGGTCAGCAAAGGGTTTTTCCGATTCCTACTCCCAAGGGTATGGTGGATTCGAGATCATCACAAATGAAGAATTCCCACCGTTTCGGAATGCTTGTGTTAATTGTGCCGGTGACGGCGTTATCAGAGAAAGGTGTGAATGTAGTAGAGGTTTTCAAGTATACTGGTAAAGGGGTGAAACTCGGTTCCGATTGTACAGGGTCAATCATGTCAATAGCTACTTTGTTAAAAATACCTGACGGGTAGAATAGTCTATTGCTATTTTATCTGAAATTGTATTAATTGTGTCGTTCCCTAATATGAAATCGGAAGAGCAGTTATTGTCCTTGGCGACTAAACAAGTTATGTCGGTGACGGAATCTGCTATAGTAAGCGACACAAAGATTTCCCCAACAAAAAGAATGTGGGACCCATTGGCGGTGATTCCTCGGGGAGCGGAGCTGGGAAATATAGTAGCTCGAAGCTTGTCTACAATGGATTTTGAAACAATAGTTAGAGATGAACCGGTATCAAAGAGAGCTATTATCGGAAGCTTGTCAAGCTGTATAGGGATATAGATTACGGATTTATTATCCGGTCGGGAAATAGATGTTATTTTAGGGAGAAAATTGAGAAATTGCTGTCTAGGTGCAGCTTGTGGTGCCTTACATTGAGTCGATTTTGACATCGTACTTATTTTCAGATCAGGCAGAACTGGATAGGGGATGGAACATTGTAGGTAAGTCCCTTCAATTTGGATACTACTAGGTTGTCTACTAGTAGACGGGCGAGTCTCGTTCATTATAATGGAAGTATATTGCTGCTCTACTTCGTTTTTCCAGGGAAGTTCCAGTGAACACGGCGGAGGATCTGATGTGAAAGCTCCCTTGGGAAAGGAATTTGGCTTTCTGGAGAAGCACAATGATATTGAAGCTGTTATAAGATTGTAATAATAAAAACAGAATGTAAGAATAAAGCCAATTATTATGATGAGTACTATAATTGTCACTACGCGTGTTACGCAGTGAAAACCTGCTGAATCTAAAATCTCCTGTTTCTGTGACTGTATAATATCCGAAGCCTGGGCCTCAATGTAGGTGAGTGTGGAAACGGCCTCCGATTGTAAGGAGTTAGGAGATTTTAGGGCGTCGCTGTTGGTAGGGCTTTTAGTGGCCGGAAAAAATTATTAATTGAATTAAATTTGTTGCGGATCATTTTTATGTCTGTGGAAAGTTTTGCCAAGTCAGAATGAAAAATAGGAGATGCGTTAAAAGCGAAATCTTGGTTAGTTAAACTGACTGGTAAGTTTATATGAATCTGAGATACCTGAGTGTATCCTGAGGGAGATTTAAAATGATTCATCCCGTCATTGTAAATTTCAAGAGGCAGATGACCGCAATCTGCTGTAGGGCTGGATGTAATTAAATCCCGTGAGCCCGGTTGAACAAAATAAATGAGTTTTCCTGAACGCACCGGCGTGTACCAGTAGCAGATCCCATTTATATTGTGGTCCAAAATAATTTCGTCTACCTGGAGAGCTTTATATTTTGTTATCATTAAAACATCCCCAGCGGCTATGGCAACAATATCGTTGCGGTTCATCAGCATCCGCGCCGCGCTAGTAGGATTCTGTTGGGCAGTGCTCTTGATGGTCTGGATTTTGAAATTTGTTAATGAGCAGATACGATTGAGGAGTACATTGAAGTCCTGCCTAATGAGTTCCTCCAGTCTAAATTTTAAAAATTGCAATTTAATGTTGAGTTCGTATTGTCTTTGATCCTGACGTTTCTCATGTTCGAGAGGAGGTGGTTTATTTAGTTTGGTGAAGTCCGCAGAGGTATGCATAGCGATGTGGCGTGCTATATTTGTGGTTTTATTCCGCATAAGAGCGCTACGTTGTGGAGTTTGACCGTCATACAAAACGTCTGCGTGCGTTATGTGGCGACTCGTCTTGGCGCCGGTAACTGGCTCGTAGTATTCGTTATTCAGCGGATATGGGTAGGTTTCGGCCCGCAAAAGAGCGAGAGAGTTGTTGTAGTTACGCCGATTTAAGCTACTAACATACTCCGTATTTTGTATGAATAGAGTACGTGGGTGATATCCTCTTATTTCCGGAAGGACGAGAAATACTCCATTATCCATTGCCAGCGCGTGCAGGAGGTGTGCTAGAGCGAGAATTTCCGCTTCGGAAGTGTGGATTGCTCATCTTTGCTTATAACTGTAGTAAAAGTTCTACTACAGGATACAGTCCATTCTTCGTTATACATGGAAGGACTCCAATCACATGGTGCGACATCATTCACAATTTGCCGTCAACACTCATCTTCGCGACAGACACGTTCGCAGACCAATTCTCTGCTGGCCTGGAACGCCGCATAATTGCGGTGGGCCAACAAATAGCAGCAAAGACGGACGTGTACCAGTCAGGATACGACCTTCTACATAAGGTATTCCCAACGGAACTTTCCACTGGAGATTTAGTACTGCTACGTGACGATACGGTGCGTCCAAAACTTACAAACCAGTGTAAAGGTCCTTTCATGGTTGAAGTAGTGGACCGACCAAATATCACAATTCACGACCTTGTCAATCGCCAAAAGCGACAGACAGTTCATATCAATCGCCTAAAAATATATGCACCGCGTTCTGAACCAGCCAATGCTTCAGCCCTTATAGAAGCTTCTTCATCGGAAAGCTCAAGTGAAGCATCGGACAGTTCAGAACCACCCTTACGGCGATCTCGCCGGTTGAAAGAAAAATATACTTTAGCACGACGTTCTATGGACAATGGAGAATATTCTACAACTTGATCAAGTTGCAAGAATCTGCTTATGTAAGTTTGAATCTAACCTCATTGCCGCCACAGCGCAAAGCCATACGAAATATTCTTTGAACGGGCGGTTCAAAGAATTCTAGATTCTTTTTGATGATTCTGCGTCATCAAAAAAAACATACCTTTTTTCTCTAACTCCGCCCTTGTGTCAACCGCACAATGAATTTTGTAAAATTGCTTCAGTGGTTCAGCGTGAACTTTTTGCACTTCTGCCACACGCAAAATTCGATCGACGGTTTATTCGATACCTCAAACTTGGGTAATTAAACCAGAGATAATTAAGTGATTAAAGAAATTATACGTAAGTCCAAAAAATAAGGCACAAATAGATGCTTGAATGGATGGATAAGATTAAGTGAAGGATCAGCGCATAGCTAAAGAGAGCAAGAACTAGGGGAAGTTAAATGAGAATAAGAAACACTGAGAAGACAAATTAATAAGCATGAGGCGCCGCGCTGTGCACTGAAGAGAAGATGTTGACTGAAGCGCATGCCGCCGTACTTATAGGACCGTTGGCATTTGCTTCGCGAGATGAAGAGATAGATAGCGCGGCGCGAAATGCTACAACGACGGCTGGCATGAGAAAATGACTTAACATTTGCAAACTACTTTACAAAAATTAGATCATTTAATCGCGCGGATCCGCGATACTCCCACCGCCGGCGTCCTAGTCGTCAAGGCGTCGAAGATCCTCCTTTAGAGCACGGATGCGGTCCACGGTGGAGGTCAGCGATCTGCGGGCATTCAGAAGATTCTCCGAAATCTCCTCGCTTCGTTCGGGGAGCTCACACAAGGCGGAATGGTGTTCTCGACTACGACAAAGGAAGCAGCGCCAGTTATACTTTGGGCAGTCTGCGCCTCCTGGACAGGGCTCCAAACACAGCACGCATTTCTCCGCGTCCTCAGTTACGTTGCGGCGCTGGCGTGCGGACCGAACTCTGTAGCAGGAGTCGTAGTAGTGATCTCCAACTTCACCGCAAAAAGCGCAGCGCACAAATCGGTCCTCCCTCTGCCGAATACTTCCACGTCCAAATCTCCTTGGACGGCACTGGCGTTGACTGCGCAGATCCTGGATGATGTGCTCCAGGTTGTTTCGAGCTTGCTGCAGCTGCGCAAGCTCTGCCAAAATCTGGTTTCGGCGCTCTTCGTTGTTGACCTGTGGTTCTGGTTCCGCCTCCAGCTCCACATCTGCTTCCTGGTCATTGGCCTGTTCAACTTCTTCATTCTGCTCACCTCCAGCCTCATCAACCTCCTCTAAAAATTCCGCGTTGTTGTTCATAACATCCCCTTTGTGGTCTTCCATAGGGATGTCTTCCGGCGCAGGCGCATTGTTGTTGCGTTGCTCTTGCTGGTTAAGAGGTTGTTGTGCTCTCTGTTCCTCCATCTTATGTAACAGTTGATTTAGCACTTGTTGGAGGTTTGCCATTTGCGCCGCTATCTGTTGTTGGAACGCTTCGTCCCTCAGGTGTTCCTCAGATGCAAGCGCTGTGCGCAGCTCTGTTAGTGAGAAGCGATGAGAATCGAGAATTTGAAGTTGGTCTGCAATGGCCATTTCGATGACGTTTGGTTTCATGAGGAGCGCGATATTTTACTTGAAAAATTCAGGTACACACTTGAAAAACCCGTTTCTTATATGATACATAAAAATGCCAATGATGTCATGTATTTTTTGAGCCTTTCTAGAAATATGCCTCAGAAAATTTTCACAAATCAATTTTGCATTATGACAATTTCTGCAGTCATTGCCCAAATTGTGTATTATCAGAATGTACTCTTCAGCATTTTGAAAGTCCAGCCATCATTTTATTTCCTAGAAAACTTCGCATATTGTATAACGTAAGAAGTAAATTTCTGTTAATCAACATGTTGACTTTACTATCATAATCTTCTCTCCTGTACTGTAAGGTAATATTTTATGCTATAGTTTCTCCATCAACGTAAGCATCATCGACGGCAAAAGACATAGAACTCATCTACATTCAACTCCACCATTAATCATCACACCCCACGTGCCCATTTTCCAAGACGAAATACTTGAACATCGTCTCATTTCACCTTTTATCTCCAAGCTCGAGGACGAGCTTATTCTCAATGAATGTGCAGATCCCTCGATCCTCCTCCTGGTTAGGCCTCGAGCCAACAACATCACATTGTGACACCTTCTATCATCAACTTCCATCATGCAGTAGAAGCTAATAGCGTAACTACTTTGTAGTTCCTATTTTTCCGTCTTCCGTATATATGCGGAATATGCTTTCTCTCGGATATGAAACAACTGTCAACTCAATGGCGAAGATCCCAAGCTCGAGGACGAGCTTTACCGAGGAATGGAGATGTCGGGTCACAGACAGCCGTCCGTACACCCAGCTGTTACGTTACACCCGCACCTCGTCTACGAAGACGAAGCCACGCCCGGTTTCGTCAGTCTCGACTTCGGCTCGCCCACGGCAACTCGGTCCCGGCCTCGTCAGCCCCCAGGCAGCTGACGAGTAGGCCTCGTCCTCTCCTTCTCACCCTCCGCTATAGTACCCCATTGCTTTACCTTAATAAAGATATGAACACACGTGTATGTAAAGACATAGGAAGGGAACTCCCTGCTCTCAAGTAAGGAGTAATTAACCTATAACTTGATATGGAGGTCCCGGCGAGATTCCTACGGTACCTAAGTAAATTCAAAAAAAATTGAAATTCCTTTGTGGGAATAGGCAAAAAGTTTATTTTTTCCTTACTTGACCTACGCACCCCTAGTTTGCAAGTAATTAACACCCTTCTTTACCCTGACCCTACTTCTGACGACTGCCGACGGACTACACCAGATGACCGTTTATAGGTGAGCAAGAAACGTTGTCGATAGACTCTTTCTTTTGCCCCGCGCGACATAGATCGTATTTGAAAAGATATTAAATAATTATCTTAAATTCAAAATAAAAGCGCGCGTAACAACATACAGATCCATTTCTTAAGCTGTGAGCAATACAGTTTTCGCGATGGCCATCGTGGGAGACTTTGCTCCAAGATCAGCGTGCGATGGCGTAAATAATATCCTGACCGTTCACTGTGGGCTACACTCGTTTCAGAGGCGATCAATTGTATTCTCATACAGGAAGGGGTTACTTACGTTGGGCCCACAAATGAATCTGTACTAAAGATCTGTACACAGGGAAATACCTAAGGACATCGATATGCATTGTTATCCCTCTCATTTCTTTAATTAGTCCTGGCGACGAGATCCCACATTTCAACGGCTCCCTTTTTATCTAGGTTGGTATTACGCATAATTTCATTGCTATTGTTATTATTATGGTGAATCTTCTTTGTTGAACCTAGGTGAGATCTGATTGTCTTGACGAAGCTGTGCTGGCAGTAGCGGGAATGCTCGCTCTTAACCAGGCAGTCAGACTCCTGACATGAAGCTCACGTTAAAGGCCTGGAGTCGTCTCTGTTCAAGAGTACGACCGGGCCACATGGCTTGCACGGGCAGGTGTAGGTTTCACTTTCGGCCACATCAAGCTACGTCCTAGATGTGGGCCTTTTTATGCAATTCACGGGATTATTTTTGATGGTTTTTGCGTAACCGATTCCGAGATCCGTGATCCGAGACTCCGAGAAGCCGGAAGAGATCTACCCCGAAGGACTCTAGGGAGACATAACGGTGGGACTAGCTTGCCCTAAGCGACTCCCCTCCCACGAGGGATGACATGGTCATCTCCGGAGTTTCCTTCAACAACCGGACTGAGACTAAGGCTTCTCGGCCTGAAATCTCAGTCCTTCCCACAATATTAGTTTTCCTCTCATTTTTTCAGCTTCATGGATCGCGACGTCATTTGTACCATAGAATTTGTCAGTTATTACACATATTTCCGCCGACTTTGTGAAATAAGGACTCGCTCGCCATAAAAGTCGACTTTAAATGAAATAAAAAAAACGCCCGTGCACAGGGTATGAAAAAAGGATATCGAATTCATTCCGATAAGTACTTCCTGCAATCGAAACTGATTCAGAAGATTCATAAAGTTATCCTGCCTTCATTAGCGCAAGTTTCCGACGCACCCAATTAGCGGAACCCGTCTAGCGGACCCTGTACGCACCAGACGTCTGCTGTCTAATTAGTGCGCTTGCGGTTTGCCAGCCCGTCCCCGCATGTTTGCGCAAGTGTACGGTCGCTCAAGTTTAGCACAGCGTCTCCTCCGCAGTAATACATGGTCCTCACAGGTTACGGTGCGAACAGAAGACCACAGCACTACGGGCTATTCTTCTGGGTCCGTGCAATATAAATGTTACATTGCGGTATCGTGACCCCATAAATCTGTCAGTGAGATACAACAGGTTACGGTGTGAACAGGACGACAGATCCACTGGCTGTCTCCTAGGTCCGCTTACACTAGATGTTACACTTCTGACTCGTGACCCCATAAGTCTGACCGTAAAATTACAGCGAACCAGCTGACCATACCCTGCTAAGCTGGCAGCTCCGGCCAAATAATAAATTAATAGGACTGGTCCCCGCTTTACACCGACCAAGACGACGCCAGCTTAATCCGGCTACTAAGGAGACGACACGCCAATCCGGACAGTGAAGTCTTCCGCTTTGTGTAACATGCCACCCAAATACCTGCGCGAGAGACCGACAAGGTCTCACATTTATTCTCAGAAAAATAATGACGATCAACATATGGCAGATCAGCGCCGACTCTTCGAAATTCCGGGTGCAGGTGCCACAGTGGTCATAATTAGGGTCTGAGCTCTTTCCAAGGACGAGGGATCATAGTCCTCGTTAAATAATTCCCGATGGCGTCCATGAAGATGCGCCTCCAGAAGTTGCTCGCGCTGGAATTTATAATATACATACATATAGCATCAAATCGTAATTAAATAATTGGACACCTACTCATTCAAAACGTTTGGTGGCTTCCCGTTCTCGAAAAAGGCGGTCCCTTATCGCGTCAAAGTTGTCCTTGCTATCCTTCGTTTGCCAGGCGACGCGTTGCTTAAAGCCAGCGCGCTTCAAGGCCTTACCATTTAATGAATCTTGATAGCCGCCGAATTCATCTGTCTGGACGGTGCATCCGGAACATGTCCCCACCTACACTCAATACCCAAAAATATATGGCAGGAGTAATTTTTTAAATAGATCTAACAAATAAATAACCCTAGTTCCTTACCGGAAAACGATGGGTGACCTTGTCGCACCATTGGGGAGAGCAAATATCACATAAATAACTCATTCTGGAAAAAAATGCTAATTTACATTGGAACGATTTACATTAGACCATCCCTCTCATTTTTGCAAACAAAGATGGAAATCCACATCGTACATTTTTTCCACCAAATAAATACAATCTATATTTTTTTTAGCAGCGTGCAACAACACAGCGTTCGGTGCTTGGCGTCGGAGGAAACCGAAATGAATTCCTGCTAATCGCTGAACTCCTCAATTGGGGGCGAAGCAAATGACGGCACCGCTGCACCTCCCTAGGCGAAGAACAAAAAATTGCATTCCGCCTGCATTAGAGTAATGCGCTTAATGCACTCTATTATTTCTCCGAAAAACAATTTAAAAAAAGATTCGCTCACCCTGAGGGACTCCAGACCACTCTGGACGGCTTCATTCACTTTGTACCGGAAAATGGTTTGCTCATGTTCCATGCGGTTTTGAAGGGACACTTACTGCGCGGCCAGTTCACAAAGATGGCGATCCCCTCGTCGATTTGGCGACGGTAGTCATCACGAATATGCTGACGACGGACACACGTTGGACAGGGCTGAAAAAAATAAACCCATATACCGATATATAGATATATGTCTACATATGTATTCTCCAAAGAAAAAAACCCTACATTTACTTGCGTCTCCTGCTCCTCCAACACTGCTCCAAATGCTACTTGTGACATGCCGCTCATATTCTGAAATTAAGACTTTTATCAAAAAAGATTTCAATAAAACTCACGATTCTGAGTAGCGAAACGAACGGACGATCAGACCATACCGACTACGCACTCGTAAAAGGCTATTTATGCACTTCGGTAGAGGAGGAGCATCGAGCAGTTCCCATAGGATAACTCACAAGTAAACAGTCTGGCCGCCTAAGCAAATAGTCTGGCAACGGATATACCCTTGCTCGAAAAGGAAGTAATCCATCCCCCACGTGTCGCCGTCCATAAAGCCGAGACACACACAGGCAACAAGCAGAGAACTACCAGCTAACAAGCGTACTATATTATCAGATTTTTTTTCCAAAACAAAGAATCTATACATATAATCATATATATGTATATTTATATCAATGACTATGCAGATATAGACAACATAGAACTAATCAATTTTTTAAAAAATTATCACACTTTACTGATGTGCACCTAGTCAAACGGCCCATACAAACCAGTTGGAACGACCATCCAGGTCAAATTCTACAAAATTCTCAAATGGGCCACACGGCGGATTCGAACTTTTGTCTCGCTAACCGCGGCAGCGCCATGCACTACTGCGCTATACGCGCTAAAGAGCAACTGATCATCAATTATTGATTTTCTAATCCTCTCAGCAAGAAACACGGCATTTCTGCCACAAAATTATAAATCAAACCTCTACATATTTTTTCCTTCTCTTCACCCATACAAATTCGGTTCTAGAGCACAATAATTTAAAAAAATCATACATACACTGTGCAGCTCTAAACACCTTCTCTCGCGGACGGACAAATAAATAAGTGAATAGAAGCATATGTTCTATCCACTTTCAATCTCATAACTAACAAAACGTCTTCCCATCCCAACCCAACAACGCACAATGAGGTAGCAGTAATCTGATGCCGCGAAAGTCTAAAGGCATGGCCAATCTCACCTATTTTCCACCAAATTGGACAAATACCGACTGCAGGGCGAAAGGCAAACATGTGCCGCCTTGGGGGAATAAATCTCAGTCTAAGCCACGGCTACTCAGCACTTCGATACACAATTCTTGCTTCCTAGTAGAAAAAAACAATCTATGCCTACTAGCGCAGCGCCAAAGTGCGGGCTCTATGACAACTGCAATGAAGGTTCGAATCCTGCCCGGGGCATCAATTTTTGCAGCCATCCCAAAACAACACCTCTTGCAAGAACAGGCTTCATAAGTCTACTAGCCGTCAATTTTGAATGTCTTCGTGGCAGAAGCCGCAGAGGTCTAGGTTACAACGACCTTATGTTCTTGGCAAGCTTAGTGTATAATCCGATGGAAGCCCCGAAGACATTTACACTTCAAATTAATCATTAATCATAACATGTCAAGGGTCCTAGAAGCTTAATACAAGCTCCACCCTTCTCACTCCTTCATTCAACTCCCTGTTGACGCCTCGAACTGGTCGGCTCTCGACTGCGCCTTCATCGCTCTCAAACACTCTTCGACCGATACCCTGAACACCACGCTGGAGCAGAACTTCACAAAGGACAATTGAATTCGTAGGTTCCATTCTTTCGAATTTTTCCAAAGCCACCCCTTAGGTGAGTCTTGCAAACATTGTTTTCAGACTTAATTTTAAAAAAATTTTTCATTAACGTAATTTTTCCTGAACCTTTCCTCCTTTGTATTCTAGCACTCTCCTTCTTCCCTTTATCTAATTGCCGCAATCTTCTAAATTCAATTACAGATTTAAAAAAATCCCTCTTGGAAAATAGTAAAAAAATTTCTGCTCCTTTTATTCAAAAACAAAATTTTTATCTTATTTTTCTATTTTTTTCTCTCTCTCTCGCTCTAAAAATCGCATACCTTATTTTTTGGCAGACAGCAGTCTATGAATAGTAACACTGACCCCTACATAGAGGTAGAGAGTCAGTCATCCTCGTCTGAAGACAGTAACCAACCTTTGGAGCACATAGGTTCCAAACGTAAGCCTCGCTCGCCGCTCTCGGATAACCCCGAAGCCAAAGTTCCCAAAAGAAGTGTTAGCACACCACGCGAGTTCAGACGAACACAAAGGGACGATCCGCTCATTAAACCCAAATCCCCCAGACATTTTTCGGTGCCAGTAGGAATCTCCGGAACTGTTATACCAATAAACTTTTGTACTATCCCATACCTCAACGGTTCAACTCGAACCCAAAGTAGAGATCTAAGTGAATTTTTAAACATGGATCAAGGCAATAAGGACTTAGCAACTCGTTTGGACTCCGCCTTTGATAAATTAGGCCTCTCATCCTACGCCACCCAACTACCCACATTTTCGGGAGAACATGGAAGCATGGGACTAATGAATTTCTTACAAAAATTCAACGAAATAGGAAACATAATGGGTTTAACAGAGGCGAAAATGGTACGCCTCCTCCCTGCACATTTAAAAGACGTCGCTAAGGCAATTTTCGAAAATTTCAATGATGCCACCAAGACAGATTGGCGCCTAGCCATTTCCAGCCTCCAGGCACATTTCGCTTCTGACTATTTTCTCGACCTAGCTAGGGAAAAAATAGTGGATATGAAAATGTACGCCGGAGAAGCACCAGTCATTTTTTCTAATAGGGTTAGAAGGAATATTTTGGAAGCTTACCCGGGGGATGACCAGGCCGCTCACCGCACTTTCCTCCAGAATATGGTCTTCATAAGTGGTCTATGCGAGACTGTCAAACAAAAATTAAAGCTTCTGGGCCCTTTTGCGATTGCTCATGATCAATTGGTCAAGGACGCTGAACGAATGTGGAATATAGTTCGCACGGACGGAACGGCCCGTGATAGCGGTACTTTGATCGCCAAAATCGATCAAGTTTTAGAAACACTCAATAGCCGACCCCAAACTGTTAATTATATCCGACCCAGTTATCGCGATCACGAGCGCTCATCTCGATGGCAGAGTCGGAACGATAACAACAATTCGGAGTATTTTCCACGGCCGTTTAGAAGAAGCTACCCAAGCCCATCCCGAGAAGTAGCTTCTTTCCAGTCCCGTTCCCGAAACTCACCAAGACAGCGTGTACGGTTCGCTCCTAATCCGGAGTACGACCGCCAGAGCACCAACCAATCTGGCCGCAGCGATTACAATGACAGTCGCTACGGTAGCCGACAAAACAATCGCGCTTATGGATCCAGGAGATCATCCAATGGTTTCAATCGCAGCCGCAATAGAGAGATGAGCAATCCACACTTCCGAAGCGGAAATTCTCGCTCTAGCACACCTCCTCCTCGAAATCAAAGAGGTTCATCATCCAGGTATCCGGTGAGCTCCATTGGCCAATTCTCGACAGGATTCCATCAGTCCCACAACAAACCTGCCGTACGCTGTCTCAAACTAAGAAATACTTAGGAATTCCATTAGAGAAGTTTTCACAAAATGTATGTGGCTCACAGAATGATATCCACTACTCCTATCCATGGTTTTTCGGAGAAAAATGCACTTCCACGTCAAATATTTTTATTGAACAAGCTCAACTCGCTACATACGATGGCAAAGATGTGGCGGGCCAATTTGGTGACAGGGCCCACTGCCAGTTTGCTAACGAACAGTGCATTCTTTCACATGGAACCGTCATTTGGGAAACTTCCTCAAACAGAGACCCCATTTGCAAATTTACGAAGGCTGCGGAAGGCATAGCATATGACACTGTTCTCCTCAAATCTTCGTAGCAGGAACACAAGTTTGGCTGCTTTATTCACCTCACATAAATTTCATGATAAAGCAGTTGCGCACTGACAACAATATTAGTTAAGAAAGCTACTTGGGAAAGGATTCTTAATATCCATCAACAACTTGAGGTACTCCTGTTTCGGTAGTGCCTCTCCATTGTTGGCAGTTCTATAGGTTACACGATAGAGAATGAGTGCGGTCAAAATAAAGGAAAGAAATTACCGAATAAAGTGTGCTTTTGCCTTTTCAACTGGGCCACATGGGAGGAACACATATGTGACTCAAACTACTCGGATCACATGCAAATTCGACATTGCTTACACCTGTAAGCGTGGTGTATCGTTATTGTAATGAGCAGCTGCGGCTTAAGGAAGGAGCCAGAGAAAGCAACGAAAATTTTATGTATGTGTTCCTCCGCTGTTGAAAAGTTCCTATGCAGCGGTGCACCTTGTTTGTGCGGTTCCTTCTCTGGTGAGTAGAGCTGTAGCACAGTTGCTGCCCTGGAATTCTGCAGACCAGTACAGGATGTAGGCCACGTTCACTCACCTCGAGCACTCCGAAAGTCTCTCCTCCAGCTGTGGATTTGGGTTGGAACCAGAGTTGTTGACAGCTGCACCTTTACCGTCTGGACACTTTATACTTTAGTCATTTTTGTTGTTGGAAGTAAGATTAGTCATTGTCTCGATTAGGATAAGGATAAAGGATAAAGGACGGTGTTACTCAATCCCTTCTGGGATGCGCCAGCGCATACTACTTCTACGGGATGTCAAGGAGGCGATATGAATGCGTATTTGGCCATACAATGACTTGCGGTGGCCAGCCGATGAACAAGTCAGCGCTCTATCCTTCCCAGACAAGTCTGGTACCAATTCACCGACCCCGGAGGGATGGAAGGCTTGGTTGGCCTGGGCGGGAAATCCGAACCAGGAACCTGGTATCGGGCGCAGGCGACAGTCGCGCCTCCTCCGACTGCGCTACTCCGCGCCCTGTTGTCTCGATTAACAGATAGGAAATAAGAATGAAACGGAAATGAGGTATGAAGTAGGAACAGTAATATCTATCTTCCGGATTCTGGCAAGGATAAAGAACTGGGTCCACTCTTGCAAGTTCTTCCGCTGAAGAAAATGATTATCGGATCATCAACAACACTAAGACTATCACGTCCTTGCTTCTTAGACGCTTTAACAGACGACATGTAGGACAGAAAACTAAAAGGAAAAAACATACCCGTCTGAGCTGCTTCCTGAAGTAGCAGGTCGCGTTGTTCTTCACTCAATTCCGGGTGTTCAGGAACAGCCGCAAGGGACCCGATGGAGAGCGTCACAATCCGGAAGCTTTCACCGGCTACCGTTGTAACATCGCCCTCTTGGAAGGCAGTGAGATTGGTAGAGAAGAAAGCCATCTGAAGAAACGTGAAAACAGCGACTGGATTAGTTTTGTATGAAATAACTGCTTGAAAAATAACGAAATGGAAATGGAAAAAAACTCGATGTTCACTGGAACGGGGTAGTTATTGGGTCTCAGATGGAAAATGGCCGTTACTGTAGTGAAGCCATAATCCCGCCATATTCGAACACTCATTATGCCTCGTGTGCAGTCGCAAAGACCACAGTAATAGTTATTAATAAAGGACTGAAGTGTGTACCACGGAATGCTTGATCTGATACGTGCATAAAAACATCGCCTTGTTATACTCTCCATTCGTCGTCCAGTTGCTTTGCACCAGCGGCATCCATGCAGATGAGGATCTCGCGCAAAATTAGTGGCTATCAGTGCTGTATAATATTGATTGTCATGAGGGCTTCATCATCATTCATTCTTATGAAAACCGCCTTGAGTTAGCGAGCATATGTAGGCAAGGAATCATTGGGTTTGAGAAACAAAAAAGAGTTAGAGACGAGGACGTGCGTCTAATCAAGGAATAAAAATGAAAACAAAGATTACGTTTGAAAAGATTAACGACTTAAACCAGCCACGACTGAGCATGAGTGTGGCAACAGGGTAATGATGTCGGCCACCCGATTATCCGCTCCCACGGGGGTGTTGTTGTATGCACTACACTGCACAGACCACACCGAAGTCGCCAGGGGTCGGTTTCATCAACGACTTACAAAAGTTTAATAGAGAATTCACAGCGAAAAACTCAGATAACGCGGATTATCGCTGACCATATCGCTTGATATCCCGTGCTATAAGGGATTTTGGCTGTAATTTTCTCTGTTAAGTTGCTGTAAGTTGTTAATGAATCCGACCCCTGAGCAGCGGATCTATCTACCGGTTCAAATCTCCTGGAAGAGACAGAGACGAATCCCTTCCAGGTTACTGATGAATTGACTTTGACGGTTGTTTGGCATCTTGGACACTTTCGAGCAGAAGCTGTGCTTCAGTGCTGTCCACAGTTGCGACAATTGTCAACAGCCCTCTTTCTAAGCACACTTTCCTCTGAAGGATGTCCTCTAAGGACCGCCATAGCCAAAGAGTTGCAGCAGGGAAACCAACCACAGGGATGCGTTTATGCTCCTGTCTCATATCTGAGGCCAGTGATGACGCATTCGCGTTGCGAAATCACATTACGCAATAACTACCGAATATTGGAGTCCTCACCCGCGTGCGTTTCGTCTCTGATGGTCAAACGTGAGTTTGCAAGAAACCCAACCGCGAGACGTGCACTTGCAAGTTCGTTAACCGGGAGTCGTACGTCGCATGTAACTTATTTTAACTTAGCTTACATTCCCGAGGTCCACATTGTGGAAATGTTAGTAGCGAACAAGAATAAACAGGCGAAAAAAACAGGAATTGTGGCAATATTGTCGTTACAAAAAGAAAAGCACTCTCTTCGAAAATATATCGATATATCCTAGCCTGGCTAATCTGCAATAGTCTAGAATTAGTATCTGATTTGTATGGGAAGGATAAATCGCTGACTTGTTCGTCAGCTGGCCACAGCAAGTTATTGTATTGAAACGCCATCCTTTACCCTTCTTCTTCTTTTCCAACATGTGTCCCGCTTTGTTGCGAGGTCCGCTTTTCTGAAATACTAGTGCCACTTTTTCCGAGCAGGGCACAACCTACCCATCTTCAAGTCCTGATGCAGCATATCATGTCAGCGCTGCTTTGGTCTCCCACTTGGCAGCTTTCCTGGCACCTCGAGGTTAAGGCCAGCCTTTCGGACAATGTCATTTTTTGAAGATGGTCGAACCATCTCAGACGAGCTTCGTGCAGTTTCATCTATCGAGGTAAGAGACTCGTTGCGCATTCGTACTAAACTCCGGCCGTCCACCGCATGTGCGGGCACGACATCCGTTGAGGATACGTGGTGAATTAATGTGGTCATCAAATAAGGACCGACTAACGTGGTACTTATCCTTGCCCTTATAGAGAGGATACCTAATTTAGAGACCCTGGGTTATTTCGTTTCAGAGCTGTCAGATTTGCTCTAGCTTCAAAAAATTCTGGTGCACTTTTACAGTTATGTTAGGCTTAACTCTCTCATCTAGAAGGTTTTGGGCGAACAGTTTTGATATTCTGAAGGAAAAGGATAGTGCTGTCCTCTCACCTATCCCTTTTGACCCTA
Organism: Heligmosomoides polygyrus bakeri; assembly: GCA_947359475.1. Lineage (NCBI taxonomy): Eukaryota > Metazoa > Nematoda > Chromadorea > Rhabditida > Heligmosomidae > Heligmosomoides > Heligmosomoides polygyrus. The sequence continues at coordinate 28,319,739 of OX375869.1, read as the reverse complement.
CAGGGACTAAATGAGTAGTCTGCAACAATAATTATATTCAGTGGCGGAACTTCTGCTGTTGTCGGGCTCCAAAACCCATCGTTGTCTATTTCGGAGCAGCCAGTTTGCGAAGCATACGCGAGATTAGGCGATACATTCGCGGTTCAGAAGTCACAACGATCTTCATCAAGCCACCGCTGAAAAGTTCAACACCTGCAATCGCGTCTCGGAAGCGTTCGGAGGCGATTACACAAACACTGCTTGTGGTCCTGGTACACACAGAACGGCGTTAAAGCCTCGGCCCATGCTCCTTGACTTGCTACAGGGCCATCTCGTCATTTGCACTTCACAGACGTCAATCTTTCTTCACACCAGTGCCGCTGCCAATTCAAAGGAGCGGCAAGACAACGACAACCCCCATTCGGCCTAGCTACGCGGTCTTCCCTTCGTTGCGGGCTTTGGACTTGCACAGTTCCCCCCCCCCCCATTCCGTCCTTGCATCAGGAACCTCGCATACTTTCCACACACTCCGGGCTTTGCGAGTGCGCGTGGGCTCCTGCGGACGCCGTAGCATTATATCGCGATACATGTAGCACCATCAACCATGTGATGTGACATGGGTCTTCGTAGGCTGGCCTATCACAAGGGCCTGTCGCCTTCACTTGAGTGTCCGTGTTCGGCTGGGCTCTCAAAAGCAGGCAGTTCCCAGTGGCACCACGTGGAGGTACGGACATCCCCACCTTTCCTTTATCTCTATCCTTTATAATTTAGTTTAACCACTTTGTTTTCATTTTTAACACGCGATGAGTTTTGTATTAGTTATATAGTACCACATTTTCTGCGTGTATATAGTGCGGCTGAAACGAAACAGATTCGGAAACAAAAATAACAACAACTTTATTGGATCAATAACAACGGACTACAACAGGTGCTCAAATTTGTTTCCCTTGGCTTCAATACATTTCGCAGTCTCTTTGGGAAGTCATTGACGATGGCCGTGCACTGATCCGCTGTAATATCGTCCCAGGATTGCATCAATGCCGCTTTCAGCTGCTCTCCAGTGAAGTATCTCGCAGAGAGATTTCCTGCTCCATCACTGACCACACGGAATAACCCATCGGGTTGAGATCAGGCAAGTAGGATGGCTAGATGCCCTTAATGAAAAAGACTGGGAAGAGCTCCTGGCAGACGGCAGTGGTGGATTTGGTGGAACGCCCAGATGCACATTCCTCTGAAGAGAAAATCCAGCTTTGCCAAAATGGTATGTCGTCCACGGCCCAATACATCGCGGAAAACATATTGCTGGTGACTGGCGGCGCTGATTTTGATTGAGCGCTGATTCATGAAGACCAGTGGCATCTTTCCGGTAGCGTATATTTCAGCTCACCGAGACTGGAAAGTAACTGCGGCTGATGGTCCTTGCGGCCGCCGTCTTCTGCTGTCCCTCGCTGAGCAGTTGCCGGCAATTCTGGCAGTTATGAACCGGCTGGACCGCGAACATTTAGGCAGATCAGTGTGCGATCATCGTCAGCGACTTCCCAAACTGCAAAAATGTATTGAATCCAAAGGAGGCAATTTTAAGCAGTTGTTGTGAAATCTATAGTATTCTGTTGTGAACAGCACCCTCGACAAGCTACCACCGCCGACCAGTCGACGCATTCGCCTGCATCTCTTAAACCTCTCACCTTTCATCGCGTTTTTTAGGGACTACGAGCGACTTTGTAGCTAGCTTCCTCTTGGCAATATGTTGGACTCGTTCTCTATTGCTCCGAGATCCACAGCCAGCTTGTTCAGGGATACTTTTAGAATTGCGGCGAATGTAACAAGCCTTGTTGGTGTTTTAGTATTGTCGCTGTGCTGGGGCGGCCGCTGGGGGACGGTCGGAGGTTCTCCTTGTAGCACTTTACAATCTTGTGGACGGTCATTTGTTTGAAGCCTTTGAAGCCGGTAATCTGGATTATGTGCAACTCGACGACGGTAACCCGTTTTCAACCTTTTCAACCACCCTTTATGTATATATATATGTAATTTTGAAAAATGGGTGATGAGCGGTTGTGGTCACCTATATGATACACTTGTTTTGGTGACTGAATGTATTTATTTTCAGTTGTTTGTTTGTTAGTGCATAATGGAATGTACGATAATATTAAATTGGAAAAAATTCTCTTACACTTCGAATAGTTTTTTTTTTACCGTTTTCCTTGTCGACACACTAGCCAGTATTAATTGCTGATTTCATAATTCTATCACACTTGTCTACCGCTCGCAGCGGACACAGGTCAAGACCATTCTCGTACTTCGTTATCTATCCAATCTTCCGGCTCAATGCCAGATCTACCTCATGGCCATTTTCGGCACGGCATTCCTCATGAATTCATTAAAGGACCTGCAGCATGTCAGGCAGCCGACCAAATTAACCATAAATATGGCTTGGGATCTATACTCATCGCGCCTGTTATGAGTGGTTCGAAAAGTTTTTAAAAGGAGAATATTCAGTAGAGAACAAAGCAAGATCAGGAAGACCAACTGAATTGGAGATGACACTGACACTGAACTACTCCATCTTCTTCCTACCGATAGTAGGCAGACGACACGTCAACTGGCAGAGAAGCTTGAAGTGTCTCTGAATAGTGGGAATCAATCTAAAGGGTTTTGGCTTCGCGTGGAAATTTGGAGCTTGGATTCCACATGCCCTGTAAGACACAGTGCAAACCACATGTTGCAAGACTCAAAAGAGAAACAATAAATGAGCTCAGCTGGGAGGTAATGCCACATCCGCCGTATAGCCCTGACCTAGTTCTACCGACTACCATCTCTTTCGTGCTCTCAAGCAAGAAATTGGAGAGAAATATTTTGAAACGGATGAAGGCCTCAAAAATTGGATTCAGCAATGGTACGACTCTAGAACTGCGGTCCTTTAAGCGAGAGGAATTAGAAAGTATTCAGTATATGGAGAAGTGTAGTGGAACAAAATGGAGTTTATCTCAATTGATTTGAGATTGTAGTTGTGAAGTAATAAATCTTTGAAAAAAATGAAAAAGACTTTTTTCCAACCCAATATATTGATCTGTAGTGTACCTGCTAGCAACTAATTACTTACCTTCTCATGGATAAGCGTTGGGATAAGTAAATGTATATATGTTTGTATAAAGATAGAAGTGAAATAGTACAAGTTTACAGCTGTTTGCGTTTCATGCTGTCACTGTACGATAGGAAATTGAAGATTACATAGTTATAGATTTATACATCTCTGTTCATAAAAATCTCTGGTTTCGCAAAGTGAATTAGTGGTAAAAGTATTAGCTAACTAAATGCGACGACTACCATCTAGAAATTCCTTTTACTCTTTACCATGCTTGTGACTCTGTTCTACACTATTCAGTCTGCCAGTATCGTTCTTTCTTCAACTGCGCTCAGATTTTGCGTGCATTTTCTGGTGAACCGTATGGACCTTTACTTGTCGCCAGAGATTCGTCGACAGATAGCAGGGCATTCGCAGCCTGGTGAACGTTTTTTCTTGAGTGGTTGAATAAGGTTACGATCGGAGCACTGTTCTTCATAAGTTATTTCTCTGGTACACGAAATAGTGTTTCAAAAAAGTTGGCAATGATAAAAGCAAGGCTTAGAGATTAACCAAATGAAATTTGCAAAAATACTTACCTGTAGAATAACACTATCAGAATATGGATTTCTTTGAGGCAGTGTATGAAATGAGACTACGTGAAGCATTTTCGAAAGCAACTACACCTTGTTGAGTCAATTTTTGTCAGAACGAACATCACTTCCAAAATGGAACTCGCACGATTCCCGTACTCACAGATCCTTCTGCAAAAGCAGGACAACTTATATGAAAGGCATTTCGAGGCTTTTTTATCGACCGCTTTCCGAATCTAAGATTTCCTTCATCGCTATATACAGTATTCAAACGATTCCAGACACAGAAAGAGCTTGGAAAACTAATACGAGCTTGGATCAATGAACTAAACGTGTAAACTACAGTACCGGACGCGTCTTTTGAATAGACGCCGAAAAAACCGCACTTTTGCGGTTTTTGCGTCTTTTTGCTATAACTCGCCCTATTTTGTTGGTTTAGTGTTCTTTTTGTGTATCGCGACTCCGTGGTAGAGTTTTTGGAAACTTCAAACAGTATTTTGAAGCAATACACTGCTTTGTTATACACATAGAATTTAGTGATGACGTGCTCGGACTCAAAAAACGTGAGCAACAGGTGGGTGCTATTTTCGGTCCCATCACTTTAAGGAATAGTACAGTACCGGACGCGTCTTTTGAATAGACGCCGAGAAAACCGCACTTTTGCGGTTTTTGCGTCTTTTTGCTATAACTCGCCCAAAATTCATCCTTTTGAAAAACCAAGAGTACATTTGAGCTCAGGAGATCGAGCTCTATCATGTGGTATATACATTTCATATGAAAGATCAAAAATGGCCAAAATTGAAAACTTGCGCTCCATTGAGAAGGCCGGCCGCGGACGAGTTGTCAACCGGAAGGCGCCAAAAACGGTTGCATGCTCACAATTACTCTAATTTAAGGTTTTTTGAGAAACGGTTGGTACCGTTCGATTCATCTCCTCGAGATCTATGCAACCATATATACGACGAGGGCGCCCTTCGCCGAGCCTGCCCGGACGATGACGTCATCGAAAGTCGACGATTTCGAAAATTGTCAAAAGTTCTTGTAGTTACTAGAGCATGTTACTGCCTGCGGAATCCACACTTTCCAGCCAGAAAGATTGGAAGCTGACAGAGTTATCGCGCTCCGAACATGCCGCGCGTGCAATTTAGCACAACAACGGTCTATGTTCTCCGTGCTCTTACTCGTTCAGATATCAGTTTTCGCCACTCATAGTAACATTCAATTCAGCACGAAAAGCTCTATGAAACGGCCGATTTCAAACTCGACCAATTTCGGAAACATCGATTTTCGATGACGTCATCGTCCATCTGGAGCGGCCTAGAGGCCGCCTTCAATGAGAAGCTGTCAAAAAAATCGATGTTTTCAAAATTGGTCAAAATTGATGCCGTTTGATAGGGTTTTTCGAGCTGAACAGAATGGTATCCTGGCTGGGGCTTGAAACCTCGAACATGGGCGAGTAAGGGCGGAAGCTTCACCGCTGCCCTCCGCCGCTCTAAAATGGCAGATGGGGCTATAGCAGTTTAGGCAGCTGGAGAGTTAGGAGCAGATCTTCGTAAAGTGCCTTCAGTGCTTTGCTCATCCGCGAGTTTGCGTGCTGTTAGCTCGCCTCGTGTACCCGCAGCGGTCGACCGAATTCTGAAAAAATCGTGTCACACATGCCCAACCTGCATTTTCGCACCGCCGTAACCTTGTCAATGGATAATTTCCTATGCTTTGGCGCTTTACAGGGTGCGTAAAAAGTATTGACGGTAAATAGTAATGCGCAGCAAGTTTCAAAATATTCACTTGGGAAATATGGAAAATGATCTTGCAAACACGATAGAATAACTCGTAGTTGACATTGGCTCCTTTACTGTGAATACAGGAGCGAAAACGAAGGAAAAATTCATGAGCACGCGCCGCAAGTAATCGCTTGCATTTTGTTCTGTTCTTCGAACAGGGTAGCCTTCTTCGACTGGTCACTTCTGTTGAAAGTAGCACAGACCTCATTCTTCAAAATCACCTAGAAAGAGTAATCCAGCGGATTCACGTTTAAGCTGTGCTCGCCTGAGAAGCTGTTCACACCTGCGCGCGTTATCTGTTTGCCGTTATGGGACAGAGGTTGACAATTTTTGATTTGAACGTTATCTTGCTTGAACATCTTGTAATCGTCATCGTTATGACAGAGCCGCGGCTGACGTTTGGGTTGCTGACCTCTTTTCTCATCCACCATTTCAAACACAGCTTAATTCTTTTGTTAAGGAACTACTAAGCTCTTTGGGAAACAGACAAAAAAGGGCCACCGTAACGATGACGATCATGTTTCTTCAGTTTTTTCCTGAGTGTTTTTTTGAGCACAATACAGACGACAAAAATAACACACAAAAACCTAGAGGGGTACAAAGAGAAGCTGGAGCTGAATCAAAAAGTAGGTGCGTCAATACTTTTTACGCACCCTCTACTGAAGCATATTACTGCCTGCGGAATCCACACTTTCCAGCCAGAAAGATTGAAAGCTGATAGAGTTATCGTGCTCCGAACACGCCCGCGCGTACAATTTGCGAGTTGTCGCGCCCAGTCGACTGGTAGGTTCGATCCTATATACATTCTGCACAGCGCACTCCAAAGTTTTGCCGGAGCAGAGTACAGCAATTGCTGAGTAGGGCGGCTGAGAATTTCTCATGAAACTCCCTAAATGCTCTACAAGCTGTCCCCCTCGATTGATAGGTTCGGTCCTATATGCATTGTGCACGGCGCACTATCAGAGGATTCCTTGCATGACAAAACACTTTACGCCATGCTTGAGATGCTCCGAGAACATGCAAGTCCTGGAATATAAGCTTCTCCAATAGCAAAATGTCTGCTCTCGTCGTCTTTGACCACCCACTGCGAAATCGCGGTGGTTCGGCGAAGTTGTATATATGGTTGCGTAGATCTCGAGGAGATGAATCGAACGGTACCAACTGTTTCTCAAAAAACCTCAAATTGGAGTAATTGTGAGCATGCAACCGTTTTTGGCGCCTTCTGGTTGACAACTCGTCCGCGGCCGGCCTTCTCAATGGAGCGCAAGTTTTCAATTTTGGCTATTTTTGATCTTTCATATGAAATGTATATACCACATGATAGAGCTCGATCTCCTGAGCTCAAATGTACTCTTGGTTTTTCAAAAGGATGAATTTTGGGCGAGTTATAGCAAAAAGACGCAAAAACCGCAAAAGTGCGTTTTTTCGGCGTCTATTCAAAAGACGCGTCCGGTACTGTACTATTCCTTTAAGTGATGGGACCGAAAATAGCACCCACCTGTTGCTCAGGTCTTTTAAGTCCGAGCACGTCGTCACTAAATTCTACGTCTATAACAAAGCTAAGCAATACATTGCCTTAAAATACTGTTTGAAGTTTCGAGTGGTGCGACCGAAAATAGCACCCACTTGTAGCTCACGTCTTTTGAGCCCGACCACGTCCTCACTAAATTCTATGTGTATAACAAAGCAGTGCATTGCTTCAAGATACTGTTTGAAGTTTCCAAAAACTCTACCACGAAGTCGCGATACACAAAAAAAACACTAAACGAACAAAATAGGATAGAAGAACCAAATAAGAAAATCAAGAGTATTTTCTATGTATTTTCCACTTCTCCGGACAGATTTTTAAATTTTCGTCTCTTCCATTTCTGCCATTGATTCGCACAGTATACTACTTGTTGGTCTAGGAAAGTCCAGTAACACTTACAAATATAGGGTAGACAATCTCTTCACAAGATACATAAATAGTAACGGCTTCAAAGTTTAGAAGATCACAGCATTGGAGACGACGGATGTGCGGCTATGCCCAGAGTTGCGCGCATTCAAGAAAAAATACCAAATGATGGATGCGGAACGATCGAGGGCAGCGGAAATAAGTGTACCTCAGTAAGAGCGCACGCGAACGGTTCACTAGTTTTGTTTTCACGATGGCCTTGTTTAATAGGTCTGATTTGCTGTGTCGCAACACATGAACATACCTTGTCGTTTATTGTGGATACATCTGACATTTGAATAAATTTTTCATTCAGCATTTATTTCCATTTAATACACGAGAACGAGGTACAGATGTATGATAGTATTCTCGAGTGAAGTAGAATTGAGAAATGTTGAAGCTATGTTTGAAGCATCGGGCAAAAACAGCCTGAAATCATGCACAACTTCTTTTGAATTTCATACAGAATTAAACAAGAGCGCATGACATACACACACAATTAACCACCTGCCGATGCCCCGTAAGCATGTGGGCGTGCAAGATGCGTCTCGCCATATGTCTCAAGCAGAACGTGCATTTCGCGGTGCTCCGAAAGGAATAGTATATGAGTAAGAAGATTATGTGGTAGGAGATTCTGTCACTTCGTCTTCACCGGGAAAATCGGTCACGAATGAGGGCAAAGCACTCGATATGACTGATTCATCAGGATGAAGTTGTTAGAGTAATTCTATCATACAAACATCTTTGTTTCGTTGGGGAAATTCAGCGTTAAGCGTCAAGATTCTTGGAGGCTCTAACTCTCACGCCTTAACGTTTGTTATGTGCTTTCCACCAAACTAGGATGAACCCCAAACAAGGATTAAAACTGGGCCGCCAGGGACTGCTAGAGTCAGATAATAAGAAGACAAATTCTATCCGAAACGTTAATCGTCTGTGGTTTTTGCTTTAATGTCTATGTATACCTTTTCACGCTTCCAAAAATGAGTTTCAAGCGGTTTACACGAATTACGTGATGAAATAGTATTCCAAAGAGCTCAAGTCCGTTTCCCTTTAGGTTCGCTCTTTTTTTACTATTGCATGGTTGCCCATTGCTTTTTTTGCTCTGAATGCACATTCAGAGTCTTCCACAGTATCAAACTTAAGCTGACCTTCGTCCCTTTATATTTTCTGTATTATGTACATGATATAGGAGTACGTTAGCAATCTCAATAAAATGCTGTATAAACGACACATTAGTTGTAGAAGAAACAAGAGAGTCCATGAGGCACTAACCAGCTAATTTCTGGGTGTCAGTAGCATTAAGAGGCCTCGTCACTGTTCGAAAGAACCGGACTAGTCGTATTCGCCTCTCTCCAGCATCGGCGAGGTTCCTGCACCCTGCACTACCATTTCTTCGCCGAAACAATTAGAACAATGTTAATTATTGACCACACCATTACGTAAAAAGTTATGCTTAAAAAATTCAGATTTGAGTCAAAACCACCCACCCGGCCATATTTGCTATGCGATGCAATCTCTTTGGCATCCGAAGATCAGGCGATACATAGAACCCTCATCTTATGTCCTTAAACTTTGCGCAACATCGACGAAATGTGGTTTACGCTACTATCCAACACAAGTTGACTATTGCAGCTTTCAGAGCTCGAATCACTTCATCTTTCAACATTTATTCGCTTCATATAATCCCATTTGTCATTGAGAATAACGTCCAATACATGAGAAGAAGGGGACATGCATGGTACTCTTCTCGAATGAAATTTGTGTTTCCCTGTGCTGCAGAATGGCTCTCAAAATGTCGAGAATCATGGTGTCTGCTTGCACGTCGAACTTTTCGCACTCCAACTCGTTGACAATGCTCATATCCCTGAGCTTCGAAGCGAACTGCATACCTGAAAGTTATAAGATCTAACAAACTATCCAGACTCCAACCGCGTGAATCACCACAACCTACCTGTGAATTTGAATTGGTCATTTTCTGCTCCGGCGTGAACCTTGATGACATTAGTTAAATACTCGGATGTTGAACAGCCATTATTCAAATATGGCAACAATAATTTAGTGTTTACTACTTGTCTCTGTCCTGTCACATCGAGGTTTCCTTCTTGCTGCTCCCTAGGGCTGATATGGCAAGATATGCTTCCACAATACGTCGAAGCAGCTATAATATGCAATACTACTTAACCAAGATTGAGAAACTCCAAGTCATCCCAGAACTCCTAGTTCCTCATTTTTTCAATGACGCCTTCTCTCGCTGCTGCGCCCAATGTCTTAGCCACCATTACTCTTAGTACCCGCTTCTTTTTAATGTAGTAGTCTCTCATGCTTTTGAATGTCGTCGACAGGTACATCTCTGAAAATGATCCAACTCTAGGAGGAAAGCAAATTCGACATGATTAGAAGCTTGACAACATAAACAACTTACCATGAAAAACTTCCTGAACGTCTTCTCCATGTCCTCTTTTGTGAGGCCCCATGCCGCGCTTTTTTAGTTGGCCCTTATAGTCTGCCAGGGAATCATCCCAAACAGCTTTCTGATGCCGCACCAACAATCAAATCATGCCTCTTCCTACTCAACAGAAGAACTCGTTTTTGAAGCGCCCGGCCATCTGCATCGACCGAAAAGGGTCAATTTTCGGAGATGGTCTGACCGCTCACTGTGGTCACATCAGGAAACGTAGAAAAACGCGAAATCAATGAAGATGAATATGTAAAAACGAACAAAAACAAAGAAGCAATGATAGCGAGGGCGTAAGCACAAAGAGAAAACAGAAGAAGTAATGAAAACAAACACGAAAAAACGAACAAAACGAGGCAACTATGATAACGAACAGTCAAACACAAAGGAAAATAGGAAAGTATGAAAACGAGGACTGAAATACAAAGAAAACCGAGTATGCAATGAAAACTAGGATAGAAATACAAACACAACCAAGGCAACAATGAGAACCAGCAAGCTAACACGAATAAAAACAAGGGAGCAACAAAAACGAGCACGGAAATATGAATACGATAAAAGAGTTCACAACAAAAGCAAACAAGAAAACTTACACCATTTTCACGTCAAACGGGACACCTTTCAAATCAAATTGAACACTTTTCTTAGCCGTTTGTCTTAAACTGTGTCCCGTTTGGTTTGAAAAGTGCCCAATTAGGGATGAAAATTGTACCCCTCCTTCAAGCATAGAATACAACCACGGCTCTGGTACTGTGGGTGAGAGCAGCCGTGAACTATGGCTGCTCTCGGCGACCTTTGCGACCAGCGGCTCCGCGATGACTCGTCCGCGCCGCGGCTTCCACCACTGTAGTGGCAGCGTGGTTTTCCACTGCGGCGAGAGCGGTATGGACTTGTTATCCGGGGGGGGGGGGCGGAACTTTTACTCACTTTTGGCCGCGCCGGCCTCCGCGCGCGCAGCCGCGTGCGCGACGTCGCCAGCCATTCGCTGGCGGTGCGTTCGAGGTCTGCTCACTCGGGTTCCATTTGTGGGCTTCTTGCTGCTTAGTATTGCATCTCGCGAACGGGAACTGTCTACTGCGAATTGTTGCTGTTACTATCAGCAAACTATCTAACACTAGCAGCTGACTATTATTCGGCCTACTATTGTGACAACGTCCTTACTATGAGTAAGAAGTTAGTGATAACTGTATGTCCGATAATCTAAGACCATTAGTAGAAATCTTATTCATACCATTTTCACGTCAAATGTGACACTTCTCACATCGAATTATTCTAAACAAGCGTGACGCTTTGGAAATCAGAGTGAACTCGGTCCAACTCGGGGTCTCTAAGGAGAGCAGAATAATTGCTTCTTCAAGCGAATTTTGGCATGATTTTCGCTGAAATTTTTTGGTTGACATGTGTAATAATCTTTTTAGACATTTTTGTATTTTGAGAAAAATAATACATTTAATTTTGTTTTAAAGCGCAATAAGGCAGCAATCATTTAGTACGTTAAAAAGGGATCACCCATGCCTCCGATTAGTTCGCAGCGTTTTTTATTTGACTAATAGTATGAGTGACGCTTAAGTGAAACTTCAAGGTGAAGATATGTGTGTTCTTTACAATTGTTTTTGTTGTGTATTCTTCTTCTTCTTCTTCTTCTTCTTCTTCAGCGTTTGTCCCGCTTCGTCGCGGGGTCCGCTCTTCTGGTGTCATGACGCCACCTTTCCCGGTCATGCGCTTGATAGGGGTGGACGCCAGTTACTTTCATGTCCATGTGTAACGTATCCGACCAACGCTGCTTCGGGCGTCCTCTAGGCCGCTTTCCGGACACTTCCAACTCAAGGCCTATCTTGCGGACGCTGTCTTCCTTCCCACGCAGAACGTGGCCGTACCATCGTAAGCGAGCTTCGCGCATCTTGTCCGCTATCGGCGCGACACCAAACTTCTGCCGAATAGCATCATTCCTGATGCGGTCCATGCGGGTGACTCCAGCCGTCCAGCGCAGCATCTTCGTCTCCATGACGCTGAGGCGCGTTTCAACTTCCTTAGTCGCAGGCCAACACTCAGCGCCGTATATTGCGACCGGCCGCACGACTGTTCTGTAGATCTTTGACTTCAGGTGCTCTGGTATCTTCCTATCGCAGAGCACACCGGTCAGCGAACGCCACTTGGACCAAGCTGCACTCACTCGTGAGTTCACTTCAACCATCAGACCGCCGTCAGACGCTATTGCTGATCCCAGGTATTTAAACACCGAGGTGCGTGCAAGTTCAGTACCGTTAATCTTAATGGAGCCGGACTCGTTTACGTCAGTCGTTAGGTACTCGGTCTTCTTGACGTTCAATTTGAGTCCGAACATCGCCAGGCGGTCGCACCAAGCTTGCACCTGCCGCTCGAGATCATCTTTCTCTTCGCAAGCGAGCATTACGTCATCAGCATAGAGCAGCGTCCATGGAACAGGCTGCTGAAGATCTCGCGTAATGGCATCCATGACGACAACAAAGAGGAGTGGAGAAAGCGCAGAACCTTGGTGCACCCCGACAGAGATGGGAAACTCCATCGAGGTTCCAGCTGCAGCTTGAACTCGACTCTTTGGACAAGAGTAGAGCATCCGCACCCACTCTATGAGTTCCTCAGGTACGTTGTGTTGTCGCAAGGCGTACCATATAACCGAGGGCATGGTGTAATTTCCTTTTATGGCGCAAAAATGGCCGCCTTTCTGCCCTTTAGAACAAGCTTTAAACCATTATTTTTCCACAAAAAGTCTTAATTCTATAAAATTTCAAGCAATGTCTCCACTTATTGAGTAGGTAAATTAAATATTAAATAAATCATTCTGAAAATTTTCCTTGAACAAGAACTGTTCTATCCTTTTGTAGAGTTTGCAGTTTAACGTGGAAGGAGCTGTTTTGATTTGGAAGATATTCAGCTTGATTTCAAAAGCGTTAGACCTGTTTAGAAGGGTGTCCAATGTGGCGTGATAATTGTCTGTATAGACTGCAAATTGGTTCAACAGTAGACAATCAGCAAGGGCGGGACGATGATTGGCAATTTGCCAGCCGTCGATAATCGGTGCAGGACCCACGCGCATAGAGCTAACAAGCCGTACGCGTTTTCGTCGCGCCATTGCGCGCTTGCCGCAGACGACAGCGTCGCGCCCGAGGCGCGCGGTCGAAAGTGAGTAAAAGTTCCCGCACCCTTATCCGGGTGGTGCCGCGAGACTCGTAGAGGCCCTAAGCGATGAAACGGGTGCGCTGCGTTGTTCGCCTGGTTTTGTGGGCCATCATTGAGGACGATTTCCGCGAAAACTATCTTAATGTTGTTGCTGATCCTGTTGTAGAAAACACGACGTAACCAATTGAGGTGCAATCATCAGGGTCAGCTCCCTCCAACGTCTTGCAGTGACGACCGCAGAAGCTTCCCATCATTTGCCGTGACGGCCGCAGACGCGTTCAGTATAAATATGTGAAAGGCGTAGACCTTTCCGCGATGAACTAACATGGATCTGAATTGCAAAGGATGCAATCTGTAGATTAATATGAGTTGCTATAAAATCCATGACCTTACATTGGTACCCGTCGCCGCGTACTGCAGCATTGCTGTCGCGTTTATCTAGTGTTCCATTTCACTACAGCTAAATGTTTTTAATACCACCCGTATTTTGCGAGCCCTGCCTCCCTAAAATCTAGTACCTAAAATTATGTCAGACAAACAACAGCAAATGCAACATGTTTTTCATCAACACGGTCTAGCATACCAAACAAATCGTCGACCTCTCGTAAAGGAAAATGAATCATATATTATAACGCACTAGAACCAGAGAAGCACGCTAAAGCTTTTCCACCCAGGACCTTCAACTAAACTATCTTAACAATTTACTATATAACCTTTAATTAAATAGTTCGAGGCATTTTTACAAGTGATTCCTTGACTTCTCTTTGTGTCTATGTTCTTTCGCTTGAGTATTTTCTGGCGTATCTCCCTAACTTGTTCAACATTAAAGCTATACTGCGACTATGGGATGGTCATTCTACACCAAACTTTTCTAACACACATCTCATAAGAGTTAGCCTAAGGAATATGCACCTATACAGCTACATATAATTTATATAGCTACTATCCTCATGCTCCTTAACCGTTATAGGGCTTTGACATTTCCTATCTTGATTTCGCTACGTGCTAATGTCTCGTTTCACGACTAGTTTTACCTGCCGTCATTTTCAAATATTGACAGTTTTCTCCTCCGTTTCTTTTGCGCTACTTTCCCGTTCTCATTCACATGCCTTTTGTCTTCTCAGTCGACTTTACGGTCATCTAATCGGTTTGTTTTTATGCGAAAGGGCACGTGCGAAACGAAAATGAAACTACTATTTTTACTGTTTCCGGTTTGCCTTCTTAGGTTTATATTTGTTTTCAAAACATTCATCAACCTTTTGTTTTCTCTTTTTACTAACTATTCGTTCCTTGGTGTACCTTGGTATTATAGATCATGCCTACCCCTTGTCAGCAACCATTTTTACAGAAAACTCCTTAGTTCCCCCCCCCCCCCAACGGGGTCACAAGATAATTTGGCAATGAGGGCGAATCGGCAGTGAAAATTTCGTAGCTTATGTATAGCAATATCAATAGCAAATCGCGGATAGGAGGTGAGTATTAGCGCTGGTGCAGCCAACTTTCCTATCTATGTATAACCAACTTAGGATTAAGGTATCACCTTTAACAAACGTATCGTATTCGGATTCATCGCGCCTCAGGATCGATATAGGAGCTTATCATTACACACCACTTGAAGTGAGCGATGTTATAGCATAGGCCATGCAATCGCTACGGCTGCTTATCGCTAGTGCTTATTTGAAAATAATAGGGCGGACCTCCCTACGTAGAGGCACACACAGGCTGCTGTTCACAAGACGATTAGTTCGGAAATCTAGTGTGTGACAGAAACAGATTTCATGACTACTGAAAGTCTACTATCCTTCAATGCTGTACAAATGCGGCAAATCAGTAAAGAGTGCGAATTGACGATGCGAGATAATGAAGACAACGGCGGGAAATTTGACACATTTGGCGTTGCGTGCCAAGTGTGCTCTACTCTGCCAATATGGACTATGCTTCCTTAGTTGAGTCGATGGAGATTCCCAGTTTGCAAGATAAAATTTCCGTAGTCAAATGAGTAAGGAGCTGAGAAGGGGAGAACAGATGTATTGAGACTTTCCGCTGCCGCTGGACCGTTGGTCTTGCATGTGATTATACCTAAGAACCCAAAACACAAAAAGGAATAGGCAAAAACATATTTGCACCTGGCTGTTCGGATCCTCCTACTTGAAGTGTGTTTGAGAGAAAGGGCTTGCTGGGATTATTTTTAGCTGCTGGTGGTACGTCTTGCTGCTAGTAGAGGCCACACAGATAACCTTGGGCATGAAGTTGGTTGAAAAGTGTTGAGAAGCAAAGAATTTGGACCTAATTCCAAACCAGTTTTCTTACAGAGGAAATGTGCCCGTAACAATTACCTCCGATACCCAATGACCTGGTGAGTCTGAAGCGAATGCGATTGGTTCAGTGACCTACGGCTGATTAAGGTAATGGATAATCCCTCTTCGTAGTCACGCGATTTACTCATAAGACCATTGGATTTTCTCTATAAGGAAGATTTGTTAGATCGGTTACGCACAATTGACTGAGACCCCTTCAATGCCTTTACACAAAATTGGTTTTACGCCACACACACAATA
Organism: Heligmosomoides polygyrus bakeri; assembly: GCA_947359475.1. Classification (NCBI taxonomy): domain Eukaryota; kingdom Metazoa; phylum Nematoda; class Chromadorea; order Rhabditida; family Heligmosomidae; genus Heligmosomoides; species Heligmosomoides polygyrus. The sequence continues at coordinate 28,304,220 of OX375869.1, read as the reverse complement.
TTGTATACAACAGATCTTGTATTGTGCGCAGTGCAGCACGGAGTAGTTCGATCTCGTTTAGTCGACGGTCGTAACAGTGGATTGCGGAATAGATCGTAGAGCCGCTTCATCGGGAGAAGTTCAGACTACACGATTATGGGCGCAGCGTCGACGAAAGAGGATTGATTGTCGCGTTATGCCGATCTTCTGACCGCTGTCGATAGTGTTGAGCTGGTATATCACGTAGCCATGTTCACCTCTTCTTCAATCTCGACAAGGACCAGTCTTCCCATAGATTTGCTAAGGTCGTCACGAGGTTGTTATACGGCTTCATTGGCTAACGCTTCGGCTGAATTGCCTTCTTCAGATTCCGAAAGAGTCAAATCAAATTGGAGTTACCCCACGCAAGGAAGTGTTGAAACTATGGCGCGAACATTTCGAGGCAGTTTCGACAGTTCCCTCATCCGACCATCCCATTTTAAGCTCCTGTCCACGGTGCAAGATACCGTGGAGAAAACAGAAGCTGCTCTGAGGAAGATAGTACAAGTGGACTAGTCCAGATCAATTTCCAGCTGATGCATGGAAGCTGAAGTACTGATAGTAGATAGTAGCTTTACCTCTTTCAAATTTGTTCGAACATTCGACTCTTTGACAAAAGTCCAATATTCGAATTACTCTTTTATTCGAATATTCGAGGGCTTTGAAAAAATAGAATAGTCGAATATTCCAATATTCCTTAACAATCTATTAACAAGTTAGAGGCATCCTACTCGAAAACCAGTGAAGCCTTATGTTAAAAAACTGTGTTTGAGTTAAAGTGAATGTGAAATGTGTCTACGAAATCTGAGTCGACGCTATGCGATGACTCAGCGTATTCATTGGCCGTCATTTGTTGTCTTTAATTTAAAAAAATTTATGTTAGTCCTCCCATCACCTCCGATAGAGCCTTCTGGCTCTCTTGTTAAGGGAGATCTCGAGCCGCTTGTCACGGGCCACGTAGCGCGTCTCCGGGTGGTGGATAGGGGAATAAATCACTAACCAAATGTGACCATATACTGCTCAGAGACGCCTTGCCCTTGGGTCGACATGCTCGTTGTGTGGAAAGCTGCGTGTTCATGCAAACTGTGCGTGGATGTGTTCGCGATTACACGGATTGATTGTCGGCATGCCGAAAAGGTTGCATTCGGTAGACCGGAAGTACATCGTAAGGACGGGGGCATACTTCCATTGCCATCGCGGCGGAGAGAAGTCCGTTCAAAAAGAGGAGTCCGAGAACGACCGTCAGCTGGGACCTTGACACCTCTCTTGTCGGCCTTTGGAAAGATATCGCCATGTACAACATTGACGAAGAATACGGCGGCTTCGTGCACAACCTCCGCGGTAGTGCTAGGGAGCCGAGAGCTTGAAGACCACCAGACGTCTATCTCCAGAAACTCTCGAGCTGATACGCCAGCGTGGAGCAGCACGAGCGTCTGGCAACTTCCAACTGTCGTCCGAGCTTGAGAACTACGCAAAGCGGCCACGAAAAGGGGAAGGGCGGAAGTGTTGACCGAAGTTGAATAGGCAGCGTTCGGTATCCGCAATCCCCGCCGGATCTTCGCCAACTTCAAGACCAAGATGACCGCTCTCCGACGTCCCGACGAAACCGTCACCTCTTCCAGGAGGACCATGGAGAAGGTCATCCAGGATTTCTACTCCGATCTCTTCGATAGCCACGTCCACCTGCTCCCATGCCATCTTCCGCAGGATGGATACGTCGTTCCCTCTGTTCTCCCTTCTGAGATCCGACTCCATCTCGTCGATGAAGAAACGAACAGCACTCGGTCCTGACAGGATCACACCCGAACACCTGAAGAACCTCCCGCCAACGCTCATCAACACCTTGACGCGACTCTTCGTCTGTCGTATGCTACCTGTCGGAGGGCAAGATTCCATCTCAGTGGAATATAGATTTTGTGACATAACTGCCTCCTGCCGAGTTTTTGAGGTAGTTTTTACAGTATGAATCCACATGGTATTTGGGTGCTCTACCTTATGAATGGAAAAGTGGACACAACGCCATGGAGAGAGTCCCGAAGGCTCTCTATCGAGGGAGATCCGTGGATTCAAAGAAGATCATGGTGACCATATGTTGGACAGTGACTGGTGCAGTCCATTGTAAGTTCTTGAAGGCCGGAGAGACTATCACAGTAAAGAAGTACTGTGCCGAAATTGATGAGATGCACCAGAAGTTGGTTAAATAACGCCGGCTTTGGTTGATCGAGGAGGCCCAATTCCACTACATGTCAACACGCGTCCGCTCATTTCAATAATTGTTGTCCAGAAACCTGGTGAATTGGGATACGAAACTACTACACCCGTCGTATTCACCATATCTGTCCCCTATCGACTATCATTTTTAGATCTTCATATGAGGGATGAAAAATTCAGCAACCACGATGATGTCGAAAATCACTTCTTGTGTCTTGTTTATTCTCGTATTTCTGATTTTTACAATGATTGAATCTCTAAGCTATTGTCCCGTTGGGAATAGCGTACTACTGTTATGGCGCTTAGTTCGATTGATAAAATTGCATCCAAACAAAGTTCTGGTCTGTCAAATTGTTCAGCCAAAATCGGCCATTTCATATATGCAGCAACTTAGCCAAATGGGAAGACATGGGATTGAAGGTCGACGGCCGGCAGATGTACGATCTTTGCTTCGTTGACGCTATCGTGCTCATAAAACAGAGCATCGGCCAGGCGGAGCAAATGCTGGCCGACTTCATGGTTGTGTGAGCGTTGAATTGCTGATGGATCTTACGATGACGATGTTCATGAGGAACGGACAAGTTTTCGATGCCCTCGCTCTCGCTCAACGGAGCGAACATCTCCGAGTGCTCCAACTACGTGTATATAGGTCGCGAAGTCAACATGGCCAGCGACCTAGCACCAGATCTAGGCAGGAGCAAACGAGCGGCTTGGGGAGCTTTCAAGAGCGTCGAGGAAGTCGCGAAGAAGATGAAGCACGTCGACTCCGTGCCCACCTATTCGACTCTACCGTTCTTCCTGCCCTAACATACGCCTCAGAGACCTGGGTTATACGAAAGCAGGATGAACACGCGATCAGCGTCGCGCAGCGTGGAATCGAGAGGACGATGCTCGGAGTGACACGGCTCACGCAAGTGAGAGAAAGCCTCCGGTTCAGAGCTTCGCCGACGTTCGAAGATCAGAGACTCTGTCGCATGGGCCAAGTCGTCGAAAGTAAGGTGGGCCGGCTACGTAATGCGCTTCGCAGACACCTGTTGAATGAGTGCGTCTCCGACTGGATTCAATGGGATGTCAAGAGAGCATCAAGACGCCTACCAAATCGCTGGTCAAGTTTTCTAGTGAAAGCCGTGAACGAACGATATGACGCTATTTGTGCCCCTCGAGCAAGGGTTCCACTGGACCACTCTGGCACGCGACAGCGACGAATGGAGACGCTGCTGGCGTCCGCTCAAGCAGCTCGGTGATCAACGGGCTGACAGGTGATACGGGTGATACTTGTAAATTGACTGACCTTGTTGTTAGAAGTTACTATATTATTGGGGCGCAGCCCTGCAGTGGTGAAACGCTCCAATCAGCGGCTGAATACCTATGAGAACTATGAGATATTACCTATGAGATGAAAACAAATCTGCTCCATCCTAGACTGTTTTATTTCTGCTTTTGATGTACATTTCTGGCACTTTTCCAGGGAGTCAAGACTTTCAAAAGAGGCACGTCTTACTGTTCCTTTTATAGCGAAATCAGGCCATCTCCATACCTTGATTGGCGGTGCATTTTTCTGTCGGGTTTACTGTAGTCTAACAGCTCATGCTTTGCTTAACCGAAGCATGTTTATTGCAGCTGAACTTAGGATAAGAATAAGGGTAAGAATATCCCTGCGATAAAAAATGATGCATATTCGCAAACAGCCAATGGCATAAAGGCGGTCGGAATTTAGCACTGTTTTGTTTCGATTTTAAAAGGTTGTTTGATTTTTCCTGAAGGTTCCTATATGCGAAGCCTTTCATATGCATAAACACCTTATCTTGAATCACTTTTATTCAAGCAGCTCAAAAGTCGCACGCCTCTGTTGAAGAGAGGGTGGATCTTCAGTGCTTCTTCTGCTTTTCCTTGTCGCGCTTGCGAACCTCCCTTCTCGCCTTGGCGCTGTGCTTGTGGGAAGTGGTGTCACCGCCGTGTTTAACAGCAGAGGCTGAGTACGACTCCACAGCGGATGCCTTCTTCACCGTTAGCATACTACTTCTAGCAGGGCATGGGCAGTAGGCGGCGTCCGCTCCAGGCTGGCCTGCAATTCCGGCTTCTCCTGGTGGACCATTTGGTCCAGGCGGTCCAGGATTGCCAGGTGCTCCAGCTGGACCAGGTGGTCCTGGTTGTGGCGCATCACCTGCCTGACCGTCTGCTCCAGCAGCTCCTGGTGGCCCGACTGGCCCTGGCGCTCCAGCTGGACCAGGAAGTCCAGCTCCACGGGTTCCATTGGCTCCTGGCATTCCAGGGGTTCCTGGTTGTCCGGGTGCGCCAGGGGCACCCGCATCTCCAGGTGGTCCAGGAGGTCCAGGCATTCCGACGCCAGGCGCAGAGACGCCAGCGCCAGGACTTCCGTCTGGTCCAACTGGGCCTTGTGGTCCATCTGGGCCGGGTGGTCCAGGCGGTCCAGCGGGGCACTTGACGCATCCGCCTGCTCCTCCGCCTCCCGAAATTGAGATGCCGTCGTTTCCTCGTCTTCCTTCCTTTCCGGGAAGGCCTGGTTCTCCGGGCTCTCCTTGGTTTCCGGGGGGTCCTGGCGGTCCGGCGGGGCAGTTGGCAGCTTGCGGTCCGCAATTGCACTGAGGTGGCCACTGTCGACGTTGGCGAGAGACAGAGCGCTCTTGTCGAAGTGCGTCCCTCGGAGTGGGCCTCATTTCGTGCCATGCCGAATTGGCGAGGTCCTGAAGAGAAACTCTCCAGCGCTTAGATAACGTCGAGCAGTTGTAACTGTAAAGGCTTACCTTGAAGTCCGCCAGTTCTCCAATTGCATCATCGTAAAAATTGTTGATGTCGTTGACGAGATAAGCGACGGTGATAATACTAAGGGTGGTGGCAATGGCTGCAATGCCGGCTACGCCGGACACGATTGTCGTCAGGCTCATTCCCTGGCGAAAAGCAATCCAAAACCGTTGGTGCAACTGAGCTGTACGGAAACACAGCACCTACCAAGTCGCTGCTGACGATGATCGCTGCAGATGACTGCTGGCTGAGGTCGGCCGCATCTTTAAATACGCCTTCTTTCGTGGTCACTTTACAGCGTGGCATTCTCGAAATGCACGACCAGATCTGGGACGTTTTTTCTGCTCCGCCGTAAGCACCGTCCTCGGCCCGACTGGCTCCTGCAAACCACGCCCTCTGCCCAAGTTGAGGCATAGAACACCGCCCATCCGGCGCTGCGAAAGTTCGCTCGGAGCTCAGGAGTCATCCCGCAATAGATTAGCTCAACTTAACTTGGAGTTGCTAACTATACGAAGCATGACTACAGAAATGATGGCATAAACAAATGGAAGTAGCTGTTCCCAAAGCAATTGCGACTTAAAAATCTGCACACAGTAAGCTATTTTGAAAGTTTCGGGATATTCATTGCAACTTCCGATTTAACCAAACTACTCCTTAAAAGCAAGCAAGAAGCCACAAAGGTTTAAAACTTGAAGAATTGAAAGTTGCTTGAAACCTGCCAACGATCACTTTTTCCCAAAATATTTCCCTTTCCATATGACTTTTAGCGCTTTCTCACGGCTCCCGTGAGAAAGAGCTTCTCTCAGCTCACGTGTTCCTTCCACAGAAAAGGAGAGACTGCTTTTCTGTGGAAGGAACACGTGAGCTTTTCACAACTCTTCACAGCATGAGAGATGGAACGCGCGGAAGAGAAGCACCTGGTAAGTGTACATTACGCTTCGTCCTTGACATTTTTTGCAGAAAAGCCGTCCAATTACACGAGAGTATCGGTCAGTTCAAATCTGCTGATACTCTCGATGGTACTGTTATTGCGAGGTTTTTTAATATTCAGCGTTTCAGATGCGTCATCCTTTCAAGGCAACTGAGAAGTAGCCCCGAGTAAAACCTATTCTCAGCTGAGAGACCTCAGATTGCCTTCGGATTTGGTTGACCATTGCACCACGCGCATTCTTCCACCATATCCACCTTCTTATCCAACCCTTTGGCTCGTTAGTTTGTGAATAAGTGCAGGTCATGGAGAGTGGCAGATCCGAGAACTCTGAATTTAAATAAAAGTCCTCGCATGAGAGGGCAGCAAGCCAATCATGCCAAGGATGAGGATTTGTGTCCATCAATTTCCCCTTGAAAAGTCCCAATTCAGTAATACCCTTCTATGGGAAATCGTGGAAGCAGTGTGATTGTGTTGTCGATGACCTCTGGTGACCAAGCAACAGAAGAATGGATGTCTTACTTTTCCCAGACGTGTGTGCTACCTAGCGCCAGTGCGAAGGTATGGAAGGCTTAGTTGGTCTGAATTCCAGTTCAAGACGAGAATATGCGCCCTAAATGTGATGACAACCACAACGATGACGTTGTTTCCTTGTTGGGGACTTTTTAATAGTGTCTTCCAAGCGCCGTCCTATTGGAGTGAAAGTCTGGGATACGCACTTATTCTGTTCTCTCATCACCACCTTGCCTGCTCGCCAATATGCAACGGGTTCCTTTCTGTCTCCTCTGGTCTCCGCTCGCAGTTGTTCTCTGTCGACGGCACTGCATCTGGTGGTTCAGATACGCCATCTCTTCATAGCCAATTTTTGATCCAGATATGAGCTTCAGGAAAACCAATGTTTCAATTTTATTTAAATTTTCACGAAACTTGCGGACAATAATATCAGTGCTCCTGCGGTCGCAAATTACAGTCCACACGGTTTCGAACTTATCTGATTCATCATTCAGCTCACGATCTCAGAGGACTGTAGCGATGGGTTCGAACGCTGGTATGAATACGGCAATTTCCATGCATTGCTAAGCACCCGTCTTGGCGAGAACATCAATGTTTGTTCACGCCACATTGCCTGCATGGGATCCAGCTTGATATTCACGCCTCATCTGCTAGTACCGTCGCTCGTTCGCGTTACCGGACGATTCAGGAACTCTCCCTTTTGCGGCTATCATTGGAGGATTCCTTCACTTTTACTCGCTCCATAATCTGTGAACTGGTACCAGACTGGAAGAGCAGAGCCCTGGTCAAACTACCGGCTGTCTTATGGAAGTCATTATGAAGGATAAATGATAACGCGTGGACGCGTTAATCAATCCCTTTTTGGCATGTGGCACGCTTTATATTCACGCAGTCTGTCTCCTCGTTATCCCTTAAGCGGCCTATAATCTATATAAGTTTATCTTTTCCAGAGAATATGGTACCAGCTCAAAGATACCTGAAGGAGGTAATGTTTGGTAGGCCCGGGCGAATCCCGAACCGTTCACACGCTCCAGTTTGAAATCTTGCTTAAGAGAGCTGTTGTTAACCCCTTTATTACCATAATATTGCCCTTGCTCCTTTGGGTTGTACTGTAAATGGACAGTCTTCCGGTGTCTGCTTCCTACGTCTTGAAGCTACACCACATAAGGCAAGGCATACATGATTGTATGATCTGTATGAAGATATTATGAGAGTGAATGAATCGCGAATCGGCGTGGTGAAATCCCTGAAGAACGCGAAACTTTAACTTAATAACCTAATTACTGACAAGGCTTTCGTGAGGCTTTTCTCAATGTCGCCAAATCGAATGTGCATATCCAAATTTTAGACCGAGCCGCGCTACGAAGCCTAAATTATTGACGTTTTAAATAACGATGGATTGAGAATGCACCTGCACATTCACTCCTCATTTCGCTTTGAACGAACTTTCAAAGCTAACCTTGGCTCAGATGTATTGGTGTGTTTTTATAATTACTGACCAAGATAGGCATCGACTTTTGCAACCTCAATCTGTTTTGCAATCTTCAAATTTTGTTCTGCACCGTACTATATTTCTAGGAAATCGCTAATGTCCCTACGTAGATGTGTTTCTGCCGGTCACTCTCCAGCTGCTACTTGTTCTTTCGAATCACAACAATCCCAGTACGACTTTCATGCCACCTACATTTTCTCATTTTTCTGCTTTTTCGTCAGGGCAGACTTCCTTTCTTTCTTGATAAAGGTAAATTATAAACGAGGAAGCCGTGGAATGTGCTCACTCTTTTCTTCCAGTTTTCCTACTTCCTTCCCATCAACAGAAGCCTTCTCGTGTTTCCACCTCCAGAATATTCTCTTCAAGAGCCGGTTGCCTGTGTTTCATGTTTAAACCTTCGTTTTTTTAATGAGGAAGCTCGGATAAAAAGAGCGTGGTACCGCCCTCAAAGAAGGAACAGAATGTCGAGTTAATCTGATCTTAGGTTCTTGGTTCGGATTTTGTCTTCGCACCAACCAAGCGATCTCACCGGAATCCAAGAATTGGCGCCACACACTTCTGGGAAGTACACCAATTCGCGTTTGTCCTCTGCGACATTCCGATGAAAAAAACGTGAGACATTACAAAAAAGACGCCGACCTTTTCCTTCACTCTTATACAGCTCAGTAACACGTTAGCGCAGTATTCAAGTACATTATTGACTGTTAATGCTAATTGATGCTCCGTAGTATTGTTGAATGCGCTGGTAACAGTGTCGGAGGAGGCCCCTGGTCTAATCGCCCACGACTATTGTTTTCGTTTCGATTAGCCTAAAAAGACCCTCCATTCTTCCGTGCTCGATGGATTGCAACTTTACTTGTCTGAAAAGTATAAAAGGATAAAGGAGTGGTGTTGAGAAACTCCTTTTTCGGGATGCGCTACTCGTTCTACTTCAAGGGGGTGTCGTTCGTGGGGCAATTTGAATTTGGACTACATATTGACTTGCAGTTGTCAGCCGATGAACAAGTCAGTGCTTTATCTTTCCCATACAAGTCTGCCACCAATTCATGGACCCCGAAGGGATGGAAGATTTGGTTGGCCTAGGTGGGAAATCCGAACCAAGAACCTACAATCAAGTGTACGCGACAGCCAGCACCTCCTCCGATTCTCTACAGTGCGCGCTGAGAAGGATTAAATACTGATTTTTCATCAGCAGTTAGCCGAAAGTAATGGTGAAGAGTTAGGTAAGTATGCCAACGCATTCTAGCCCTGCTGGCAGCTGCTATCTAGCTGCCAGTAGGGCTAGATTGCGTCGCGCATCCTATAGAAGGACTGATTAACGCCGACATTCATCCTTAATCCTTGTCGGCAGAGAGCCTGATTTGGCTTCATCCGTGATTACAACGAAATTCCTGAAATTTTCGAGCACGATGTTAGAGGAGATGAAATGCAGATTCACATGTCGTCTTTCGCACTGAAGGGCACATTTTTTCGCAGTTTAACTTCCCATTTACCACAACGTTACGACCAAGATTGGAATAAGAAGCACGATCTCCGCGGCACTATGTCAACTGCTTCGAAGAAGCTCTCCTTCTCACTTCCTCTGTAGAAGCGAGCGCCGAAGTCGCTTCAGTCAAGTCACGAGGCCGCTGACATACCCAAAAACTTTGAGAGCGCTGCTTAAAGTTGCCTGTTTATGCTTTCTCAAACACCAACAAAAACATGAGTTGAACGACGCTGACAATGGGGTTGACAAATGGCCATGAACTAAGGAGGGAGATGGCACGATAAGCCTTTCCTTCGGGCAGTAGCTCCGTGCAGTGGAACATGAAACGAACTTCGTACAGTGTCACACGAACATAAGGAGGAAAGAAAAAACGGACCGTCGAAACTGGGTTGGCGGGATTCTGGAGTTATACGGTAGAAACATTCCATCCATACCGCATCGATTCTCATTGTGTTCTGCCGCGAATGTAGAGGACGAAAGGCAACACTGGGCGATTACAACAAGCTCGTAATGAAGACGTTTTTCCTCTACCTTTCATCTAGAAACAATGTCGCTTGAGGAATAAGAAACGCCGGTATTGGCTTGCCTACTACTTTCTTGTTATTTCTATTTAATTGCCCTTCCGCCTGCTCCTTCATAGCCTTACACAAGGAGTTGGTATCCAGTTTAATCCGCAGCTCTAATGGTAAGAGAAGGCGCCGCATTCACTGTGCTTGGCATTCGCCCACGTTCGGCTTGTTCAGTTTGGCACTATGAGCACCACGTCGTCAACGAAACGAGGAGGGTGCCTCTGCCAGCCGTGTTTATGTCGACGTCGATCTTCACTCTCATGTCTTCCCATTCCAGGTATCGCATAATGTCTTTGACAGTACAGCTGAAGAGCTTCGGGGATATGGTAGCTCTCTATGCATGCTGATGAAGACGGCGTTGTAAAACCTCTAGCGGGACATAGCTTATATACCGGCACCACCCAAACGAAACGAATGCTGGTTGAATTCGATCGCGTGTGTGTGGTACAGGGGTGTGCATTTGCCGGTTAACGATTTACCGGCTTACCGGATTTACCGGCATTTTCGCGATAAATTCCCTTAACGAAAATTTTCGGCAAATTCCCAAACTTACTGAAAAATTTAACGACCTTTTTCATGCGAAATCATGTTTCTATCAATCGAAGGAAGAAGGAACTACTACCGATGTCAGTTTAGAAGTGATTGCTTCTATCTTCTCTGATAAATGCTATTAGCGTTAGTCCTCAACCTCATTAAAGCATCCATGTCCACATCACGAGGCGGAGATGGTGCGATCCAGTGGTAAAAACGAGCTCCACTGGGATAGTACCTCGCGCTGAAATTCCCCACATGACATGAGACAATTTGAACTAGAGATATAGAAGCTCTCAGAATAGGCGGTCGCCAGAGGAATAAGGAGAAGATACGCTCATGTCTTGTTCTCACAATTAAGTCCAAGATGTAAGGCATCCGAATGTACTCTGCTAGTCTACCTGATGTCCTGGTGGACTCCTAAGCTGTTTTCCCGTATAAGAAAAGAAGGAAGTTCGTTGTCATGTCACATTTCGTTGTTTTTCTGAAGTGTCTGGCTTTGCTCCAAAGTACAGCTTAATAGTTCAAAATAAGTAGTAATGTAGGGTGTAGCAAGTCATTCCTTCATCGAATGAAATGATGATAATTGTGATAATTTCAAAAAGCAGTTAGAATTTTGATACAAAAAAAATATAGCAATGTTTGGCTGAATGTCGGATGCTCCAGAAATGTTTTGTAGGGTTTCAATTATGCATCTACAATATACATTGACCGTTATACTTGTGCATTGTTAGGCTTCCGCTTGCTTTGTTTGTAGGATGCTTGTTGCTCTCAGGGCGTCGTTTGCTTCAGGATGACGTATGTGGACAAAATGAAGAGGATATGGTTTTTCTGAACGTGATGATGTTTCGGTGAAAAGCTTTACGCTATTTTACATCACCGCCGCTTAAAACTGGTTGATTTTGAGGGAATATTAAGTTTTTAAAAATTTAACGGATTTACTGAATTTACCGGAATTTACCGGCGAATTTCCGCGTTAGAAATATGCGGTAAAAAATTTACCAGCGGCAAGTCAGCGCACACCCCTGGTGTGGTAGCGTTGGACTGCAGCCAAGACGATGTTCATTCGAAACGGAAGAGTTTTGATCTCCCACTCTGACTCAACGGAGTGAACCTACTTGAACGCTCCAGCAGCACTCCTCTACCGCTGTATAATTGAGATAGCCGTCGACGACGTTTGAGTGATCTTTCCCGCATCGGATCGGTCCCACGCTGGCAAGATGTGCCATTCAACGTGGCATGTTGCTGCAGCAGTGGAAGCGCGGGCTCTTCCTGCTTGACACAACGGCAACTGCGCGTTTCTGGGCGTCCGCTTTCAGAAGACGTGTCGCCGACATCTCCATGAGCGTGAGAGGGTCACTAAAAGGAGGAGGGCAATAAGAGAGATCTCTAGATGAGAGCCAAGAGGGCAGCAAGAGAAGGAGAGGGGACCAGGAGGTGGAACTAGGATGAAGGAATCAGCAAGAAGGAACTTGTAAGGGGTGTCGATAGGGATAACAAGGATGTGATCCAGGAATTCAGAAGGTTGGGGCAATAAGAGGGGTCAATATGGATACCGATAAGAGCGACCAGTAAGTGTGGACCAGCAAGGAAATCCATTAATAAGGAGCGAGTGAGGGGACCAGGCATCCGGTTTCGGAAGGCGTGTCACTGAGGTTATGAGACGAACGTCTGAATGCAAACGAATGTCACCGACGTCGCGTAGCAAGCGCCTGAATTCGGAAGGGAAGGGGGGGGGGGTCAGCGATGTTCCGTAAAGAGTGCTGTTGAGCATGAGGGCGGTTGCGGAGCAACCTGAGGGTTAGAAGCACCGAATAGCACAAACCAAGGATGTTACTGGACGGTCTGGAGACGGTAATGAACGCGCGGAAGTGATGAATATCTTCATGCCGTAAAGGCGCACAACAGAATCTGGATTTTAACAGACTTTATTTTTTATGAAAACTGATTTTTGTAGGTTAGTAATGCTGCAAGATTGCGCGAATCGCGGCACGGATATGGGGGCCCGTTTTTGGTTTTTGGGCGAAAAGGTGCGAAAAAGAAGGAGCTGCGCTTTTTCACAACTCCCTTCATATCTCTCCATATTTCGAATCAAGAAACATATATTAGAGTTCACCAGCTCAAGCTCTATCTTCTGGCAGGCAAATCTCCAATAGAGTTGAGCAACTCGAATGGCTCTTGAAAAAAAAGCGTTATAATTTTTTCTTACGAGGATGATCAACGTAATGACAGTAGTGATTCTTAAAGCGGCCTAGATGGTATTGTAGGGCTTTGTCAGGTAAGCGCCGTAGTGGTTTTCAAATTTCTTGTGGACCTCTGGGTAAGCCGAAAATGGCAAAGAACAGAAGAATTTTTTTGAATAATTCCTAGTAGACGTGAGAATGTACATTCAGGAGCGACATCGAGCAGGAAACCTACAGCGATTGGGTGGCCGAGTGTATAGCGTCGCGGGCATTTTTATCAGTGCACAGTGCATTTACAGTGCATTTTGGCCCCGACAGGGTGCCATATTCGCTTTTCTATCTCGTTTTTAACCTCTGGCAGGATGTGGAACAGGCTAGCCTTCGTCGATTAGGGATACGCCGCTCGCCCATAAAACCATGCGTGTCCTGTAGGAAAGCTCTCGTTATACGACATCCATAGCTTTATCCATCCCGTTATTGGTCTCATTTCTGTCTATTTTTGTGCGAAACACTCTCTCCTACTCTAAGCGGATGGAAGGGGGCACTTTAGATACGGACGATTGTACTCTGTAACATCAAAGACCGAAAAAATCGTGTTATAAGCACGCTGAGACTTCCACTGAGCTTCGAGCAGCAGTTTACAGCGGTGTAGGACCAGTTCTTTCGGATTTTCATGGAAATGGTGCAGTTGTGGTACACGTTTTACTCGACGTTCCTGATCCATGAGACAACCTTCTACACGTTCGGAATGTTCTCTTTTTCTGTTTCTTCCTTTGAAGTTTCGTTCAGTTCTAATTTATGACCACAAGAACTCGACTTGTCTCATTAGTTCTTCTCTCGGCCAAATTACAGCTTCGCGTAGCGCAACGCCTTGAAGACGTCTTACGCTAATGGCTGTCTGGTTCTCCTTCGCAGGCATAATCACGTCCTTTGGCAGGCGTCCTTCGCTCCGACGGGCTGCGCGGTTTTTCTCCACCCCTGAGCGTTAGATATACGGCGAGCCATTGTGGCAGAAAACGCATTTCGCACGGAACACCCTTTTCGCACTTTTCTTCCGCCCGTGAGAATGAGGCCGCTTCGGGTTTCGAAACCGTCGAAACCGATGTAAACTCAAAGTTTCTTGCGCATGAACGCTGAGATCGAAAATAGGAAGCTGGCTGTGGAAAAGCAACCCGTCCGTTCTGCCCTTTGTAAGACCTGTCGAATTCCGGCCTATCCAATATGTGCAGAGCAAGTTGGATCTTAACAGCTAAACCTATCATAAAGTGCGTAAGGTGGTTCCGGGCAATGTTTCAGCCAGATTAGTGGAGGTGGTGAGCTTCTGAGAGTGGATGGCTTGTTCGGATGGGGAATACGCTTACCAGGGAAGGGACTCAGTCCATGCCTGATCGACGAAAATGATTGAGCTCCACTGAGAGAATACGTACCTTTCAAATAGTTGGAAAGAATGCTCTATTTTTGGGCGGTGGCCAGCCGATGAACAAGTCAGCGCTTTATCCTTCCCAGACAAGTCTGGTACCAATTCACCGAGCCCGGAGGGATGAAAGGCTTGGTTGGCTGGACGGAAAATCCGAACAAAGAACATGATATCGGATGCGCGCGACAGCCGGCACCTCCTCTGACTGCGCACCACGTGCCCAAGAAGCAGTATTATTGTTTTTTTTTTGCATGTTCGATATTTGGAAACTTTGCATTGTGAGACTGTGCAAATCCATAGTAAACGATCGAAACCCCTAACTCGGAAGGATTAAGGAATTTGTAAAAGTGGAACATATTCTACTATTTATTTAAAAAGGGGAGATCCTTGCAGCAGTGTTAATTTTCGCCGTTTAAACAAACATCCTAGACAGACTTTCAAGTTTACAGGGTGCGTAAAAAGTATTGACGCAGTAGATGGCGGTTGTGGAAATAGTATTGCGCAGTAAGCTTTAAAATATTCATTTCAGAAATATGGAAAATGATCTTGCAAACACGACAGAATAAGTCGTAATTGACATCGGCTCCTTTACTGTGAATACAGGAGCGAAAACGGCGGAAAAATTCATGAGCACGCGCCGCAAGCACTCGCTTGGATTTCGTCCCCTGCTTTGAACAGAGTAGCCTTCTGCGACTGGTCACCTCTGCTGAAAGTAGCGCAGACCTCATTCTCCAAAATCGCCTAAAAAGAGTAATCCAGCGAATTCATGTTTAAGCTGTGTTCGTCTGAGAAGCTGTCCACACCTGCACGCGTTACCTGTTTGCCGTTATCGGACAGAGATTGATAATTTTGGATTCGAACGTTATCGTGCTTGAACATATTGTAATCATTATCTGTTATAACAGACCCGTGGCTGACGTTTAGGTTGCTGACCTCTTTCCTCACCAACCGTTTCGAACAGCGCCTAATTCTCTTGTTAAGGAAATATTCGGCTCTTTGGGTAACAGACAAAAAAGGGCCACCGTAGCGACGATGGTCATGTTTCATCAGTTTTTTTTCGTGAGTGTTTTTTGAGCACAATACAGGAAACAAAAGTAACACACAAAAACCTGGAGAGGTAGAAAGAGAAAGCTGGAGCTGAAACAAAATGTAGGTGCGTCAATACTTTTTACGCACCCTGTAGATTGGGTGAAACTATCGCGACCTTTTTTTGGCAAGAAAGAAAGGGCTTTCCAGGATCGCTCTTTGAGCAATAACCATCTGTCGCCCTCGTTCTTGTGATATTCCAAATCGATTCAATGTTTGGGCTTCCTATAGGTATTAAAAGGCACACTACATACTAAAAGGCAACTGTTCGAGTCAGGATATGACAGTAACTTTTTCAATTGCTCGTTATTTAAACGCACTCATAGAAACAAATTTATCCAATATAAATACGATCTAGGTCACACAAAAATTCAGATAAAGGACTGGTTACGTGAGTGCATTGATTAGTGTTGTTTTCACCGGTTCATTAATTTTATCACTCTTAAAATCCCTGTACATAAACTATAAAAGCATACTCCCTAACTTATTGTGCTCGTGGTGGTGGACTGGAGGGCGTTTGGTGGTTCGGCGTGGAAGTCTACCTCTTCATAATTTCCTCCTTCACCTTAACTAACTCCTTCCCTCACAACCATTCACAACCATTCCCCTTTTCTACTAATCCACTCCCTTCCCCATGGTGGATCTCCTCGTTGAGTCACGTTGCGCTCTCCGTGCCACTGCATTTACTGCTACCCTTCCTACATATTCCTTTCATTCAAGGTTTATTTATTTCTGGTGGTATATTTATAGCATTAATTCTCTATAACATCTTGAACTTGCTTCTTTGCCTTCAATTGTTGCTCGCCAAGTCCAACTTCAGCAGGAGGAGCTCAGGTTAGTTTACAGCAGCAACTCCTTCTTCCTTCCCCTCACTTACTGATGAGCACAGAGGGAAGGATACTCACTGTCTGTTTGGTTTTCGTCTATGGGCCGGTGCGGAACGAAAACCAAACTAATTCTTTGTTTTCCGTAATTTCATAATTAAACTATCACAATTATATGGCTTTACTCAGTTATCAATTGTTCTCCGTCAAAATTGGGTTGGCTAGTTAGCAGCGTTCTTGTCCGGAAAGGATGCAACTTGAAACGAACACCACCGCAAGTTACTCTGTGAGCAAATAATCCAATTAACACAGTAGGAAGAGACTACGACTGTCACATGCACCGCTAATCGAGCCTTTCGGTTAAGGTCTTTCCCTGGCCAATCAATTTTTCATCTCTCTGATGTAATTTCAGACTTGTCTGTGAAGGACAACGCACTTACTTTCCCATCGGCTAGCCACCGCTAGGCATTTAACATTAAGTGTTTAGGCTAAATGCACATTCAGTTTTCCAAAGAAGAACGCATGACGCATAGTCAGAAAAGGAGGATTACGATCATTTTTTTCTTTCTCAAATTTAGGAGAGTCCATTGAATCGAAGGCTGCTAGTCACTACGAGCTTGCTTTCTACTTCAGAATCTTGCAGTTAGAGTAGTCTTCTGCATTCACATTCTAATTTTTTAAAAAATATTAGGAACTCTCGCTAAGGATCCGAAAACAATCCTTATATGTTAGTCTGCACGCTGTAATGGAAATATGCTAAGGCAGCGCTCTCGTGAAAGACCAATCGGTGGTTAAAGATTCAGCTTTATTTAATTCAGGGTGTCTCAAAAAACGATCACGCTTTGAAAGGCCTTTATTAGCCAAGTCAACTGCCAATCTACCCACCATTTTATTTTTAAAACAATTTCAGCCATCGGTACGGAAGGACTATGTACAGGAAACAAGCACCGGTCAGCATTCTCACTCTCCGATCCGACTTCGCTACTTGATCCCGCTCCAGTTTTCAGCTTGAATTCGTAGCAGCGAAGTGCTAATGCTAGCCGACTAAATATGTTGTTTTAAACGCTCCTGCTCAAGGTCGCTACCGGCGGGACAACAGTTCATTTCCAGATTCAAGACCAAGGGCGTTGCAATCGTCAACGGAAAAACGATGTCAATTTAATTTTCTCTTGAACCGCTTGCAAGTGCCCGGAACTGGAGTGTAACGGTCAATAACACGGACATTTTTAAGGACATCTTTGCCTTTAAAAAACTAAAATGAGCTTCCACAAAAGTGGAGTTTAGCGAGACAATCCGTGCAATTCAGTAAGAAACATGCTAGAGCAGAAAACTGCTGGGCAATAACAAGTGGTCAACAATCTATTTAGTTTTATTAGGTTGCCCGGAAAGTTCTCAGACTTTTGAGTGCTTCATCTTGAACTGCCATAACTTTCTCAAATCTTGCCGAATTTGGTCGAGATGAGTACCGTTCGAATCAGCACACTTTTGCCAACGGCCGCCAGTCGACATGTTCCATCAACGAAAAAACTGGGTGGTCGAGATTCAACAAAATCCACGAAAGCTGTTTTGGCTTGGTCCAGCGAGAAAGTTCTGAAAGTGTTTGAAAACGTGGTAGTCGGTTGATGAGAGATCTGGAGAATATGGCGGGTGAGGCAGGACTTCAACCCTTAATTCGTTCAATTTTCGAACAGTGATTTGTAAAGCGTGTGGACGGGCGTTATCGCGCAAAAGAATCGGGCCTCTTCTTTCGACCGATGCTTGCTGAAGCTGACGCAATTTTCGGTGCATATTGTCGATTTCCTTACAGTACGACTCTGCTGAGATCGTTTGGCCTGGTGCCAAAAAGTTATAATGGATCACACGAGCCGCCGACCACCACAAAGTGACCTTTCTTTGGTGGAGGTTCGCCTTTGGAAAATGCCTGGGGGATCGTCGACGTCCAATCACTGTCTGCTATGTTTCCTGTTATCACACAGAATCCACTTTTCATAACAAGTGATGATTCGATCCAAAAACGGGTCGGCTTTATTGTTTTTTTTTCAAATCTAGAAACGTGATAAATTTTGCCGCTCACTCAACTCGTGAGGCAGCCATTTTTCGAGCTTTTTCACCTTTCCAAGGCATTTCAAAGCATCCGCAACAGCAGCTTTACTGACGTCTAGCTCCTCCGCGATCCTGCGAACTGTTTGGGATGGTTCAGCGTCCACCAATTCTTTGAACTCGTCGTCCAGGATTGCTCTAGGTCGACCGCTATGGGGGTTATCTCCGAGGCTGAACTCTCCGGTCCGAAATTTACTGAACCACTGGCGCAGAGTGCTTTCTCCTAAATTATTAGGCCCCACACTTGATTGGTTTGCCGAGCCGTCTCCGCTGCAGATTGTCCCAATTTGCAGTCGAAAACATCGTTCGGAATTGCTCCTTCGACATACTCGAATAAGCCCTTCAAAAACAGAAATATAAAACAACGTTGAAACGTAAATCATTTCGTCAGTTAGAGCAAAAAAGTAGCCTTAATGCGCAACGCAAGTTGAATTTTTACTTATTAATAGACGAATGAAAAATAGTAGCACAAAACACTGTGAACATTCCGAACAACTTATATATTTTTCATTTAACATGGCAACAACATCGTCTCATTTTGTCTTAACATTTACAAGTAATCCTCTTATAATCGTTTCCTACAGATGATAGAATATATTGCCTACCTTTTATACACAATTAGAAGGATAATGCCGGGAATGGCACTGACTCGGCTGTGAGGATCTATTCCCCGGATTGAAATACGGTCTCTCCAGATGGTCAACTACTGGTTGCAGCTGTGCACTATACCTTTGTCCTTGAGAAAAAATTTCGAATTTCGAATGATCGAATAATATTCGATTTTCAAAATTTCGAATTTCGAATGATCGAATAATATTCGATTTTCAAAATTACGAATTTCGAATGATCGAATAATATTCGATTTTCAAAAAGTCGAATTTCGAATAATCGAATTTCGAATAGTCGAATATTCGAATAATCAAATGAACACTATTATTTACTGTCGTCACCCAGTGGTTGACATTTAATTATTTTTTATTACCCACTGTGAAGGAAATGGATGGCTGCTCCATCCATTTCCTTTATGAGACCAAAGGACAATAACAGCGGTATAATGGCAATGAAGCACGCTTTGCTTCCCTAAGAATTCGTGCACCGAGAAGAGAGAAACACCTTGGGTAGGCAGAGCTAGATTGTTATAGGTCTTTATAGGTTGCTATCTTTCCTTATGTTATAGCGAAGCTTCCAGGTGGTAAAGGAATGATTATCATGGGCGGAGAAATGACACAAAGGCGATCTGGTGCAGAAAGGGCGCACTGGAGTCTCATGAATGGCATTCAGTTTGTGTTCTAGCTCCGTTGAAGAGAAACGGACCCGCGTTGGAATCTAATCTGACAAGACACTACGACTTGGACAGTGTTAGAGCGAAAATGGGGATGGCTCACTTTCATTGGAAACGGAGTTTGACTGGCTCTTGTACTCCATAGCCATTGCTCTTCCTCTCTTCTTCAACGTCTTTACTGGCAGAAAGCAGGAGCTTTCTAGGCCCCTACCGCAGCCCCTTCGGCTCTAATATTTCCCTTGTTGTAACTGGGGTAGAAATACAAAACGAAGGTTCTCCCGTAGTATACTGAAGGTAAAAATATCTGTGTACAGGCATAATCCTAATCACTTGCGATTCACGTGTATGGCCACAGCACGCTCGACGGCCGTTTACAAGGAAGCAGGTGCGCAGCGGAGGGCCGCACTTGCAGCGCTTACTTCGCGTCAACTTACAAGGGAGGTCAATGAACCTCCCGTGGGAATCTTATAAGTGACCTATTGAGCACTGTGGGGGATTGTCCGAAAGGCACCCCAGTGGTTTAAAACTGAATGCAGCTAAGGGACATTTTATTTAACGAATTTACCGAATTTACCTTTTTAACGCAAAAATTTTTCGTTAAAAAGCGGTCGTTAAAAATTTACCGAAAAAATTTAACGCACACCTCTGCTGCCCATCGCCTCCCCACCACTCACTGCTAATCGAAGGTTTAGGGACTTGTACTCCCACAACTCCGGAGATCGAAAGCAGGTTTCGCCCAAACGTCGTCTAGAGGGCTAATTGAGGTGCTGATCGCAAATCTAGTAAACGTTTTCGCGTGATCGCGTGATTCCACATTTTCATGAGTGATCAAGTTTATCAGTTTGAGTACATAGAATCGCTTTCTTCACCTACATATGTGATCAGACGTGCTTACCAATCTTCGACTTTGAGATGGAAAGTAGTGCACGAAAAATGGATAATTTAGAAAAAGAAATGACAGATTCGTGGCAGCAGCCTAAATAATTTCCTAAGGCGAGAAAAGGACGAAATCAGTGGTCATGACAACTCCATCCTTACTCACGAACACACACTATGAAATATCGTAAGCGGCCAAATTGTCGAAATTGGATACCATATTCGTGCTCAGCATCCAAAATAACAGTACAGGCGATGTTTGGGCGAAAAAAAATCGACCTCCACTCCACTTTTGGAGTCACAATAGTACAACGCGGCCGGTTATTCTGCACCTTTTCTCGCACGTACTCACCGTCGCCTATTGTGGTCGATGGTAACACCGAACGCGTTTGCCAGCTTCAGAACCACAGTCAACCCTCAGGACAACATTTGTACTAAATTTTATTATCTAATTACGAAGTCATGGGGATTAATACAAGTACTTACGTTTGCAAAGCTCCCCCCCCCCTGTCAGTGCGGGAGAGTGGCCGAGGAAGAATAGGCTGCAAGAAGATCAATAGAATAAGTTAATCATATATGTAAATTTTAATACTCAAACAGTTTTAAATTCAATGTCTAAACAACGAAGTAGAATTAGAAATAACCTGGGGTATACATGAACTCTAAATCACACTGTACTATAGCAAACACAAGTAGAAAACAAGCAACAACTAAAACAAGTAATAACTAAAACAATGGTAACAACAACACTAAACATGTCTTGTTTCGCCTCTGCCTTCATACGAAACATGTTTATAATTAGTCACCTCGAGGCTCGTCAGTGAAGAAGGTGACTAATTAATTTAGTGGTTAGTACTGTATTTGGTGTTATATGCAAATGCTACGAATACTACGGAGTACAATACTACGGAGTGAGTCAAAAATGATGCATTTTATAAGAGATGCTAAAATTAGTAAAATTTACAAGAGAAACGTTCTCTATAGGAACCCGAAGACTGATCAGCACATCCCAGAGATGGACTGAAGCAACACATTTCGATCATGTTCATAAATATGGTTAAAATGAGAATATGTTCTACATTTACCAAAACGCACAGCCATCCGTAAACAACTCGCCTAGATTCGAACCTGGACCTCTCCCCGCTATCCACGCCCCGACTGCAGTGAATGATTCATTTGACCTAATAAATCGTCAGATTTCTAACATCTAACTATAATTAAAGCTCTATAGCATCTGCGTGTTAATTTCTGAGTATTTCAAGGCCATTCAAGGCGTCACTCTCGCCTTATCAGCCAGCAATGAAGTGCTACAGTTTTTTGTAATTTTTGACCTACCCAGATGCCCGCAGGACATTTGAAGACCACTACGGTGCTTCTTAGACACACCGTTATAACAAGCAATAGGTCATTTTGGAAATCTCCACGGGAAGTTCATTGATTTCTCTTGTCAGATTACGTACACACAATTCGGCGCACTTTGAGCGACGCGCGAAACTCAAACATCGTTTTTTATCATAAAGTCAGACTCCCCTGGTTCTCGAAGAAGAGTGCCACTGACTTGTTAAGAGATTGATAAAGAATATTCGAATATTCGACTATTCGAATATTCGATATTCGAAGCCTTCGAATATTCGAATAAACGAATATTCGAATATTGGCCAATTTCGAATATTCGAATAAACGAATAATTCGAATATTGGACTTTCTCGAATATTCGAATAATCGAATAATTCGAATATTGGACTTTTTTCGAATAGTCGAATATTCGAATATTCGAAATTCGAATTTATTCGAAATTCGACTATTGGAAATTCGAAAAGGACAAAGGTATACTGTGCACTAGAAACTCACATCAGTTGAATTATATAATTTACATGTTGCGAGTTCCTATTGCGTTCTTGTACTTGTTACGACTCATCATTATTATATCGTATTCTCATAGACCTCATCCTACACAACTCAACCAGAGGAGAGATCCAGAATGCCCATCAAGATGTGAAGCTGTACAAAGTCAGTGCCGGATCCCCTAAAGGACAACCAAACGAATTATCCTTTCTATAGATTAAACAGCAATTCTTCGCTTCTCGCTGTCCTGTTTTGCTTTTTGGTCCCTTTATCCAAAATTCTCGTTGGACCCGGTAGCAGACCCTTTCTCTTGTTTTTTAGATGTGCTTTGCAGCCCATCTTTCTTCACTGTAGAACGTGGCGAAACGAAAGCAAAGAAACTTCTTCACTTCACTGATGGGTTAACCCCATCACAGATGATTCGGAGGCCAATACGAGATTCGAGCGAACAGAACCACGATGGAAGGGGTAGCAACACGAGGATTGGTGAACAAATGATTTCCTTCGCTGCTGGGTCAGGTGAGTTGGTCGCAGATCTGCGTGGAAAAGATAGAACATTTAGTTTTTGATCGGCTGACAAGTCAGTGTATAAGTAAAATTCGAATACGAAATGCCTCCACGATATACCGTAAACATAATGCATGGCGCACCCGACAGGTCGACTGATTTATGTCGACATTTGCTCATTTCTCAATGGCTACCATCGTGTGTGACGTCAAAGTTATAACAGCTGCTGCACTCGAAATCCGTACCACTATTATGGACCGAATGCAGACAGCATATGGTGTAAGTCTTTAAATCCAACTGTGAAGCGCTCTGGAGAAGATTTGAGGCAGTTTCCTTAAGCCGCAAATGGCTGGTACGAAAGTTGTAAGCGGTTACAACGATGTCTCGTTGCGATTAGGACTCTGATGACAGGCGGGACTCGAACCCGCGCCTCCTGCTGATTGGGAATGCTACGCCATTACACCGCCGACGCTGCTTTAATCCAGCGCAACATCCACACCTTCTGGGACTTTTCAGCACTCACCCTTATACTTGGATGAGCCGGCCGCTGATATCAGCATAGTACCAGTTGCTCTGAAGGTCTCGATAGGCACGATTCAAGCCAGTCTCTTCAAGTCTCGAGTGGTGGTATTTTCAGTTTGATCGAACGCAACATCACTCCTCGAGTGAACAGCGCTGGCGGTGTAATGGCGTAGAGCATCCCCGCCCGGTCAGCGGGGGGTTCGAGCCCCGCCTGGAGCTAGAGTTTCGATCGCAACGAAACATCGGTATAACAGCTCTGGAAAAGCTTCCGTTTCACCGTGATTGTCCAGGTCCCGAAGTGGTTCGTGTTGAAGTAGAGCTTCTTTTTATTCAATTATTATGGAAGATTTTGACGGGAAACACAAACGGCGTATGTCACGAGTGAAGCTTGACAAAGGCTAGCATAGTTTATCTGCACTAAGCAGTATGAAACACCTAAACCAGTTTGCGTTGCTAATAATATACAAAGATGGCAGAAAGATACCTCGCCATTTTTACAATTTATCCAAATTTATTATCTTCTACAATACTTTCCAATACTTCAGTCTTTTTAACAAACGCACTATCTGAGTTGTTCCATATGGTCAAGCTTCCTATCCTGTAAACGGTTGGATATCTAACAAAACAAATAGTAGTCCATTGGCACCAAGTCTGGTGGATACTGTGGTGAGCTGGTGCATGCCATTCCAAGCTTTCGTGTTTCTTTTAATTCTCCTTCGCAATGTGTGGATGAGCGTTGTCGTGACGAAAACTGACCTTGTTCCGTTTTTCACGTAGAGCAGCGGCGACGCGATCCGGTTGCTCGCAGTAGATATCGGCGATAGCAGAACTTTGCTGAAGCAACCCTCAGTAAATGATTCCTTTACGGTGCCTCCAAACACGGGCATTGCCTTATGAGTGTGGAGTTCCGGCTTTGGTATTCATATTCCAAATTTTGGCCTGGATGCGTCCAGCGCACTCGGAGGACATGCCGGCTGTCGCATGCACCCTATTCCAGGTTCTTGGTTCAGATTTCTCGTCCAGGCTAACCAAACCTTCCTCCCTTCTGTGGTCGATGAATAGGTACCAGACTTGTCTGGAAATGATGAAACACCGACTTGTTCATCGGCTGACCGCCGCAAGTTGTTGTATTGTGGCCAAATACGCATTGAAATCGCATCCATGACATCCCATAGAAGTAGAATGTGCGGCGCATCCGAAAAGGTATTGAGTAGCGCCGTTCTTTATCCTTTTTTCCTTTACCCCAGTTTCTCCGCGTCCGAGCCACTGTGGCCTCCGTGTGTAATTTACGTAGCGAACCCAATGTTCTCCACCAGTAATCAGCTTGTTGAGTTAAGCGAAATTCCGGCGGAAAGCCAAATGTTTTTGCACGAATCTCTCTGAACTTGAAGCTGGTGGCTGCTGAGATCATGACTACCCTCTAGTCAAATCTCCGCCTCTTTCCAAGGTAGTGCAGATGAGCAGCCATTGTGTCACGGTGGCACTGGAGTTCCTCTGCAAGCTAACGGATGTTAGGGATCGTCCTTAAACTGCTCCAGAAGGGGCTCGTCATTCACTGAAGGTTTGAGGAGAGTCCCCTCACGACCGAGCAGAACGTGGGTTAGTCACTCGAATTTGCAAGGAGTCAACGACGGTTTTTTAGCCATACTCTTAGTAAAATACTAAGAAAATTTGGCTATATGTATTTAGACTACCGCACAACCTTTATAAATACAAATCTTGATCGGAAGGTTCCGGAAGAATTTTCAAAAAATTTTCAAGGTGCAGAACTGACAACGAAAGGCAGAAAACTTTTTCGCCAACCTATTGGAAGGCTTGTTCTCAGACATTGTCGTTTGACTTTGTTAAGAGCGTCTCAAATTCCTATGGTTTCGGCTTCTTAGAAATGGTTGATTCCACATGATGCCGCCACACTAGAAACCTAGCCTTCTCTTATGTGGTGTAGTAATAACCAAGTAAAAAGAGAGCAAAGATATATGGTAAAAGTGTGTTGTGTCTATGATCAGCTACCTTCAGCGGTGTGTGAAAAATAATAACATTCATGAGCTTTATTGATGACTACTAAAAAGGCAGCAGTGGCTCAACTTTCGCTCATGTTTCAAGCCAAAAACTAAGGTCTAAACCTGCGGTTGAGGTATCAGGCAGCGGTAAATCGCTTCGATTATTCTATGGCACAACATGATGGATTGTTTCTAGTTCGGAGCTGTAAAAAGGAGGAGAGCGCTGCTGAGAGTATTCGTCTAGTCAATCACCTGGGCTAGGCCGGTTGTTTTCAAGGCAGGTGATTAGCGTTGGAACTCTCTGCGCGTTTCGGTTGCGGCTTGTTTTCTACTCTAGGTCTTCTCACGTGCAAACGCTTCAAAGGAAATATTGGATAACGGTTAGGCAAAGACATGGTTGGGTCTGGTTTGGGTCTCTCCGGTGTCTTCTGCTGTGTTCTGCCGATAGAGCTCCAGCATGTGATGGAATAAGTGTGTCTGGGGTTTATTTATTTATTTAGCCAACACACAAATATACAACGAAGCGAACGAAGAGATGAAAAAAAACGGATTAATTGGCTTGTAATAAACAGGAAATGGAAAGAAAGATAAATGCTGAAGATGGACGAGGTGAGGGGAGAAGGATAGGGAAATGATTGGTATAGGAGTAGCAGGAAGTGTGCTCAACTGGGAACAAATCCATGAACGTTAAGTACATATGTCACGTCTAATTTGAGTATACTAGCTCGATCCAATGAAAAAAGAGTTCACCGATGGGCAGATGGCTTACGATACTACGACCACAGGGCAAAAGCGACAGAACCATGCGAGGTGGCCGTGATGATGAAACTGTTATAAAATGGCACGCACCCCTGGCAGCCTCCCTGATGGGAGGTCATAAGCCGTTACCTGCCGTGTTTATATTGATATAAACTGATTAGTGTACAACAAGTTGTTGAAGCGTTCAAAGGGATTCCGGCAACTCACCGTCCACAAATTGTTCCCCCTCAAGCACACGAAAATGTGCAGGAGCGTAGCAAGAAGGCGAAAGACAATAGTGGACATGGATGAACTATACAGAAGAAACTCGTAGCAGCTGCGTAACCGTCAGCTTATGTACGTCCAGTCTTGGCGCTTCGTCGTATCTTGTTTCTAATCTTCTCATTCCTGAAAAATCGGCAGTTGTAGCATCGCGAATGGACGCCGACACTGTTGTATTAGATCTATCTTGTTCTACTTGTCGATCGTTCTGGAATTTTCTGCGGTAGCATATAAGGCCGTGGTTAGCTGAGCTCAGTACGGAGCCATCACCCGGAGGACAGCGACTGGACAGCAGCGGACGACTGGACCACCGACGACGCGACAACCCGTTCACCAGCAGCCGAGCCAACCACTCCACTACAAGAGCCAGCCACACGGGAGCAACCACGGACGACCCCAAACGCGCAGCCAAGGACTAGATCAACATGAACATCATTTTGCAAACGTGTTCAATAAAGATTTAGCAGGTCGACACACCAGGGGGAAGAACCCCCGATGCCTTGCACGTTGACAGCGCGTGCAATCGTTGAGCCGGCCTGCCCACAGGGGCGCGCTGGAATGCCACACTATGCGGAGTTGTACCGAGGCGCTAGGTTATGGTGTTACGAGTGAAGTTCGGCATAGCCATTCCCATTCAAACGAGACTTGAGTTCGCGGGCCAGACTGATCTTGAAGGTGTGGGAGTTCCTATAAATGAAGAGATCAGGGGAAAGCTGTTCCACAGTGCTACTACTCGCGCAAGAAAGGAGCTTTCGTAATTGGCCGTGTTTGGCTTCTCAGGCCTGATGCGGAAAGGGTGACCTCTCAGCCTTCCAATGCTAGGTGCTAATTCAAATAAATCGGAAATATTGAGGCTAATCTCGTTCGTAGTAAATTTATACATTAAGGCAAAGTCCGCAATTTTCCTTCTGAACTCTAAGGAGTCAGCATTTAGCTTGGATAGTCGTTCTTTGTAAGATAAGGAAAATAAACCGCATCTGGAAAAGGAGCGGTACGTGAAGCTTTTCTGCACTTTTTCAATCTCATCTATGACACCGCTCTTTTGAGGCGACCATAGTGGGGAGCAGTACTCTAAAGAGGGCCTAACATAAAGAGCGAAGAGTAGTACAGGGTCTCGAATTCTGAAAGCTTTCAGAATGAAATTTGAAGTCTTGCGTGCTTCCCTTACTTTGTCGTGGATGAAGTTCTCAAAACTAAGGGGAGTGTCGTAAACGAGTCCTAAGTCGCGAATCTGTTGAACACCATTTAAGGTAACCCCTCCTAAACTGAACGACGTATCTGGATGATGCCTAGTGGCTAAAACACTGACAAGTGTTCAGATCGCTTTTGAGTAGTTATTGTAGCTGTAATTTCATTGTAATTTTTAAACTGTAACTTTTCATTTGCTTCAACTTTCCAGCAGAACTAGTGGTGTCGATTTACCCATGATGCCTCGATTCGAAGCAACGAGCTTTAGCTTATATCACGTAGGGCTATTTGGGGGGCAGTCGTTCGGTACACCGTGCTGGCGGCCGCCCAGTTCCTGCCCCGCCCGCGCCGCCCTATTTGGATAAGTTTGCTGCGCTCGAAACCGTCGTTAGTTGGCGTGACATCGTCCATAAACCTAACAACTGATGGGGTACGATTGGGAAGCGCATCTCGGGGAACTCTGAAGTCATTTTCCAGTCGGTTCGGTTATGGAGGCAGTTGAAGAAAGGAGAACGTCGCTCTTCTCTCTAAATTCTTTCAATTTTCCCCAAAATTCTTTAGATTTTCGCCTTAACTAGAGTTCCGGTCAGTTCTACATTGGCGAGACCTGAAGAAAGCCTTGGCGCTGTATCTGAAAACTCTTTTGTGACAAATATGGTGAAAAGGTTCTGACTTTTGTCTCAAGAACGAAATCAGTTCAGGATAGAGATGCAGAGCCAAGGGAAGTGATTAGAAATGCGATGCCTCCATGTGAAGGCAGGGACCCGGACATCTTGTCCTCGGCGCGCCCCTCGCCCCGCCCCTTTCCGAGGGCGGTGTATCTAACGACTCTCCGCCGGGCTATTTTCGTACACCGGTTCTCGAATAAATTGCAGTGGTGGGATTGAACGTGTCTGCTTCGTCAGAACAGTCCAATTGAGAATTTCGTTGTTATTTTTCATTGAATTTTTCGAACTTTGAAAAGGCAAAAAACATTAACACTCCTAAACCTGCAAAAAAAAAAATATAAAGGCGATCATGTGGACGCTACAGGACGTTGTCCCAACGCTTAAATTGGGGAGCTATCACGCCGCTGAACGCTGCATACATTTCTCTGAACTAAGTGGTCATGGTAGCCTTTGGAAACCTTACATATGCATAATCCGGAACAGTAGGTATGGTCGAAATCTCATGCGAAAACTGGTGCGCATTTATTTTGTTGCACACGTTTGATAAGGAATCGATATGTCATTGAGCCTGACCAGAATCCAACGATTGTCTGAACGAGATTTTAGCAATCTCAATTTTATAGTAATTTTCCACTTTTAACCTTCTATCTGTACCGTTTAGCTTGAGCCTTGGGCACATGGAGCACGGTTGTAAAAGGTGTCGGCTGTCACGCGACCTGTTACCAAGTTCTTGGCTAGGATTTCCCACGCAGACCAACCAAGCTCTCCATCCCTGGTCACTGAATTGGTACTAGACTGTTCTGGGAAGGGTAGATCACTGATGTGTTCATCGGCCGTAATCTGCAAGTTATTCTACAGGCCAGATGGCAGTCAAATCGTCATCTCGTAAAACTAGATCACGTGGCGCATCCGAAAAGGGGCTGAGTAACGCCGTTCTTTGTTTTTATCCTTATCCCTACCGTTTGCCTAGGGACTCCCTTACGGAACCAACTGTTCTTCATTCGCCTCGGGGTCGGCGAAATGAAACATGTCTACCAATGAAAAAACACTGCGTCGAAGAACACCACAACTCGTTTAACATAGGAGAAAGGACGGCATTGCTCAATCTCTTTTGGGATGCGCCACACATTATACTTCTATCGGACGTAGTGGAGGCAACTTCAACGCGTATTTGGGCATAAAACGAATTGCGGTCGCCAGCCAATGAACAAGTCAGCGCTATATCATTTCCAGACAAAGTCTGGTACCAATTCACCGACCCCGGTGGAATGATGCGCCTGGTTGGCCTGGCTCATGTAGATGGGAAATCTGATCCAAGAATATGGAATCCGGTGCACGCGACAGCCGCCGCCACCCCGACACTGTGCTACAAGCTCCAAACTCGCTTAAGCTTGAGGAAAACCCCCCTCAAATTGCATTTTCAATGCATCTTTCACTTTCTTACTGAGCTTTAACAAGGTATTAAAAGAGCGCGAAGCTTTTTGGGACGGTCTTAAAGTTTAAAATGGATGGGTTCAAGATCGGAAGTTCGTCCTTCTACTCGAGCAGTAGAAGTTCCTGATTCGCGATAACAGCGGTTGAGTCCCGTAACATAAACGTAACGTCAGAGAACTTCTTTCATAACCTCTCTGCTGGACTTCATCAATCTGAGTGTAGTTTCATCCCAACAATTTCCACTTCTTCGAATCTGCTATCCTATGGCCATAACTGAGAGGTAAACATTAGAAAAATCCGAAATTTTGAAGGACAACTGATGTTTTGAAGTGAGTGGCGCTACAAGCTAGTTCGCCAATGGGCGACAATCTTATGTTGTAGCTGAACTCCGCTCGTCGACTGGACACAGTGCCTGGACGAATTACAAGAACAACCCGTGGCCTTTGTGCGTAAAGGCATTAATTCTACGACCTTCGACGAACACTAGATAAGGATTGCTGATTGGGACAAGAACGCGTTGGCTGAACCAGTTCGGCCGCAATGAGCCCTCAAACGCGTAGTTCGCGCCTAGCAAAAAGCTACTCTTTAATGGCTTACGCAGTCGATGTCCTTGTCCAGGAAGGCAGCCCAAAGCGATGGAATTACCTGGATCCGTGGCGCTTTGGGCACATTATCACCATTGCCCGGAAAAGGGCCCATGATGAGATAGATGCTGACAGGCTGATTGTGATGTTTTCTGTGCACTTGCAGGGCTTCCGGCTTCGCTTTCGCTTAGGAGTGCAGTCAGCCAAATCCTCTAAGCATAAATTCCTCCGAGTTGGAGTTGAAAACAACCGCCTATCTTTTTTAATATAATTCTTTCACTAGAAAGTGCGCTTACAAAGTACAATAGAACATATTGTAGGTGTATAGATATCCCACTCGGCGCGACGCCAAAATCTATGTGACTTACAAAAGCAGTGCATGGATGCAATACTCCGAATTCTGATAAATCGAGGTTTCTGCTGTGTTTACCCGCTCCCATTTCCACAAAATTGGGGTGGCCTTTTCTTACTCTTTTTTAAGTGCTGCTCCTCAATGCAGTGAACATTTTGAAACATAAGCAATTAGATTGGGCAATATTTCGACTTTTTCGAATACCTCAGAACCCGCAAATCAATGACTCTTTGAGGTTCATAAGAGAAGCCAAAAGAGAGCAAACCATTACAAAGTGCGATGCAATATGCGGCTCCAAGTAATGTCCAGTAATCGCCCGTTATCACAATGATCACCGAGTTGCTCGAATGGACGCCATCAACGTCTCCGTTCAATCCTTTTGCGTGCCAGAGTGCTCCAATACATGTCGTTTCATGTCGTTTCTTCAGGGCTTTCACGAGAAGGTCCGAACAGCACGTTACTGGGTGTCCTAGTGTTCTTCGACATTTCGCACAATCCAGTCTGTGATTGTCCTTGTCTAACGAGAGTCTGTGAAATGTATTGCATGGGCAGTCCACTTGTTCTTCGACGTCTCTTACTCTTACTAGCGCTAAACATTAACTCCGAACATCGTCCTCGTAAGAGTCAACTGCAGTCCAACGTTCTCACATACACGACCGAAGTCGGCCAGCATTCGCTCCGCCTGACTGATGCTCGGTGTTATGAGCACGACGTCGTCAGCGAAGCGAAGATGGTGCAGTTGGCGGCCTTCGACCTTCACTCCCATGTCTTCCCATTCCAGTTCGCGGATGACGTTCTCGAGGGTGATGCTGAAGAGCTTCGAAGATGTGTGTATCCCTTACGGAACCATCTTCCATGTCAGCAACGACGTCATCGGAGAATGGTTGAATTTTGGTGGTAAATGCGCTTTACAGATCTTCTGATCTTGATCTCCTGAATTACTCGATGTATTTAGTGACTGACCAGGGCTTCGGCGATCTCTTCAGTATCGACAGATTCGAACGCCTTCTTCAGGCGGATGAAGGCACAGTAACCGCTTGTGAGTACTATCGCGGTACTGCTATGAGCTTCACCACGGTGATGTTTGGTCGATCGCGCTGAATGCTCCTCGAAATTCTGCTTCTAAGTTTAGGAGCCATTCATCCTGCATTCTGCTGAACTTGTTCAACTCAGGTCGGGTGAACAACTGTAGACTGCGAACAGCAGACAGGTCGGACGATGGTTGCCAACAGCAGTTCGAAGCACCCCTTCTTGAGTGAGACAATGGCTAGCAATATTAGCGACAGCATTGGATGAGTGAGCGATCAAGCGCTGTCCCTTCAATTGCCAACTGACCCATTGCTAAACCTCGGGCCTGCTTACGGTGTTGACCTGACCACCCTGAGGTCGCTCACGAACTTAACTCACAACCAGGAAAATTTTGAGGCCAAGTCTGCTTGTAAGCATTTCAAAGCTATACGGGCACCCTGGAGCCGTAAGGCGCTAATGCCCGTACCTGCGAATTTTCGAGTCCTCTAGAAGAAGAGCGATATCGTTGAAGTACTCTTCCAATGTTTACCATTGTTCGCGTTTCATGAAAGAAATTGCGTTTGCTCCACTTTTCATGAAAATTGTGTGTTTTCCCAAAGTATTTTACACTTTTATACAAATGATATTAGGACTGCTAGAGTAGCAACAATGATCTCATACTTTCAGTCTATCTCGAGTTCTTATTAGTGAAAACAAAAGCTTTTAGAGAACACACCTAACTTCAGGCAGGTATCTCAAAGCTTTTAGCCTTTACTTTTAAAGGGTGCGCTACTTTCTTTCAGTTGACTTACCAGATTTTATTTTCAGCTTCGCGCAGATAAGTACGCTCGACGTTATTTGCGCCCTGAAAAGGTGATACCTGCAATTAAGCCTGGCTTTAGGAAGGTTGATTTTTTGTGAGCCTCCTCTGGTGACAGACCTTCTCAGTACGCAAAACATATCCAAGGGAAGGTCACATTTGCCATAAAGGATTTTATGGAACAAGAGTAGGTCGTGCTTTTTCCTTCTATAAGCTAAAGTCTCAAGACAAAAGTTGGAGTTCCTTTCATGAGAGGACGGGATCCTGTCATAGGCAAAGTCGAGAGCTCGCCTCATGAGTTTCCTTGTGAAACTGTTGTTAACGTCCCATATTCAAGTAAGGGTCTCACGTAGGTTTTATATGCTTTCAAATATGTTATCGTGTTCCTCGTCGTTAAAGCTCTGAATAGATTGTAGACAATCCTAGTGGCTGCAGCAGCAATTCGTTCACAATGTAGGTCAAAGCTAAGGTCCCTTGTTACAAGGAAGCCAAGATCTTGTATTTGTTCCACTTCCCCGATAAGAACGCCATCTATGCACACTGTAAATGAAAGACAGATTATTGCCGCCTAAGTGAATAACTTTGGTCTTTTCTCTAGAAAGTGAAGTTTCCACTAAGTAGCCCAATGATCGACCTCATTAAGCGCTCTTTGTAGGGCTACGCAATCATCCGTGGAACGGAGAGAGTTGAATATTTTAAGATCGCCCTATTTGAGGAACTTTGAAGTATGATGAAGAAGTGCGGAGGGCGAATCGAAGAAAAATAACGCATATGTGTGTTTGCATTTTAGGATGAGATCCAATTACATTCTGTGATGATCCAACGTCTAACTGCATGTAATCTCTGTCAGAAGTGTAGACTTGTTTACAACTCAGCTAAGCAGGTAAATGCTCAATTGCTTAAATAAATATGTGACGAAGAAAATGCCTTGTAAAGACAAACAATCAGCGCTATTCAGCGTTACGGGTTGTGTCATGTGGGCTCAGACCACCGTGCGCCTTAAGTGAAGTCGTGCACCTAGGTACTTGTACGCCCTACGGAGGAATCCAACGAGTTTATCAATGTGTACCTTTCAGACATGTGTTCCCATTCACTACGTTTCAGCAGAAAGAAGGTTGGCACATTATGACATACACAACATATTCCATCCCAGATCTAACCAGGGTTGATGTAAACATATTGAAGAATACAGGAGCCACCCCGAAAGAAACTCACCTCTTAAGGCTTTTAACTTTTTCATCGTTTGTTGACCTAGTGATTTACCGAGTATAAGGAACATCAATACTTTTCTCGGTACAATGACACTTCACGTTTTGCCCTTCAAAGCACATGATTCCTTTAATTCCGAAAGAACTCTAGTTCTAATGAATGTCAGCAAATTCTTTCGATCTTGTAAGAAGATGGAGACCTTCACCTTCAGCGGTATTCCGGTTCAGTTGTTCTCTACAAATCGTTCAACTAGACACTAAGTTAAGCAAAGACAATCAAGGCAAAACTCCTGTGAAGGTCTGTCATGAATGTCAGCAAACCGGCTTTCGATCAGATACCAGACTGGTCTAGGACGGGTGAGAGACAGCGCTACATGTCAGCTGGCTCCGGAAGTGATTGTATGGGTCAAAGCATCGGTGTTTTCTACGATTTCAAGCAATAGGAATGCGTGATGAACCTCTGGAAAGAATGATCTCTTCAGAAGTGGATATCAGTCTCTAGGGCAGCTCTCTGGAAAACATCACAGTGCTGATGAGGATCTCGTCCGATTCCCGTAAAGTGTAAGGGATCCTATTGGATCATGACGCCTCCGTAGCATCTTCATGTGTAAGTTAATTAATCACAACTTAATTTTGTATTTTTGAATGCTGTTGTTTTTCAATAAAGACTTTAAAGTTGGTATTCTTTGGGATAGAGGATAAAGAGAATATTTTGTTCCTGTTTGGGATGCGTAATGAACTCCACTTCTACTCGACACTGGTTGACGCAATTGGAGTGCGTATTTGGCATACAACAAATTCTTGAGAATCTTTCAAATTTTCCGCGAGCCTTAACTGATTACAAGCTAACATTCACGTGCTTACGTTTACTTGAAATTTTATTTATTCAGATATTTATTTATTCGCGACGTGGACCGAGGTCACACGTGAAAAATAATGCCAGTGGAAAGCATTAACGAATTCAACCAAACAAAATACAACTGAGAGCCCACATTAAAGTAGTTTCTTGGAAGTTTCTTCAGAGATAGACCTATGACGTCTTGATTTGCGCTCGAAATTTGGTTGAACTCCCTTGAGTTTCTGGACGTGAAGAACTTTGTTCGAGCAATGGAACGCGCGAATCACAAAGCAGTTCAGGTAACCTCGCCTTTCGTTGTTTCCTCTCTGTGCTTCCAAACACTTCAAACCTTCTTTCAAGGGCAACACCGCCGCCACCTTTCCAGGTCAGACTTGAAGGGTACTTGGACATCAACTCCCGGAAGCTGATGCGGTCAGCACGCATTCACTGCCGCTCTTTCACTTAACTGCGGACGGGAACCTGCTAAGCAACAGCGGAGTCCCAATAAACATCGAGAGTGCATGACGAGATCGAGATCTCACTGTTCCCCTTTAACGACGCCTGGTTCCGAATTCCAAGTGACGACAAACAGAAAAGCCGAAAGTGAGCGGTGTCCAGTTCGTTGGGGAAAGGGGACGGGAGGGTGCAGTTGGTAAAATTTTAGAGCAACACTTGAGTTCATGAGTTTATGAACTTCATGGATCAATGGCGACGATGTTGCACTGAATACGGCGGGAGACCGCACTTCATATGGTCGGAGGTTCGCCCACTTCGCTGGCTGAGCTCGACACTTGTTATCCAACATCTCCATATCGCCGTGCAATCCTCAACAATTCCACGGGACTTCTAGTCTGGTTATCCGAAGACCAGCACCTTCAAGACTAGAACGGAGGAGTGCTAGCACTGGTTTCTTACGACACTAAGAAGGCGGTTTCTATTCGTCGTGAGTGGAAATCTCGTTAAAATCTTTCCAGGTGCGATGGAGGGACGAAATTGCCATCTGCAGTCAGCCTCAAAGTCGGCATCAACAAACGTCTTCCTCAACCGGTTGCCTCGTTCTGGCAGCACGAGGAAGAAATGATCGCCAGGTCTGGGAAGGAAAGGCAAAGCGAATTCCATGGAAAAAACGCCATCTGAGAAACATGTCACCTCCAGGGAAAGAGGAACAGGTCTCATGCAGCTGGCCTTCCGACTGCTGCCTACGCGTGTCCATCCACGCTTCGGGGACGCTGGAAATGGAACTTAAAATTCCTCGGATGAAACGACGTATTTGAAAATTCATAGAGCTTGTTTAGTGACAATACGAAATATAACAGTCTTGTAGGAAAAAATAGTAAGGAATTATCAAGTTTTACTTTACTTCCATGCGGCATACTAATGGGCTCCCAAATTTGAGAGTGGCACCCCTAATTATTACATTTTAGCGGTCATTTTGCAGAGAAAGCAGTGTCTGTTTTTATACCTATCCGCATACCGTAGTAGATTGATGAGTTTGTTCTCGAAAAGGTCACGTAGGATGTAAAATCTTTTTCTCATATCAGGATCTTGACGAACTTCAACTTATGCTTTTTCTGGTATTCCTGTAACATTTCTTGGCGAGTGTCCTGGGACATTCCTCAAAATCCTGCCAGCAAAAGCTGTCTTCTAGTGGAAACACAACATGACGGCCCACCTAATTTTCGACGACTTACCCCTTGCGACTGCGTTTCGGATCTTCGACATCGACGAAGTCGGAAGTCCGGAGGCTTCTCTCACTTGCGTGAGTCGTGTCACTCCGAGCATCGCCCTCTGGATTCCACGCTGCGCGGCGCTGATCGCATGTCCATCCTGCTTCCGTACGACCCAGGTTTCTGAGGCGTGTGTTAGCGCAGGAAGAACAGTGGAATCGACTAGTTGGACATGGAGTCGTACGTTCTTTGTCTTCTTCGCGACTTCTTCGACGCTCTCGAAAGCTTCCCAGGTCTATTTCGGAAATTGGATGGCCGTTTTATTCGTTCGGGGCGAAAGTGTTCGCCGTTCTCGACTTCTGATTTGAAATGAAAGTGGCTTCGCTCTACACTGCCTATTTACGTAGCTACCTTAAAAACCTTTACATTGGCAGTTTTCCAATCAAGAATACACATTCAGAATACCCAGTTGTAAAATGTGATATTTCGGCTGCTGAGGGTCATGCACTGTCGGAAGGCATTTTTGTGATGTTTTTATACACAGTGAGATTTCTTCTCCAAAATACAAATAAGTAACGCTGTGAAAGAGATTTACCTGTAGATTAAAGATAATTAATATACCCTTTAACTTTAAATTCCTTCAGTATTGTACGTTTCAATTTCACGCCACGTTATTTAGGAATGTCGCCCAGATGGAATGGAAGACTTTTTGTCAGAGCTGAACACTTTTCAGTTAGCCTCCATGCTTTTGTTTAGAATGTTCTCTTGTTATCTGTCAGCTTGCTTAATAGGTTATTTTTTGAGCTCTACCAGTAATAGATTATCGAATACGAAAAGTGAACCCTTTGAATGTTCACAAGCCAAGTGAACTTCTTCCGTTTTCTTATGCCAGAAAGCTGCTCCTTATGACGTCTTCAGATAAGTATAGCCATGCGGTAAATTTTCGATGCATCATTTAGGCCTTTATCTATTCATCTGGACGGTCGTCTATTTTGAGCACGACTGTCCATCATACTACGGTTCTCCACTTTCGTTCAAATACATTCATGCGAGTGACTGACAATATGGTGTTTAGACAGCTCCTTCCTAATATGGCATTTAAATTTCGATTCAATTCTAAGATATTGCCTTTGAGATTCAGGCTAAATACACAGCCCCCTGGCACAGAATTCTGGTTTCTCTGCTGCAGCGTAAAGAAGCTAGAGCTTGGAAACAAGGAAGAGAAAATGACGTCAAAGTAAAGAGAACTAAGAACTGTGCAGAAAAAAAGAGAAGGAAATAAGGAAAGAGAATATTGGAGAAAAAGGTTTGTTTCGCCACTGTCTTCAGACTAATAATATTTGTTGCTCGCTCCTCCATGGCTGTTCTGAAGAGATCTTTTAAACAGTGGGTTTTACTTTAAGTAATGGCTTCAAAAGAGCCTACAGTTGGTGG
Organism: Heligmosomoides polygyrus bakeri; assembly: GCA_947359475.1. Taxonomy (NCBI): domain Eukaryota; kingdom Metazoa; phylum Nematoda; class Chromadorea; order Rhabditida; family Heligmosomidae; genus Heligmosomoides; species Heligmosomoides polygyrus. The sequence continues at coordinate 28,266,846 of OX375869.1, read as the reverse complement.
AACAGAAAGCAAAGGGGAACCTCAATGTTAACAAACGATGGAAACTTTCGGGAAGACCTAATAATTCCCAAATCGCTTAGCGATGTTGTCTAAGACTTTGAGGCTGAATGGCATGCCAGCAATATGACGAATAGGTAGAGAAGACCTCTGTCAGTACATTTTTGGTTTTTCCTTCATCTGGGATATATTATTTTTAGGCCGCCCGTATAGCAAGGAAGAGCTTAAGAAAACCTTCATTGTCCCTCCTAAGCACAGCGCAACTATTGTCGATGAAAAGCTACTGCTAACATTTACTCGACATATCGCGACAAATTTTGGTTATATTGCTTAAGTCGGTGGTGTCCGTTTCACTTTAATCCTCTACGCCATGGAATGTTGTTGGGTAGTATCCGAATCGGATGTCGTTACTAAGGAAACATACTAAAGGGTAAAGGATAGAGGATAAAGGACGGCATATTCAATCCCTCTTGGGATGCGACACGCATTCTAATTCTGCGCGATGTTGTGGAGGAATTTATATGCGTATCTATCTTTATCTGTGATCTTCCGCTAGTAGGTGGATATGTTAAAACGTTAAAACAAACAACGAAGAAACAGAATTCAAGCAACCTCATCTTTCTAACTGTGAAGTCCTCTATTTTTAAGATATTAAGAAACTGGAAGAAATCAGGATGGAGAAATCTATGAAGGACACATAAAGCTATCAATAGGTAAAACATGCAAACCTAACAAATATGACACAGTAAGCGGAGCAATACGTCACTTTCCGCCATCTGGCAATACAATGACTTGCGGTGAACAGCAGATGGAAAGTCACCGCCTTTATCCCTCCCAGACAAGTCTGGTACCAATTCACCGACCACAGAGGAATGGAAGTCTTGGTTGGCCTGGACGGAATCCGAACCAAGAACCTGGTACAGAGTGAGCGCGTGCGACACCTGGCACCTCCTCCGGCTGCGCTACACACACGCATGGATCCATAATACATCCAGAATCTTCGAGAAGTTGCCAGCAGCTGTTCTCTTCTACGGTTATCACCCTTTGTAGCTGCTTTCGCTATCTCATGCATCAACCAGAAACTGAACCAACCAGAAATCACCTGTATCACATATCGTCCCGTTGATCATCGACTTGCTCGAACGGGCGCCAGCAGCGTCTCCATTCGTCCCTCTCGCGTGCCAGAATGGTCCAATGGATCCTCCTGTTTGAGGGACCCGAAGAGCGTCATATCGGTCGACAGGTAGCGCGTGAAGAGCCGCGCCAGGGTGTTGGTGAGCGCTGGCGGGAGGTTCTTCAGGTGTTCGGGTCTGATCCTGTCGGGACTGGGTGCTGTACGTTTCTTCACCGACAAGATGGCGTATCGGATCTCGGAAGGGAGAACAGAGGAAACGACGTATCCATCCTGCGGAAGATGGCGTAGGGGCAGGTGGACGTGGCTATCGAAGAGATCGGAGTAGAAGTCGTGGATGACTTTCTCCATGGTCCTTCTGGAAGAGGTGACGGTTCCGTCAGGACGTCGGAAAGCGGTCATCTTGGTCTTGAAGTTGGCGAAGTTCCGGCGGGCATTGCGGATGCTCAGCCCTGCCTCTGCTGCTTCAGCCGACACTTCCGCCCTTCTCTCTTTGAGATCTTCCTTTATCGCCGCTCTGCATAGCTTCGCAAGCTCGGACGTCAGCTGGTAGTTCCGAATACTGATGTGATGCTCATACACGGATTCGCCTCCCTTTGATCAGTTGCCTAATGCGAACATCCTACCCGAGCACAACACTGTGCAGAGTTCCGGACATGAATGTTGGCTTGGAAGCGGGATGGAATAGGTTGAATGCTGTCATATTAATCTCATTATTTTCTTGAGTCCAAATGTCGCTGGGCCGGACACGAAAGGACGATAGATGGAGTCTCCGTGTCACAGAATGGCTCCCGAGAGACCATAAGAGACCACTGGGACGACCGCCAACGCGATGGGCAGACTCATTCTCAAGATCTTTCAGAGAGCGGAGTCTGCCTCACTGGATGCAAGCAGCCAGAGATCTAGCGGTCTGGAAGAGTTGTGGTCCCCGCTGAGAAGAACTCCAGCCGACAAAAGGACCATCAAAGTATCAAAGTAAGTAAGTATTTTCTTGAAGCGACGTGTCGACCAGTCGCTTAGTGGATAACGTAGTCGTTTTGTGAGCTGTAGATCAATGGTTTGATTCCTGTGTTGAGAGTCTCTTTTGCGTTTTTGCAATGTCCATGTTCTACATGCGAGTGGTGGTGACAATGAAACAGACAAACAACCACTTCATTGAACTACTTCAGGGCGGACATCTGCAGTTTTGCGAAGCATCAGGATCGCTTCTAGAACAATCGAGAATTCTTACGCTTATAGGTGGCCGTGTTTCAATATGACTCATCAATTCTGATCGGCGCGGCAGAAAACTCTATGAGGTCAAGGATAGGCAAGGACTTTTCCTGCAACATCGGGTGGATTTTACATGACGATGACCGAAGAACGACTAACGTCTTTGACAGAAGCACTCGCTGCGTGGCAAGCAGCTACGGTCAAATGCTGGAACGGGATTTGCTCCAAGTGCTTTGATTTTTAGTGTTTCATTTTAAGAAGTCACTGATGTTGTTGCATTTGAATAATTTTGAAAGGCAAACTGTTTCGTGAAGAACGAGTCAGAAGAGAACAACTTGGAGTTATATTCCATTTTCGTCTTGAATTGGACTCTTCTCATCTTAAACTTGACACTTTTTAATTTGGAACCCTATACCTTTAGAAATGTAATAGATATTTTGCAGACTAATTGTGTGTCGAACGTAAAGTTCAAATAAACATGACCTAATGGTGCCTCAAAAGCCTTAAAAAATATATACCAAAGATTTGCCAAAATAAAGTGCTTAAGAAAATGTTGTCCTTCAAATGCTGTTTAAGTAAATTCAAAATTTTGGCATTAGACCTGATACAATATTTTTAGGTTTATCCTAATGTGCTGGATTTTGACGGATTTGCTTTTGTGTTGTAGAGAAATATCGCGCCGCGCACTCGTTCGCAAGACTACATTGTCGCTGGAGTCGTAGGGTAATAGCTGTTTGCAAAATATAGAAACGTCAAAAGCAATTGGAATAAAAGAAACACTTCACAGCTCTACTCAGCATAACTTCAGGTAAGCAGCATTTACGCTATCAATCATATAAACATTACAACGTTATACTACTGTATACTTACATACTTAACGAGAAATCTCACGCAGAGATAAAAACGACGGGAAGTTTAGGAGCGTTACTACAGCTCTAATAGCATAGAACAAAAAATCAAGCGGTACATCATTGATGAGAATAAATGTCTAACTTTTACGTACTTGAAACCTCGGCATTTTATGAGCAAGTTTTTTTTTCAATCTTCTTTGCATTCCAGGTTTGATCTAAAATTCGTTATTGCGGCCGATGTTTCGACGAACTTGTCTTTCTAAAGGTCTGAAAAGAGCACGAAATGTTTTTGACATTGTATTGTAAAGCTCATTGGGTGAACAAAATCGCATCCATTCATTTCCAGGAATGACATGTTCCCATAAGTGCAAGGAAGAGATCACACAACAGTGCGAGCTAACTCACTGGTCCCTTTAGCGCTAAGGAGCCGATTCACCAGGCCACCAAAGACAATGTGAGAGATACTGGCCTGTAGACCTCACAAAGGGATAAAGGACAAGAATTCGCTGTTAATGGAGATGTAAGAGATAACTAGAAATGCTGCACGTGAAATCCATAATTTTTTCAGAGCGCTGAAGACCAAAATCCATAAGTGCTGATCAAGGCCTACAAAACCTACATCCATTTTTCAATATGGCACCTCAGTTTACTCACCACATAAAAATATTTTTATTAGAACTTTAGAAAAAGTTTAAAACGAGTTCGCCCGGAAGTCAATGCTGCGAGCCCATGGACTTGACTATAGCCGAATACCAAATAGCAATGAGAGAAACAAATTCTTGGGGCTGCGCACTTTGGACCTCAGGAGGAAACATGGTGACCTAATACTGCTTTATAAAATTCTGCATGGATTAATATGCATAGATAAGAGGAAGCTGTTTTCATTTCAAGTTTCAGCGACGCGATGCGACGGTCTGAAGATTGTCCTTGCACTACCTAGGTCAAACCTCGGATTGCATTTCTTTTGTCATCGAGCTGCTTCAGAGTACAATAACATTTCAAAATGTTCAAACATTCATAATACACCTTGAGGATTTGAGAGACTAGTGAACCAGCTTCTGATCGAGGAATAGTTGTTTTTAACATTAGTCGTGTTTCAATCTTGTTTATGTGAGCTTACTGTGGTTATTGGTGTTTTATTTTACGTTCACATGGCGGTATGCTGTTATACTGTTCACGTAATAAATAATAATAATATTAATAATAATAACGTACCCGCTTCTGTTATTCATAATTCGAGCTCAAGGCATTCGAGAAGCATGCGAAATTTTTGCCCTTCTCCAAGAAAGTGTTCCTAGACCAGTATTTAGATTCCTTTCTTTGGCTGACAATGCAATCGCAGACAGAACCCACCAGCTCCAAGATGCAAATCGTTGGTCTAACCAGCAGACAGATGAATATCTCAGTCACGCGACCGTTCATTGACGAGATTAGTTGAATTCTGTCATATCAGGTAGCCATGCTTAGTAGTCATCCTTTCACAGGTTTTGAAATCGTCAGCAGAGGCAACACATTTAACACGGCTTGCAGAAAGATTACTAGATAGAAGGGATTCAGTTCCTTTTTTTTAAGCCGCAAGTGACTGGTAATGAGGTTGTAAGCTCTCACAGCAATGTTTTGTTGCGGTCAAAGCTTTCGCGCCAGACGGGACTCGAACCCGCATCTGCTGCTGGCCCAGCGGGAATGCTCTACGCCATTAAACGACCAACGCTGTTTGGTATTCCCAACACACGAGTGAGCGCTGATGGGTACCACGTGGTGTGGATGCTACTTTCAAATCAAAAGTCTGTAAGGCCATCGTCGTTAAGAAAGCGACCCCCTTGCAGATTTCTCCGGCCCTTTCAAAGGCGATATAATGGAAGAGGACTGTATTTATGCAAATTCAAATACACCAGTTTCTGCACTCTTCAGAATAAAGCTCTAGACCATGTGAAGTGAAAATAAAACTGCAAATGGTGTAGTACATAGAGTGCGACGAAGTTTTTGAACCAATTCGATACAATCTGCTTGGAGCCGTTCTATTCGCGTTTTTTTTTCCTGAGTGCTACCTCTTTTGTATGAGATTATTCAGAAGGGATGAGCTGGTGTTGCATCGTAATTTTTCGCTATTCTGTTTTTCCGTACGCGATTCTTGAATAAAAAAGCGCAAATACAGGAAATATATGCTGGAGCATGGAACTTTCATTAGAAAAAATATAGTATGTAAGCCTTTATTTTCTGTACAATAACATCTTCAGAAGGAGGGTGAGCTAGAGCATCTATTGACGTTCATTACTATGCAATTGAGGAGCTATTCCATTAAAACGAGTTCCTGAGTGGAAATTTTTTCAGGCCCTCATCAAAGCTGGTAGATTCACACTCAAACTTCAAAGTTCGTTGTAATCTCATTTTCGACAGGTTCCGGTGAAAGTGCGGGCAGCTTTGCGACAGGTTGCCTCTCACTACGCTACCTTAAGCCAATTATCCACTTAAACCATCCTTGTGGAAACCACGGTGTTTCACTAGAGTCCTCCCTTCTTTTTTCTAAAATCGCACTCAGTTTCTTTCTGGAAGATGCTTTTCCTTCAGCGACAACAGAGAGCATTGTCCAGTGGGGATCTTCACATTCTGTGACAAAAATAAAGGTAAAGCTTAAATTAGAGTACAATTTTGCGAAATCAATCTTTTTAGGGTGTTTAGTCTGTGCTGAATTGTCCTTTTATTCTTCTTGTTGGTTCAATATTATATACCAATTTTATTTTAGACCGCACGCCTTCATTTTAAACCAGACCCTTTTCAAGAGAAAATAAACTTTTTTCAAACCAAATTAAAAGTATCTAAAGCTCAGGTATTAACGACCTGTAAAAAGTCAGAACAAATAATATAAAAAAATAGATAAAATTGCTCGAAGGCTGTAGTTCGATTTCTTCTCTAGAACGGTTTAGTACGAAAGAAATTGATTTCTTCCTATCATTTCGTCCTAAAAGTATTGTAAAAACATTTTTTTGACGTTAATTCTGAATGCAAAAAAAGTTTATCGTTCGCAAATTAACGCAAAAAAAAAACTAATTGTTCGTTCGTGTTAAATGCGGAGATCGTTCTGTGCACTCGTGGTATACACAGTGTTATTTTTTTAAACTTACAGAATAAATGTTATTCAGCTGTGTGTAACTTCAAAATCAGTTACTGCAAAAAAATTCATCAGCTTCTCATACGTAACATTAGATAAACAGCCTTCACACTAACATTCAAACAAATATTGCTATTCTTTTGAAAAGCGCGCAATAGTTCCATGTGTAAAATCTCTCATTTTACAACCGACCTATTAGCATTGTTGTTGCAAAAATGGTAATAATTTTATGCTAATTTAGAAAGTGTAGTGACTTTTCTTACAACAGCCTGTTTAGATGAGTCTCTAATAATAAAGGTATAAAGAACGTCACTAATCATCCTAAACTTGGGATCGAATCATTCTAAACTCCAGGGGAAGTTTGGTACCAATTCGCTGACTCAGAGGGGTAGAAGGCTTAACAAACCTCTGTAGGGAAGCATCCGTGGGTTCGGGGTGCATGTAAGAACCAGGGTCTCCTCCGTCTGAAATAATAAGCGGGCGATATGCTCAGCACAATGTAAGGCACCCGTAGTCTTCACAAGTCGAGGAGGACTTCTGGAGGAGTCGGCTCAGACTCGGATTACACAAAACAATATTTTACTTCCTTTGGCTTCGGCACAGGGTGCCAACTAGTGACACCTCCAGCGTCATTTGATCAGCGCAACCATCTCGACATCATGGGTGAGTGCAGATAGACCGCTGCAACAGCTACATGGATCGCGAATGTAACGTGCGATCAAATAGCGCTAGTGGTCTGGGTTAGCATTCTACACGGAAACCTGGAGAGTGTAGGTTCGAGTCCCGTTTGATGCAACAGTTTCGATCGCAGAAAAACATCCTGCAACAACAGGTTACTCAGTTGTTCCGGGTGGGCCATAAGCCTGCAACAACGCAGTCGTATTGAAAAGCTAGGAATGTTCCGAATTCAGTAGAATTTTAAACACTGTTTGCGCATGGATTACGAAGGAGCGGTACTGTTCATGGGAGGCCACTCCTGGATTGATAAGTGCCTTCAGATTTGGTGGCTAGCTTTGCAGCCCGCGTCGCAGTGCCTCTAACGGAATTTTATTCCTTATCCCTTCTAAAGAAGGTATTGGACAGTAATTTTCTAGGTTATATAGAGCAGTTTTCTTCTGAAATGGTAAATAGACGATTATGAAAAATACCTATAAAGATGCAAGAATTTCACAGCTAGTCTTTTGCAGGTACGATGTTTGGCAGCTGGACGGAGAACCGCTACCACGTCCATTTTTCTTTTCTGTTAGAAGAACCGCTTTACCAGAACGTGCATTTTGCCTTTATACAGCGCGCTTGATTCTCAAAAATACGGTATTGTATTTTTCTGCTCATCGGACAAATATTTTTACTGATTTTTACTCTTCTTACGCAAAAACCTAGGGTGTGAGGGATGTGAGGGAAGACATTTTGGAAAATGAAGTATGACGAACAGCAGTCATGCGTAGCCATTGCTTTTATACCACCACATTTCCTAGATGTAGTATTAAACTCACTATTGTTTTGAACTTTCTGGGATCGCTTGGCTTTGTGAAATTTTTCATCAAATGAAGCAATGGTTGAATATCCAGCTGCGCTTCGACTGCGCATAAAAATTTTTCTTTCTGCTCTCTTCTCCTCACATGTAGCTGAGTCTTCCCATACCTGTGGACTTTTAGAGCTTTTTTAATTTTTAAAAACTACATATTGCTTGAAAATAGATTAGGCTCACGGCTGAATACTGCATTTGTTCCAGCTGGTTGCTGCATCATGTATGACCAGAAAATTAATGGCGTTCTTCTGTAGTAATTCAGATCCACTCGTCAAATGTTCACTGTTGAGAAGGCTCTGAATTGCTCTACAAAGTACCTTAATAACGAATGTTCCACTGCCAATCTTCAGAAATTCAACCACATCGGAATAGCAGTGTTCCACCGCGGACCACAGGAGGATAGCCGGGAGTTGTACGCCAGAGCCCACTAATTCTAATAAGAGTAGCTACATCCGTGATAATGCCAAGGATTATAGTACTAACAAAGGATATGCTATATAACAATTAGTATGCGGTTCTCTGCAGTTGGAAAAATACTTCTAATAAGTTCTTATTTATACATTATTTCACTTCAAAACCAAAAGTCTCATAGTCCTTTGAAAAAGGAACACGCTTCTTGCGCTTCTCTGTAATGTACTGCACTACTGGCTCCTATTATATTGTTGCAAAAGACCAACTAGGAAAAACCGCTGACCGCAACATGGCTGCAAACGGTTGGCGAGCGCAGGTTGGAAGCACTGTTCAGCTCACCGTGACGACGTCGCACGCGGCGTTGTGCAACGGCGTCAAGAAGTTTTGGCCGTTCTTGAGGAATTTTTCCTAGTTGGTCTTTTGCAACAATATAATAGGAGCCAGTAGTGCAGTACACTACAGAGAAGCGCAAGAAGCGTGTTCCTTTTTCAAACTCCTAATAAGGTCGCCTAATTTTTTGCATGACTTATGGTTCACCCTGTAGATCAGATGTTAATCTATATCTATTTTTCGTTGTATCTCATACTTATTTGTCCTAGTTCTATTGCCAGGGGGTATATCTAAAGAAAGGAACACGACTAATAATCTTGAGATTCTATGCCTTCGCACTGTTTTCACTGTTCTATATTTCGTTGCTATTTAGTGCCCGTTCGCGATTGGAGAGATAGATAGATAAATCTGCGCGTAAAAAGGCCACCTACGGTTAGAACACAACTCCAGTAGTAGAGCGTATTTTGGAGAGATCTTGGAGAGCTTGACATGGAAAGTCAAGCTCTATTTTGCTAGTATTCAAATCACGAGATAAGGTAACACTTTTCAAAAATTATTCAGCCCAATTCCAATGTAGTGCACCCGCTGTGGTTTCCTTAATGAAATGAAAAACGCTTTAAAATATTCAAAAATAGATTTTTGCAAGAAGCGGTCACTTAGTTGCTGTGACGATTTAATGCTATTCGGTGGTAATTTGCTAAAACTGAAACTGTTATAGGAACGACGCTTTCTTTTCAGGCTACTTACAGGCTATGCTAACGTGGGCTGTCAGTTCCCGCTCGTAATGTCGCAGTCTGTCATCAGAACAGGGAGACCTGCGGTTACTTCCAAGAAGAGCCGTACCAGCATAATCCTTCTGATACCGAGTGATACAAGAACTGAGCTAGCTTCCACCGTTATAACATAATATGTCGTCATCTCCATATACCTTCGTTCGGCGGATAGAAAGCTTTTTAAAGCAAAGCGGTCCTTTCTAATTCTAGCCAATGTAAAAAACCAGTAACCGAGTAATTATAATAGTTTGAGTATGAGTTAAATCAGGAATCTGTTCTTCCCCTTTTGAATCTTTACTTGATTCCTATTACTTTTTTGGTGTAGTTTTTTATGTTTTGTTGTGGTACCTTGACAAATGACACCGTGTCGTATGCAGTCTTTTCGAGTTCATCTGAACTTTTTTAAACTTTTGGAGAGACATCTTTGCAGCATTTGGCTGGTCATCACCCTGAAGAAAATAAAAATCCTTCCGTGATCGCTTTTCGCTTCCCCTGACCGGCCCCACTCAAATTTTGCAATTTGACAGCGTATATGTTCACCGGCTCTAAGGAGCTCGTGGTGGAGCATTCCTTGGGAGTCCGGCCAACAATTCAGCATTACCTTCTGACGGTGGTTGGACTTTGATTGCTTCGGAGGTGGTTCTCGTTGGGGGAGCCACTGAGCTTTCCAAGCATGGTTGTCGTAGAAGACCCGCCGCATCTTCCGTGACTGCGTTCCCCCAGACAGTTCTTAATAAGAAAGCGGAGAAGGAGAGACTGAGCGGTGCTCAGCCGCGACGATCGGTCCGAGTCACGGAGTTTGTGGGCCACTTAAGTCGAGAACACCTTTGTTCTATTCTAGAATATTCTAGAATGTTTGACATAATGGTCAGAGTGTTCGGGCTGTAAGTCAGTCGCTCTAAGCCAGCCCGTAAAAGTCTTGAAAATGATGGAAAATTTTGTTGCAGGTGTTTTCCGATGGCCTAATAAAAAATCTAAGAACCTTAATGCGTAATAGGATAGAGTTTCGCTATGCATTAGCTCAGTGTGCTACGTTTGCTGAACTGCTTGCAGTTGCCGGTTTCCCCGAGTTAGTTAGCGGTGAAATAATTTTTTTTGTTCTGATAGTGACTTTATACGGCCACTTCTGCTTAAACCTAGATTTATACGCTTTTAGACGTGTAAAGTTTGATTTGAGAACCTCGTCCCTTTGCCAGAGCAAAAGGAAAAGTGGAAGTGAAAAGGTAATAACTTCCACAGGAAAACTGCTCAGCTTGGGCCAAAAAAAAAAGACAAATAAACAAATATTGGATCACTTTGTAAAATTTGCTGGAAAACCTATAAAATTCAGCTGTACTGCACTACATATCAGATGACTCTTACGATTTATATGGCTTACGATGGTTTTTACGTAATTACGATTTACGATTTACGAAATTTCGAGATTCATTTACTTCGAAGATTCTTAGTAATGATTTAACTTATTTTGTGTTATTTACACTCATTGTGGATACTTTTTCTGAAAATGAAGTCTTCTGGTGTTTCTGACACCATCTGAAGTGAATGACGCAACAGCTGAAAGCCTATCTAAAAGATGACGTTGGAGCGAGCGACACTGTCGTTAATGGAAACTACAAAGATGCCTTAGCTGCAGTGATTCTCTGTGACGCTTCCTTCTCGTCTGAGAAAGAACACAACAGTGGAGCTGTTAGTGCATAAGAGTTTATGTGAAGAAGCGCAATAGCAATCTGCAGGCGAATCTCAATGTCCGCGAACAGTAAATAATCCTAAAATCCGACCGTCATAGAACAGTGAGGTTGGACCATTATACCCCTTTAAAAAAAGAAGAAATGGGTGTCTGCAAGCGCCATTGGTTCCTATAAAAACCATTATGTAGCTATTGTAACACGGGCTGATGGATTTAAAAAAATCAGTGCCTGCCCTAGCTTTCTGTTTCAATTAAACCTTTCCTCTTTTTCTTCATTTAACAGGATATGTAGATAAGGATAAAGGATAAAGGAGAAAGGACGGCGTTACACAACCCCTTCTGGGATGCGCCAGCGCACTCTACTTCTACGGAATGTCGTGGAGGCTACATGAATGCGTATTTGGCCATACAATGACTTGCGGTGGCCAGCCAATGAAAAATCAGCGCTTTATCCTTCCCAGACACGTCTGGTACCAATTCACCGACCTCGGAGGGATGGAAGGCTTGGTTGGCCTGGACGGAAAATCCTAACCAGAAACCAATTATCGGGAGCACACGATAGCCGGCACCTCCTCCGACTGCGCTACACACGCCCATATGTAGATAGAAGGCATAATCTTCGTAACTGTCCTCAACAACCACACTCTAACAGCTTTTGTGGTACGAGTTATTAAAACTTGGGACGAAGTATTTATGACTGTCGTTTACTCTTTTTTGAAAATGCTCGACTTCGAATTAGATGAGGTGCCTAAACTACAATGTTTTTCCGATCTCACCTACGGTCTTGTCTTTCATATTCAGTAAATACTACAAAAAACGATCGCAATAAATTTAAACGGATAACAACACCAAACATAACTTTTTCGCCTGTATCTTCATACAAAATATTTGTACAATTATTTTCCTCGAGGTTCATCAGTGAAGAAGGTACCTAATTAACGTAGTTTAATTTAATTGTACGAATAAATATTATTCTTCCACGGCTCAAAAAAGCAGTATTGTTGCTACATAGGCTGATAATCCAAATCAATCGGGAGGAAATCTGTTTCTCTGAAGCATGGATCCTTCTCGGCACTTCTCGGCATCTGTACTATGTATGTTGAGGAAAATTATGACCAAACGTGCATGATGCCATTCCGTAATGCCGTAGGTATTTAGAAATTTTTCCTGTAGCAGGCAAAAAATGAATTACAGCTGAAAATATGTATATATTATATGCCTTGCAACTTATTGTTTGTACATACCAACGTGGATCATTTATGTCGAGGAATTTATGCCGAGAGCATGTCAAGTTATCGCCCACTGCTACGGTCAAGCGCTATCAACAGCTTTTGCTTTCCTATTCGTCTTCTCTGGAATAAAGATAAGAGCAATGACGTTTTTTGTCGTAAAAATACTATATCAATGAATATAATGGAGTTTTCAATGATTTAGTAATTCGTTGAATTGCATCTTATTTTTTACACAGTGAGCGCCTTGTATCACAGTCGGAGGAGGTGCCGGCTATAGTTTGCTCCCGATACCTGGTTTCTGGTTCGGATTTCCGACCCAGGCTAACAAAGCCTTCCATCCCTCCGGGGTCAGCGGATTGGTACCACACATGTCTGGGAAGGATAAAGCGCTGACTTGTTCATCGGCTGGCCACCGCACGTCATTGTACGGCCAAATACGCGTTCAAATCGCCTCCACGACGTAGAAGTAGAGTGCATAGCGCGTCCCAAAAGGGACTGAGTAACGCTGTCCTTTATTCTTATCCGTACTCCGGGGCTTCTCTCCCTCGGATGGCGAGGGAATCCAGCAAAAATGTCATTTGTGGACCCACAAGCGAACAGTAAACTTGAAAACGAAGTCGGGCCGACTCCTTCGGATGGCGAGGAATTTCAGCAAAAATGTCAGCTGCTTAGACGCGATGTCGTGTTTTTATTGGCTAGCCCTGCAGAATTTTTGCTTTTTTGCACTGTTATGTAGGTGCGGGCGCGTGGAGCGCAGCCAGAAGAGGCGTCGGCTGTCGCCTGCACCCGATACCAGGTTCCTGGTTCGGATTTCCCTTCCAGGCCAACCAAGCCTTCCATCCCTCCGGGGTCGGTAAATTGATACCAGACTTGTCTGCGAAGGATAAAGCGCCGACTTGCTCATCGGCTGGCCACTGCACGTCATTGTACGGCCAAATACGCGTTCAAATCGCCTCCACGACATCCCGTAGAAGTAGAATGCGTGGCGCATCCCAAAAGGGATTGAATAACGCCGTCCCTTATTCTTAATTTTTATCCTTTATGTGTGTGTGGAAGATAATGCCCTGTGCAACTGCGTGATTCCAAAGTGAACCATCGGAGTCCATATCTTGGTAGATTGAAGGACTTTGCAAAAATAGAGCATTCTTTCCAACTATTTGAAAGGTACGTATTCTCTCAGTGGAGCTCAATCATTTTCGTCGATCAGACATGGACGGAGTCCCTTCCCTGGTAAGCGTATTCCCCCTCCAAACAAGCCATCCACTCTCAGAAGCTCACCACCTCCACTAATCTGGCTCAAGCATTGCCCGGAACCACCTTACGCACTTTATGATAGGTTTAGCTGTTAAGATCCAACTTGCTCTGCACATATTGGATAGGCCGGAATTCGACAGGTCTTAGAAAGGGCAGAACGGACGGGTTGCTTTTCCACAGCCAGCTTCCTATTTTCGATCTCAGCGTTCATGCGCAAGGCACTTTGAGTTCACATCGGTTTCGACGGTTTTGAAACCCGAAGCGGCCTCATTCTCACGGGCGGAAGAAAAGTGCGAAAAGGCTGTCCAGTGCGAAAAGCGTTTTCTGCAGCAGTGGCTCGCCGTATATCTAACGCTCAGGGGTGGAGAAAAACCCCGCAGCCCATCGGAGCGAAGGACGCCTGCCAAAGGACGTGATTATGCCTGCGAAGGAGAACCAGACAGCCATTAAGGTAAGAGGCCTTCAAGGCGTTGCGCTACGCGAAGCTGTAATTTGGCCGAGAGAAGGACTAATGAGACAAGTCGAGTTCTTGTGGTCATAAATTAGAACTGAACGAAACTTCAAAGGCTGACTTGTTCATCGGCTGGTACAGCAAGTCATTGTATGGCCAAATACGCATTTATATCGCTCCACGACATCCCGTATAAGTAGAATGCGCTTGCGCATCTCAAAAGGGATTGAGTAACGCCGTCCTTTCTCCTTTATCTTCTATTTTTTAGACGGTGTCCGTGATTCAGGCGCGCGGCAGCGCGATTGCAGGAATTTAGTACTTCCCTAGCTAACCGGGCATTCTATCTATTAAGGATCAGTGAAATAGTACCAGAATTGTCTCTGTGAATGGTAAAGCTATGACATTTGGCACTGAATGGCCAAGCCAAGTCATAGTTTTGGACAAATACGTATTCAAACCGCGCATCCCCGCTCCCCACCTCCCCTCAACAATATCCCATGAATTGCGTGGCGCATCTCCTAGAGTTATTGGCCTCTATCTTTCGCCAACCTCTTTACTTTATTTTAGGCTTTTAATTACAAGGACTTGGTTATCCGTTAAAAGCTGAATGTAAAGTCAACAAAATACATTATAAGAAAGTCACATACTCCTTCTGAAACGTAATTACTACAAAAACATAAAAACTAGACGCTTAAAGTGAGACACAGATTCTAAAAGAAGTCTTTGCCTCCACCATTAAAAAAGACGAGTTCATCGCTTTTTCTTGCCGGTAATTTGCTAGCAATTATTTGGACAAAGTTTCGTTGTTTGATATGATTTGTGGGGTGATTTTCAATGGGTGCACGCCTTGTTAAGTTGTTATGCCACACTGGATCAGGGAGATATCCACACGAAATGTCACAAAGGCTGCCGCTCATTCTTCTTGCACCCTATGTGACCTAGAATTCAATTCAATTCCTGCTTCAACAATTTCAAGTAGAGCTCACTTGAGTCGGAAGAATATGTATGTATCTGCCAAATGAGTGTGAGTAACGAAGGGTGTGCATTGTAAACCGCAGCTCAGAAACAATTTGCGGATTAGATTGTATAGTCTGAAGAGACAAGTTAGGTGAAATCACCCTTTATTTCTACATCAAACTAGTTTGTACTAAACTACATTCCACTATTGCTTCTCAGAACGAGCAGCTGCAGTCATTCGCGTCAGCGGGACGTACCGTTGTCCTCTTCTCACAACGAGCGGAATCATGCTCTTCCTTGCGCTGCTACTAAGACGATGCTTCTGGACAGCACGACTTGCGGCGAAGCCTCTTACCGCTGCGCTTCTGGATGGATAGGAGTTCCTTTCGGGACAAGGACAGTACTCGCCATCTCCGCCCGGAGAACCCACTGGGCCATCCTCACCGGGCATGCCGTCCATTCCCGGTAGGCCATCTCTTCCAGGTGGTCCGGGCATGCCAGGTGGTCCTTGTTTCGGTTCACCTTCAGAGCTGCCATCTGGCCCTGGCGGTCCAGGCAAACCAGCAGGTCCTGGTGGTCCTGGCGGTCCAGGAATTCCGGCTCCGCGCACCATACCACCACCGGGTTTTCCCTGTGCACCTGGCTCTCCTGGAGGACCGGGCACTCCAGGATCTCCTTGCGGTCCGGGAGGACCAGGCATTCCAACACCTGGCGCCGAAACACCGTTACCTGGCATCCCGTCGGGACCAGGCGGGCCAGGAGGGCCGTCAGGTCCACGTTCTCCGGCTGGTCCTGCAGGACAGCTGGCGCATCCACCTGCTCCTCCTAAACCCGATATGGCTATGCCGTCGTTCCCTTTCTTTCCTGCAGCTCCTGGCATTCCTGGCGGTCCCGGTTCTCCTGGTTCTCCCATCGGTCCTGGTTGTCCTGGCGGGCAGTAGTCTGGCTGTGCCGCACAGCTGCACTCCTCGGACCACTGACGTCGCTGGCGAGAGACGGATCTCCTCTGGCGAAAGACTTCGGCAGACGATGGTCTCATCTCATTCCATGCGGTGTTGGCAAGGTCCTGAATAATCGAAGGACGTAATTATTGTTAAAATGTCGCACACATTGAGTGATCTCACCTTGAACTCTGCAATCTGTTCAAGAGCCTCTTCGTAGAAGGTGTTGATGTCGTTTATGAGGTAGGCTACGGTCAGAATGCTCAGCACGGTAGTGACAGCCGTCATGGTGGCCACTCCTTGGACAACAGTTGTTGTTGTTGTCAACTTTCTTAAAGGTGGCGAACGGAGTGAATTTCACTTTCACAAAAACATACGAGACTTCAAAGCTTAGACTTGCCCGATGGAGGATGTCATGAGTTCTGGATGTTGCTACGGATGAGTGCCGTCGTAGACTAGCTCGGCCTTAAGTATGCCTCGACGATGGGTAATTTGCCAACAAGTCACTCTTGAAGTACTCAGCTTGACTAGGCTAGTAGTGCGTTTTTTCAAGGACGCCTTAAGTGCTTCGTCGTTCTATCTGCACTTAGAGAGCGGGCTGCCGTCCTGGCACAATGGTGTCAGTTTTTCGTTGCTTCCAAAATGACACAGGTGTCGAGCACTCACGGTGCACTCGTCTTTTTCAGGCTTGCGTAACTCAGTTACAATGAACTTTTTCTGGAAATAGTCGGCCCACTACGTAGAGTGTAGGTAGTCTCTAAAGCTCTGTTTGCCTTTATCGGCTCACACTGAACAACCGCTACTTTTTAGAAGTGTTACTGACTGCTTCAAAATGAAATACATGCGGTTATGTCGTCTTCACTCTGAGCTGTGCACAATTCTTTTTAAACTGGACATTTTTGAAACTGATTTCAACGTGTTCAAAGTGTAGAGAGACATATTTTAAGGATGATAAAAAGCATTTTCCGAAAAATTATCATTAAAAGCTCAATTTTGCTGCGCATAAATGGACTCACTGCTTAAATAAGCATAAAATCTTATCTATATCATTGAATAACATTTCATGTTCATTGAAATGTGTTCAAAAACAATGAACTTTTTGGAGGGATTGCGCATATATTAGGTCACAACGATGGTTATTTGTTTACTAAAGTAAATGGTGTCCACAAAAACACAACTCTGCATACTGCGAAAACAATCGCAAAAATAAAACTCATCACCATCCTTCACCATGCAACTGCAGCTAAATAGCATTTCAACTGTCAGTCAAATAAGCCTAGCGACGCTTCGGACGAGTGCACGGGGCAATCTCACCACATGACACGTGGGGAGGACCAATGGCTTTAAACACTTAGAACAAATCTGAAAATAATATTCAATCGAACGGATAAGAATTTTGTGTCCACACCACAGTGAAGTGCGTTGAAAAAACATGTTTTCGTCATTTGCATACATTCGCAAAGTGCCTGTCTAGTTTATTCGAAAATGGCGCATATAAGTAAGTAATCCTAATATTAGGATATTGCAAAATTAATCGCCGAAACGGACCGCTTACTTCAAACTACTATAACCCAGCTTAAACACAACTTTGCTGATTGAAGTAAAAACCACCAGAATCTGCATATTTTTGCCAACGATTAGGCAATGAATGTAATTCTTTCCAGCAAAAACTGATACCACAGTAATTAACGAAATCAAGGAGGGCACATTCAACATCTCCCAAATTAGTGAATTCTTTCTGACGCAAATGGGAATCAAGAGCTTGGAAAAGAGATAGCCAATGGGGGGAAAAGTCGGGAAAATATGCTGGGTGAGGAGGAACTTCCATACTTAAATGGGTCAATTTTCGCTGAGTGATTTGTGAGGTGTGTGGCCTTGCGTTGTCCTAAAACACGAGCGGCGCTCCTCTATTGCCCACAATTTTTGCAACTTCTCATACATTTGGTCTAAATCACGGCAGAAAGGCTCTGCTGTGACTGCCTGACCAGGTTGCTAAAGCTGTAGTTTATTACGCCTTTACAATAGCACCACAAATTATGCAAAAAAATGTACCACACGCTGCTCATCGGTCAGCTCATGATACACACACTTCGACGTCTTCTTCACCTTGTCGATTCTCGTCAAATTTCCTTCTACCGTACTTTGATGTACGCCAAGGTCCGCTGCTAGCGTTCGTGTATTCGTCTTCGGATTTGCTTCTACGGCATCCCTCAAAACTTCATCATTAAGCGACGACTTGCGCCCGCGACTCGGTTTTTCTTCGAGATCAAAATCGCCAGAAGCGAATATTTTGAAGCAGAGCCTCACCGTTCACTCGCATGACAGCCCGCTCCAAAAGCACTGTTAAGGTTACGCGATGCCTCTGCCGCAGAATGTCCCAATTTAAATTCGTAAAGCATGATGGCTCGATCGTCGCGTTGATTCATGGATTCATGATTTTACGAAGCCCTTGAAAAGATCGGATAAAAAAATTAGAGCGAAATCCACAAATGTTTTTTGAAAAAGGAGACAAACCTACCGAAGGGTATGTGTGGGTTTCCCTGAGACGGAATAAAACTTATTCATTTATACATACCTCGAAACGGAGACTAATTTGGCGACAGCTTAGTATTTGACCACCATATCCTCAGAGGAAGTATAAGGAACCTGGCCAAACAAATTGAGCACAGCTGTCAAGATTGTCTACATGCTCTCAATGGAGTTTTGAAGTAAGTACATAAAGAGTTCAATGACCTCGATGTCCTTGTTTGAAAAGTTCGAAATGTGTTTGCATGTTTCGTGCTTTGGAGGCCTGCAAGATAGAACTTGACTTTGCATTCGCTGCCGATGTTATAAGCTCAGTGTGCTTCTCGAACGAATCTTCCCATAATGTGGCATGTATATTTCGTTTGTTGTATATTTTGTTTGTAGCGCGTGTGTGGCGCAGTTGAAGGAGGTGTCGGCTACCAATACTCGCTTCTTGGTTTGGATTTCTCTCCCAGGCCAACCAAGCCTTCCACCCCTCCGGGGTCGGCGGATTGGTAACACATCTGAGAAGGATGAAGCGCTGACTTGTTCATCGGCTGACAACCGCAATTCATGAATGTATGGCCAAATACGCATTCAAGCTGCCTTCACGACATTCAGTAGATCTGGAATACAAGACGTATCCCAAATTGACTGTGTAACGGTTTTATCCTATTCCATCCTTAATAATCCTAGATCTGGTTTGGGACACCAATCCTAGCTCAGAGCTCTATAAGGATATTAGGTTGCTAACAGTATAAGTAGAATTCATGGAGCATCCCAAAAGGGATCGAATGTCGCCGTCCTCTATTCTCTTTTTTTATCCGTTATTTTGTATGTAAAACCAAGATCTCGTACTGGTTTCAAGACTTCCAATTTATAACGTTTTCAGGTGCAACGAATAGTCAGGAGCGCTCCAATTCTCAGGTGAAATTATTAGCCAGGAGTCGTACGTTCAAAGCCATTTGGGAAAACAAGGTAAAACATAAATATGGTCAAAATCATGAGTGATCGCATAGCCACATGTGTTCATCGGTTTCTTGACAATTTTGTATGTGTCAGGATCACAAGAACAACTCATCGAAACATTAATGGTTTTGCCGCAAGAAAGAAAATTGACCTTCGATGTCATCCAGTTAGAAAAATTTGGTAAGCGAGGACCAGGAGGAAATCTTTGTCCGGCCAGTCAACTCCAAATGAAATTGATCCTTGACCCGTTGTTTCGGCTTGAGTTGAAAATGAAAAAATGAAATTGCGCGAAAATCCGGAGTTGGCGCTTGAGCACGGAAACCTACACCCTCGTGAGTGCGACCTCATTCTTCTTCGCCCACGTTCAAGTTCCTGCAGTATCTCGACAAATGTGGCCTGACTTACCGATCTCAACTTGAAGTTGACAAGTTCTTTTCGCACACTTCTATTACTGCGGGTCTAACTGAATTGTGGGAACCAATCGGAATTTCCTGCCACCGTAATCAGGGGCTCGATTGCCCCGCGAACCGACCACGCGGCCTGCAGAGGATCCTCGCCAGGCTTCAAATGTCCTTGGATATATATTACAACCTTGATTCTGTGTATACATTGGATCCGAGTGAATCATCTTCGGATATCCAAATCGGATATCCCGATCCGAATCATCCAGTTATCCGGCCCTGCGAAATTGCCCTTATCTGAATCATTCAAAAATTCGGGGTCCGCAAAATTGCCATTATCCAAACCATCCAATTATCCGGACCCTGGAGAAATGCGAAGATTCGGGCAAATAACCCGTTCAATTTCCTTACACCATTTGGAAATCGCGCACCTAGGATAAAAGCACATTCAGAACGAATTTCGACGGTGGGCACGCTGCTGAGTCATATGTTTTCGCGCCCCGTAATGACGTTGAATATACTTAGCACGCTGCTGAGCGTTACGTTGATCTGAGAATCTTTTTCTTCAAATATCATGTTGCGCTGCCAGGCGACAAGAAGGACGGAGACTGAGGGAGAGATGCGACTAGGCACGTACTCCGATCGGCACTTCACTATTTCACATTTTATAGCATTCGGCGCAAATTGGGTCGGAAGGGTGGGGGGGGGGGGGTTACCAAGTAGAGCAGCCCCATACCTCACTTTGTGCAGCACGAAATTAAAAATGTTGATCAACACTTGTGTGTCTACCATTTGGTAAACTGTGTTATTTCTGATGTAATTCGATATTCATGCGCCTTCTTATGAAGGAGGAAAACCACTGAATACATGGTGACCCCACCCCCCCCCCGGCCCAATTTCCGTCATTTGGTAGTGGCATTTTGGAAACCTTAGAATAATTTTAATAATTCATCTTGAAATTATTCAGCTCTTTGATGTTTCGTTCCTTGAAGAGAAGTGAGAGTCCTGCGACACATGCACTGTTGTTGTTGTTGTTTTTTTTAAATAATGGGTTCATCTTCAAGGAATGATAATATTCCGATAACTATCTTGCGTTAATGAGTATCCGAAATACGGGCTCTGCGAAATTACCATTATCCGAATCATCCAAAAACCCGAGGTCCGTAAAATCGCCCTTGTCCGAATTATCCAATTATCAAAAGATTTTCTATCGGATCCATTGTATACTACATATTGACGGACGACACCAGCACGCTCTGAAACGCTTTCAAAAGTGTTCCTGTCTTCAAAAGCTGGAAAGGTTGTGCTCTTTACACGTTAAGCAGGCCACAGAGAGGAATATCTTGTCGCGATTTTATCACCTCAATTGAACACCTGGGCCCGGATTCATCAACGCACGAGACGGTAAATCGCGAACACAGACTTACGTTACCGGCCACTTGCTAGGAACTTACCAGCAGTGACGATTCATTTAGGTCGCGGTGAAGAATACCGTGCCGGTAAATTCACGGCTGTTGCGTATTGGCCGCAGCTATTCCAATCACTGCGCGAAGTGCACTACATTGTCAAACTCAACGACGGAAATATAGAGGGAAGTGCAGTATTTCGACATTTGTTTTGGACTTTGACTCCTTTCGAGGCCACGATACTCCCTGGAAGTGCAGGATCTCATAATCTTCTGTTGCTTCTCGACGCCATTCGACTCCTATCAACAGAGCAGGTGGACTGCTGCGTTATTTATCCGTACCATTCAAATCTATTAATTTGTCTCCGTGGTATTCGAGCACAAAATTCTTTCTTGTAACCCGTGCTGGGTTTTCGCAGTTTCGTGTGCATTCGATTTATATGTATGTATATTTATAGTACGATGTTCTGTCGGTCAGTTCTTGCTTCTCGTTTAATTGTCAGATCGCTATCGGCGCAAGTAGGCTCAGAGGGGGGGAGGGGGGAGGGGTCGCATGTGGGACAGACCAACACGTTTTGAGTTGTTCGAAGTTATATATTTTATGCGGTAATAGTGTATTCTACCCTAACCGTGAAATGAACTAGACCATTTCTGATGTAACTTAACATACGTGTGCCTTTCTACCGAGGCGATTATCCACTGATCGTGAGTACAAAGTGACCCTCCCCCCCCCCGAGCCTATCAGCGCTGAAAAATGAGCTCTTTTTGGAGACAAATGAATACAAAAAACTGCGTATTTCACATTTTTCACACATCGTTGTGTTCTACCTCGAAAGATAGTTTCAAAACCCCTTGGGGATTTTTTCATTTACTCATTACCCATGGTCGTTCAAACATCTTATTCCTTCTTATTTGACAGCCTTCATGGGTGTTCTCAAAATAGCTGTACATTTTCTTCGTAAGGAGCGTTTGCTGCGCTAAGCTTTATCAGATTAAATATTAGCGCAAACCGTGTCTGTGACGCCCCTTTGTTAGGGCTTACATCGATCCATTCAGAATTACGGTACAATCTGGATCTATCCTAGTCCTGGAGAGCCACATAACTAAAATGTAGGTAATAGAATGAATTGAGACTTACAGAGCGGCTCCAAGAGAACGAGTTTGAACCTAAAATAAACCTAAAACGAACAAACAAACAAAAATTTAAAAAATCGCCGCGGTTGGCAACCGTCTCGACGGGCAAAGAGCGACGAAATGGAGGCATGCCGCGTGCTGACCGCCGCCTGACATGTTACGCCCAGGATCTAACATGGTGAGGAGGGCGCTCAACTTTCCTTGCTTACAACCGCAACAAATGTAATTTCTTCGTTTTTTTCTTTGTGACTTTTCTTGTTTGGGTCCCATGTTGTTCTGCAGAGGCCGCTCAGTAAGTCTTGAGTGTATTTGTTACATATAACACTTTTTACTTATGTGCCCCCGACTAGGATTTAACATATTAAATGTCAGCGCAAACCATGTCCGTGACGCCCCCTTGTTAGGGCTTACATCAATCCATTCAGACTTATGGTACAATCTTGCAGTTGGTTTGGTGGGACTACCCACAAAGGGATAATGGCTTTCCTCTCCGATTTCCCGCAACGACCACTTCTTGAAATTGCCTGAGCTCCCTCACATTTCATCCACCGAACTCTCGCGCAAATTCAGTGTAGGTGAGAAGCAGAGCGCCACATGGCCCTCTACGCAAAGAGTAGTACCGAGATGCTTCCATTTATATATCTCTTAAAGAGATTACGCCGTCATGCACGACTATGACTTCGCCCTGCAGCGCATATGATGAAGATGTTCAGCTGTTACTGCTGTTCCTTGATTTCCCTGCCGAGAAGTTGAGGGATTTCGGCGCACTACTGCACGGGGATATGGTGCCCACTTTCTATTTCTTGATATAGACGTTTCTGTCAGTCCTAGTTTTAGGAGACCAGGTGAAGCTTTGTTTCACCACGCCCCCTCACTCTGAATTGCTCAAAAGCCCTTTAGCCGTTCCTGTTGAAGGGGAAGGGGTGATGTGCCTTACAGGAGAGAAAAAATAGGCTCAACTGAGCGTAATTCCATTAAACCGGGATTCTACACCAGAGCCGCAGCTGGGGACGCCGTGAAGCTTCAGTAAGCGCGCCTCAGCCGCGTGCACACTTCGCTGCGGCAGTACGGCAGCCACGCTGAAGCATAGCAGGGAGGGGCAGAGTCACACTGCGGCAGCGGAGGCCGCAGTGAAGGGGGTGCGCACACTTTTGCTTCCGGGCATTCCTCACTGCCACTGCGTGCGGCCGCGGCGCGCTCCAACAGTGCCGCAGTGTGCGAAACCAGCTCCGCCCACATTCCACTGCCCGCTGCCCGCTGCAAAGTGTGCACGCGGCTTTCAAACACATGCTTTCAAATGGCGCGAGCAAGCGCGCTGTTTGAACGTTCACTGAGCATTCGACGTTCATGCGGAGCCCACTGAGTATTCGATATCCGTGTTGAGCGGTGGTGTTCGCATTAGCGTTGAAATCTTTGTATTTCTTTTGTGACGACCGTCGTTCCGGCTTTCTTCTTTAAAGAAAAGGATCTGGGATCAGCAGTCTGCGAAGAGGGTGAAGAGGGGGGGGGGGGGGAAAGAGCGGGTCACCATTTTGAGAAGTTTTACGAACAGAGGATATGATTGAGGTCTACGAATAAATGTAAGGTATGTCCACGAATCGAGGATGTGAGTAGTTTTACAACACAATATATGTATAGCTGAATTTGAGCGGAGTAGTTCTGGTGTGGCTCATCGGCGAAGTTCTACGTCCTACTCGTCGACGTATGTCTTCCCGCGGTTTTTGTTTTCATGTGTTTTTGAAATATATAATTTATATATGACTGACTGAGCTGGGGGGCCAAGTGCTGGCCATAGCAGCTTCCGACATTCATGCGGACACTCGTCTGGGCGCGGCTCTGCCAGGCGAAAAGCGCCACGCTTATGTGGAATACCAGCAGCGGTTTTCAGCATGGGCTGACCAGATGAGTTCGAATCAGAAGCTGGCCCCCTTTGAGACGAAAGTGTGGTGCAGACCGGGCTTCAGGCCGGAGCAGAGGCCTGCGTTGTTCCTGTGGCTGGTGGGCCAACGGGATGTTGATCATAACGCGTACCGCAAGTTGGGCATGACGCCAGTCAGGATGAAGGCTCTGGATGACGTGAGAGTGCACCCACTTGACCAGGGTGTGCCACTGGACCAGATGTTTTGCTACACCACTGATGCCACCTTGTGGACTGAGCAGGGCGACCTGAACATGTTTCATTGGCAGTGGACTCGCGGCCTGCTCAAGACTGGTCACCTTGCTGAGGTACCAGTTAGCAGCTATAAGCTACTATCTAAAGCTTTGTGTGGCAAATGGGTGCCCTTTGTTGTGGTGGCCCACGACATCCATGATGTGCCGTGGCTCAATCGCACATGCATTCCATTGCACGTGCAAATCAAGTTCTCCGATTTGGTGAAGAACTGCCTTCGCTCATGTTACCCAGTTGGGGGACTGAAGCGATGGCATGACCCGCTACAGGAGCTCGGTTGGAGAAGCCGCAGAGCGCTTGAGGCCCTACAACAGGAGTTGATAAAACCGCTCTCTTCCATCATAGAGACGCTTCTCATAGAACCGGGACAAATGACGCCCCAGCGAGCTGCCGCACTACGAGAGCTGGCACGCTACCCAGACTTGGATCGCGCTATAGAATTCTTTGATGATAATCTGATTCCATCGATGGCATGCACTGCTGTGTTGTTGGACCCACTGGTTGGCAGCGTGTTGCGCAAGTGTCTGACCCATGAAATGATTCAGATCTTCCACATAAGTGGTGATAGGCAGGCCAAGGAGTTCATCAGGGCTTGCCCTGATCTTTACTGCTGCGCTGCTGTTGCGGTTGCACAGTGCCGCGGTATCTTCGGCTGCACCAGGAGTTGATGGCTGGGACCCAGGGCATTGGGCCCACATACCTTGTTAATATATGTATAATAATAAGATATATATTCTGATAAATATTCTGTGATTCCGGCTCTCCTCTTTTGTGATCGTAGTTGAACTCAATAAGACGGCCGGAATAAAATGAACGGAGGATCGGGGGATGAGCAGGGAGCTGGAGGAAGAAACATACGCTATTAAGAACGCATTGCTAGAACAGTGATCTAGCTGGGAATGAGGAGGAAACGGTGGGACGCGTCGACTCTTCCAGCACGGATCGCTGTCTCCGGGCCGTGCCGCGGAGCCGACTTCTTCACGTCTCTGAACCTCGCAGCGGTGGCTTGTCGAAACCTCGCCATAGGGGTGTTCTTTGGTCACCCTCCCAGGTGTCGTAGCAGTGCAGCGACTCGCGTGTCTTCTGAACCCGGCATCGTGGCAGTCAACACTGACCGGCGGTCGTGGTGGCCTGCCACGGCTCAATGTTGTGGTGTTTACAGTTGACAGTACCGATACGACGAACGAGTGTGGGTTTAGTGACGAACCGCGACTAATGTCTTCCTCCTCCTATACATATGAGGGTATGTTGGATTGCAGTGATGTCTAAATTGTACTAGTCCTGGTCGTTTTTTGTTTAAAAAAACCCGTCTCGTCTTACGCTATTTCCTTGAAGAGTACTATCAAGGATATGAGGTGTGATGATGACTCTGCCACGGCCATGCGACTTTGCATACACTGACTGAGTACCGCACACTGAAGCATAAGAATAGAACTCCACAGGATTCACCGGGTAAGGAGTGATTAATCTATAACTTGATATGGAGGTTTCAGGGAGATTCTAGGCTTAAAAAATTGTTTTCTGTCTTGATTAATTTGATAAGCGCTAGTTACCCTCATTATACCTTTATACCCTGTTGGCTCCGACGACCGATGTTCACTACCGCATGGGTGAGTATTTTTTACGTAGTCAAACGTAGTCTATTGCACTGTATTGCACTGCAGGTATAGAAATATTTTTATTTGTTATGTAATGTGTAAATATATGATAAATTAAGAAAAAAGAAAAAGAAGGAAGCGAAAGCTCTTGAAAGAAAAATCAAAATCTTGCAATTTGAAAAACTTGATTATTATTACTAAATAAAAATAAATATTAGTCCTGGCGACGAGGTCCTCCATTTCAAGCGTTCTTTTAATTATATGTGTATATCAGCAGGATTATTGGATACAATTTTTGCACTTATACTTTTACCGAGAAACCCTAACGTCGAGACAGATCTAGACGCCGCATTTTTCAAAAATAATTTTTCTAATATTGTCTATCAGCGGGTCCGAGACACGTCGAGACGCCGAGATTTTTATCTTCATTTTATGTTATTAGATCTATATTTTTCTGCCAAAATGTGAAAGGACTGGCTCGCCTCTTACTCGACAAAAAAAAGCCGAAGGCCTTTGGCAAGCAAAAAAGGGGTAGTTAGTGCAATTATATACTATGCTCTTTTATGACCCGCAAGCAGTCCACACGCCGCGCCCAATGAGATAGCGCGCGCCGACGACTGTGGCCAGCACACATGACCTGCTTGCCATCCACCGAATCAACTCTATCCATCGGATGCCGAGGAACCACGATTACAGTACCTCATGGTGCTATACAAAGAAGCGACGTAGCACTCCTCAGCAGCGCTGCTTCCCTCGTGGTCAGGACCGGCGCCATGCGCAGGAAGGCGCTACTCCCTCTACAGGTGTTACGAGTTATGTTGTTGTGTAGGTTACGTGTATGTTACGAGCTCCGCGTGGAAGTTTGGAGGATGGTGCATGCCTGAAAAAACTGGAAAATCAACAGTGAGACAACTATATTTTAAAAAGTTTATATTTTTTAGCCATACCTTGGACGCCGCATGTGCGTGCTTCCTCACTTCCTTTGGGCGTCCATTCGCCAACTGTAACGACTCCTTCGCATGGCCTTCGATTCTCGCGAGTCCGATTTGATCGCAATCCATTTTCAGCTATAGCAATGCACGCCTTTCGATGCAATGACTCATCGCCTCCGTGTGGTCATTGCAGTCAGAATATCGGGATCTCTGAAAAAGAATCTCATTTTTTTCTTCCACGAGAAAAACTCAGGGGGAACCTATGCGTCATTGCGACGCTCTGAGCGTCTTCACAAACTTGATGTCCAAGGCGGAACTGGAATTGGATTAGACGAAATTCTAAGAAATCACTTGGATAATTTTTGGAATTTTGGATTAAACGAAATTCTAAGAAATCACTTGGATAAGAACCAATAATTTCTTTAAACGTAACATATAAGTAGTCATTTGTTCATCCATAAGAGATCCGTCAT
The DNA here is from genome assembly GCA_947359475.1 of Heligmosomoides polygyrus bakeri. Classification (NCBI taxonomy): domain Eukaryota; kingdom Metazoa; phylum Nematoda; class Chromadorea; order Rhabditida; family Heligmosomidae; genus Heligmosomoides; species Heligmosomoides polygyrus. The sequence continues at coordinate 28,239,394 of OX375869.1, read as the reverse complement.
CATCCTCAGATGAATCTTTGACCGGAGAGGTGGCTTTCTCTCTCGGTGGTCAAAATTCTACCTCTTCGTATGTGACCGCGCTCATGTCCATGTCACCGCTGACGAAGTAATAAAGTTGTCCTCTCGCATGAATTCGTTAATTCCCTAAGAAAAACATGTTTGAAGAAGAAAACAATTTTTAAAATAACAAATAACCATTTTCTTACCATTTGGGATTCAGCTAATTCCTTCGAAGCTTCCGCCAGCTTCACGACGAAGATTGCCATGTCCACCATGTTCTGATTTTGCACCATCTCCCCTCGTTCGGTTATCCGACAGACCTCCGCTTCCAGAACGGCGATCTGGAAATTCATGGCAGCGAGACCATGTTATCGTGTGATGCAATTCGTCCGAATGAAGAACCCACACTGACGAAATGGCGAAGATAAATAAATTTTCCAATAATACTAAATTTTATTAAAAACAAATGTAAATCTTATCTTATCCTGGAACGAGCCGGTTTCTCTCTTTGACACCCATCGACGTCCTCGGGGCTGGGAGGAGCAGATGCAGGAGAAGATCCAAGATGCATCATCTATAAGTGACAAAGTCATTAGATTTTTTTCCGGGAACACAATCAGGATCAGCGAAGAGGCCAAGAGCAGATGAGGAGGAAACCCTCCCAAGAACGGAGAGGTATACTGATTCCAGTAGGAGGAGCAAACGTTCTTCAACCCTTATCCGAGCGGAGGGTCCCTTTTCTGGAGTTGATAGAGGAGCTATGTCTCCTGATTCCTTTCAGGTCGCTAACGGAGAGCAGAGCACAAGATAAGATTGGAGAATCAAAGAGGTAGGTAGCCTACCAGAAAAATATTTTTGCATTATCACAGGCTATTATAGATACCAAGACTGTGAAGAATCGAGGTTTTTTTAGAAAACAAGATTTTTTCGGAAAGAGAAGCTTAAACTACTTTCAGGTGTTTTTAGAACAGAGCAGAGGATAAATCCACGGAGGAGTTCAAGATTCAGCTTCCAGTGTTTGAAGGTACAAAGCAAGGCAAAACTTTTGTCTGCGAGGGGATCCGAGCCGATCTAAGATCCGCCTGCGGAACGATAGAGCGCAAGCAAGAACCAATGGAAAAAATCAATATCTGGGCGCCTTCTCATCGCAGATACGATACCATAGATTTCTCCAGCCAAACCCCTAGGTTCTCTCCGCATCCCACAACACAAATACCTCTTCAGAATCTTTTTCTAACAAAAATACATATTTTGTCCGATAAATCGACCAAAGGAGCACTTCTATGCATCAGAGGAAACCGTACCAGCATCTCTCGGAGACAGTACGCTTATCACAGAAACCCTTATGAGGACCCAACAGCCCGCCCCGGACGCTTCGTCGACGTGCAGCTCCACTTTCAAGGACTATTCAACAAACATGACTTCTTCAACAAAGACAGTTGGCCTTGGCCAGATGCCGTGAGTCCCATTCTTTGGCATTGAGATGGCTACATTTCTTCTAGAAATGGTTTCAATTAAAAGAAGGATTTTTTCTTCTCTCTCCCTCTGTCGCTCTTTTCGCTGTCTCAGTTCTAAGAGACACTTCATCGTGCTCCACCTTTAGGTGTCTATATATGCAAGAGGAAGTTTAGAGGATTAAGGTGTTTTAATAAAAAAATGGGGGAACAAAAACCATCTTTGTCTGAAATCTTCCGTTGTTTCAGGGATCTAGGAGCTAATAAACGTAAGCTCTTCACATCTCGAAATCTTCCGTTGTTTCAGGGATCTAGGAGCTATTAAACGTAAGCTCTTCACATCTCTCTCAAATAATCTCTCGGAGAGAAGGCGTAGAGGCTCTAGTACCCTCGTCTATTTCAGCAATCCGAGAGGATTTCCTCACCTGCTGAGCCCCATCGAATAAAACATCTTTCACCCAGTTTCCACAGGAGCAAACTACAAATAAATTTTATATCATCTCTAAGATCAACGGGTCCACCCGCACCCAAAGCAAGGATCTAAGTGAACTTTGGGATATGGACCAAGGCAACATGGCCTTCGCCGACCTTTTAGATTCAGTTTTTGACAAATTAGGTCTATCATTTTACGCCGCCCAGTTGTCAACACTCGCGCTGGAGAGAATGGAATTGGACTCTTAAATTTTTTAGAGAAATTCAATGAGATCGGAAAAATTACGTCTACTTCCGGCTCATCTAAGAGATATCGCGAAGGCAACTTTCGATGAAATTGATGACGGCACCAAAATGGATTGACGTGCGGCAACCACGACATTAAAGGCTCACTTCTCGTCGGACTATTTCTTGGACATCGCCAAGGAAAAATTCACGGATATGAAAATGTTAGTGGAGAAGAGCCAGTGATGTTCTCTAACAGGGTTAAAAAAACATTCTCGAAGCCTTCTCTGGAGCCCAATAAGCGTCCACCGATTATTTCTGCAGAATATGGTTTTCGCCAGCGGATTACCGGACAACATCGAGAAAATCTGAAGCTTCTGTGGCCGTTGACAACCAATTGCGACCAATTGGTGAAGGATGCGGAACGCATCTGGAACATCGTCCGCGTAGATGGATCAACCAGCGAAAATGGAACGTTGACTGCCTAAATTGACCAGGTTTTGGACACACTTATCAGCCAGCCACGTACCGTAAATTATATCCGCCCTAGTTTTAAAACACAAGGTACATACCTTCCCGTAGTTGGCAGAACCGTTATAATAACAATAATTCAAAGTATTCCCAAAATCGCCAGAGAAGTAATGGTTTAGATCGTTTGGCAAGGTTTTCCGCATTCCAGTCCTGACCTCGGACGCCCCCGCTAGGCAGCGAATACGATTCGCTGCTAACCAAGGTTACGAGAACCAACAGGGATAGGATATGGTGAAAGGCCCACTCAAAATGCACACGGCGACGACAGAAACAGCAACCGTTAGGGCAATCGGCTATGGATGTAACGTACAATCGAATGAATTTAACCAAGGAAGGTGCAGAGAAGCGTGGAGCCCCATTTACCGTAATGTTAATTTCCGCTCGCGCACGCCAACCGGAATAACCGCAGGGGTTCAGCGACGAGACACTCACTCAAACCAAACGACCAATTCTCTACTGTGGATTCTATCGGTCACCTCCTTTTCCTTTTGCGGCTCTCTTGTCGGTCTCTTCACAGTGTTCTCTCAAATATCAGCAAAGTGCTGTAGGAAAATCTGGGTTGCCGATAGCATTTGAGCCTATGTTTAGATAGCTCGAATATCTCTAAAGTTTTAACAACCACAGCAGTCGTCTTTGTAGCCAACACTTGGTAGCATTTCATTGCTTCATTAAAACTCGACAAATATGTGCTTTATCGTATCTCCATATTTCTTTCGCAGTAAATAATGACAAAGAATCTACGATTCCAGTCGTCTTCAAGGTTTGTCGAGATATATCTCAAACCAAGAATACTTGGGGCTCCACCGGAAAAAATTTCTAAGCATGTCTATGGTTTCCAGAATGAGGTACGTTACTCCTAGCCTTTTTTCCGGAGGAAATTTGCCGAAACCTCAAATGTGTTTGTTGAGAAGGCACAAATAGCCACATATGATGGCCAAGACGTTATAAGTCAGTTTGGAGATATGGCGCATTGCCAGTGTTCCAACGAACAATGTATTTTATCACACGGAACCGTCATTTGGACAACATCCTCACATATGGATCCAATCCGAAAATTCGGCAGGACCACGAAGTGAATGGCATATGACACACCTTCCCACGTAGTAGTCAAAGATGTCCTTCCGGCATTCACGAAGCATTTTTAATCCTTCCTGAATTAGAGGAATATAACTCCCGCACAATCTTTGTGCAAAATGCCGAATTTATTATTAGTTTAAATCAAAAACTTTACAACAATTCACTTTCTTTGTAGAGGGGAGACACCTATTCACCTAGCCGCAAAATTTATATCCCCAACGAAGTGGACAGGTTTGGGAGTAAAAATAAAAGACAACGCCCTAAAGGCGGGTAGAACGACAAACTTACAAGGGAAGGATATAGGTGACCATGAGACTTTGAGATGAGACGTATATCGCTGGGTGCGACATCGAAGATTCCAAATATGTGTTCATTTTCTGCTGTGCGCATCTGTGAACGGAGTTATGGACCATTTTCACAGCAGGTCCACACAGAGCGGGCCAATCACAAGAGAGCCAGCTCAATTAGAGTTGAAACTGCGCTGCCTGCCGAGCAGTGGTGGCGGAGGGGATAGAGGAGCGCCGTGGTTTATGGCTCGACTCCTCTGTGGTGCAGTATTTTTGCAATTTCTGAAAAAGATCTTTTACGATCAACGAGAGCTCTCTATGTCAAATGGCGAAGCTTGGGCGAGAAGAAATTGGCTACCATTATCCCACCACCCATGCTTACAGGTGGGTGATCAGTGCCTGAAATAACCCCCTTGGCCGAATTTTCTTCGACACACAGGGTCGATAAGGACAATACTGACTTATTTTCCAAGCTATGTTCTAACCAGCTGTTGTGTTGGCGTGGCTTTTGGAGGATATCGGTCTTTCCGATACTTCACGCGTTCCTACAAGGCCAGAGTAGAAGTTGTCCAGCAGTTCCGCATCCATCCAGCGAGATGCGCAGTGCGGGAGCATCGATGTAGAAGATAAAGAAGGTATCAAAGTGGAATCAGAAGAGGAGAATTCTAGATGACGGTGTAGAAAATGATGAGGAGAACACTAGCCAGCAGCGTGGCTCTTCTGGTTTCTATTTCTTATACTTCTAATATTGTTTCCCTATTGACATCGTAGAGCACTGCTCTTACAGTGGCTGCACTGATCTATTTTTTATCTGCTGCGGTCATTGCCAACAGCTGTTTTGTTTCGTAGTGTTATTTCACAGTTGCTAACTTGACGCATTGTTTATTTTCTCGACATGTCTTTAGCAACTATTCATGATAAAATTGTACCTTCGTACTTTCCTAAAGACAATTGTACCTTCGTCAGTATGAAGTTGTCAGTATGAAGACTATTCCTTTCAGGTACCTTTTCCGTTGCGATTTGACAGACTTTTGGCTGATCGTGGCGCTCTTTTTTAGGAAATGCAAAATCCCTCATCACAGGGGAGTGGAGCCACAAACCATTCCGTCTCACCACTGCGCTCCTCTACCGACTGTGCCACCACTGCTTGGCAGGCAGCGCAGTTTCAACCCTCCTTGAGCTCGCTCTCTTGTGATTGGCCCTCTCTGTGTGGATCTAGAGAGCAAAGGAGCATGCTATGAAAATGTTCGATAACTCCGTTCGCAGATGCGCACACTAGAATCGGAACACATGTTTGGAATCAGCGTTCAAAGTCGCATCCAGTGTTATACGTTATATCCTAAAGTCCCATGGTCACCTAGTATCCTTCTCTTGTTAGCAACCAATACTTCCGAAGATTTGACGGAATTAAGGTACAAAGATCAACTCTATCATAAGGAAAGGCAAGACCAACGCAACACTGAATTAAACACTAAACTCCAATTTTTAAAAATTAGATTGGAGGCCGGTTAGCCTGGATTTCTATACGCTGCTTAATTAAATTTGCACCTTGACTGAACTTTAAAATTCAGACTATAAAAGTATTGCACAAATCAATCCTACAGGTGCAACTTGTATTTTAATGAATCGCAACGATATTGTCATTTATACATTTGAAATCATTCTGAACCACAATATAAATGGGAACTGTTTTTGTACGATACTGTTCAGCTTCCCTGCACAGCTGCAGGGAAGGCTTCGGACTTCTTGCCATGAAATCATACAAACCCAGGAACAGAAAATGTTGCAGTCAGAAGGATTTTATCAAGTGATAACAATTACAGTGTTTGTGGTCATCATTCTCATTCTCATCTCAGTCGTTTGTTTACTATTTCTATGCAATCGAAACATTATTCAATGGAATGATCCTCTTGATGACACTGTGCTTCTCGTGCAAATCGGCCACACCTTATTCGAGGACTGGTAGAGCAGCTCTAATTTCGCATTCCCTTGAATCCACCTGGAAAAATCAACTCATTGACAAATATACTTCAGTTTCGCTAGAATCATCTAGACAACGATAATGGCACTAGTCAAACCGAAGTCAACCTCACACTGGGTCGGATTAATACTACTTTCAGCAAAACATAAGCCCTTTGTTAGCAAAAAGCAAGCTACCGACAAAAGCTAACCACTTCAGCCAGCACCATAGAATTTTCTAAAATTTCAAGGTAACACCTATTACGAAACCAGGTTCTACGTCAGTAATTCATATTTCCATATTGCTCAATAATCTACCTATTATCGCATTTTTTGACACAGGCTCTTTAATTATCATTTCCCGTTTTATTGCTGACAAAATGAACGGAGATATTCATCCAACACTGATTCCCAAAGGAATTACAGCAAGTGGCTCACATATTGGTTTTACAGGTGAGATTTCAGTCCACTTCACATAGAACATAAGTATGCGCAAATTGTCTGCTTAATCGCCAAAGATAGGAACTGCTTATCTAATGTCATTTTAGGCAATGGCATAATCAGTTCTACTTCTCATAAAATTGCGATCGCTTACTCAACAACAAAATCTTTTTTTAATCAAACGCCGGTCAACATGATTGAACCATTCCAGACGGAATCCCATTTTCCAGTACCAGTCCTTCTCAAATCAAATCTTCAAACTGCTACGTAATTCAGAGAACATTGTTCTAAGGACCTAAGGACTATGAAACAGAACATTGCGCCATCTTGGAAATTTTTCGTTTGCGATAACTTAAACCTGATTCCAAAAGACAAATGTGTGGGAAAAATTGATAGGAGAAAACCCATGGATACAATAGAAGGCGCCCTTTTGCTGCGCATTTTTAAATCCAATCCGTTCGCGACCTCTCTGGAAAGTAAAGCGCCCATCGCTAACGGCTATCCTAATAGATTCGAACATGAAATGGATCTGTTTTCGCAACATTTTCGTAGTCGAGAACAACGACAGGTTTTCACAATAAGAAAGCGAATATGTGCCACTAGAAGCGGACCTCACAGCAAGCCTTTCGTATTTTCGAATGCACGATGGATTCCTCCGCTGATCGAGCGAGAATGATTAATCGAGACATACTCAGCACAAATTCAACAATTCGAAAATTTGCTCGGCAAATTCACTTCATATCATATTGGAAATTTAGGCAGGTATAACGGTCGAATCACAAAATTAAATTCATTCCACTACTCTAAAGCACCTAATCAAAAATCTTATCGCGTTAAGTTAGAAAATTTTCAACGAAATTTCGGCATATCAAGGAATTGCTTAAAACACGCCTGATATGACCCAGTACAAGTGAGTTTGCCTACCCAATCGTTCTCGTAAAGAACGGTTCTAAAAAAGAGCGATGGCCTTTTATAGTGGACTATGGAAAAGTAAGCACATTTACAGAAAATGAGACGTATTGCATGCCACACATACAGTACATAATAGACTTGATAAATGGTAACGAAATTTATTCCAACCTCGACTTTAAGAGCGGACACTTTCAAATTCCATTAGAGCCTAAAAATAAAAAAGGGATTCATTTTCATCCGTTCTGGAGCTTCGTCAGTCAAACGAGAAAACTATTCGCTAAAACTATAATAAAAGATGTTATACCCAACGCGGCATTCTGAATGAGTTACTTTCGGAACGGGGGTCAAATTACACCAGTGATGTCTTTGTAACAATCAAAATCACTCTCGGCATTTTCAAATAGTTCACCACAAGCTATCATCACAAAGCTGACGGTCAGGTGGAGAAAATTGTGAAGGTGGTCCATGATTTCCTAACTGCCTGAGACCTGTGGTCAGACTTTCTCCAACTCATTGCGCTTGCTTATAATTGCAGTAAAAGCTCAACTACAGGATATAGTCCATTCTTCGTCGAACACGGAAAAAACCCGATCAGATGGTGTGATATCGGCCACAACTTGCTATCCACACTTGTATTCCCCACATACAACTTCGCAAACCAATTCTCTTCTGGTCTGAAACACCACATTATAGCGGTTGGGCGCTAAATTGCTGAAAAGACAAAACTATACAAGGCGGGATATGATCTATTTCATAACGTCTGCCTAATGGAACTCTCCACGGGTGACCAATATATTTCGAAACAAACAGTGCGTCCCAAAATAACCAATCTGTGGAAAGGCCCACTCAGTGATCAAGTAGATGACCGACCCTATGTGACTATTCAACCTCTTTTGGGTTGGCAAAAGCGAAAAACAGTACATGGAAACCGGTTGAAGCACCAGCCTCTATTTTGGAAAGCTCTAAAGAAGTATCGGACATCGTTGAACAACCCTTGCAGAGATCACTGCGACAATAGAGTAAATATACTTTGGCATGGTCTATGGACACTGATCTACATCACGTAGCTAGATCAGTGTATTGTAAGTTTACATCGAGTTATTTACCCTACTTTGCACAAAATTAAATATTGAATTCTTTGACTGGGCACTTCGAAGAACTTGTTGTGCTATTAATACCAAGTTGCGCTATTAATTAAATTACTTCACTTTTTTCAAAAGTTTGTCCTTATGTCCACCGAACGAGTATTAAACACTGAGGCGGACACTTGACAAATCGTTTGCATAAAGCTCATGACAAAGATAATAATGGGATGACTTTCTATTTGCATCATGTAAAATAATTTTCCTCTCATTAAAAAAGTCGATGAATTATAACAGTATCACAATTCAGTAAGGTAATCTCTCCTCACTTGTGCACCGATAACACTTCATCTTCCACATTTTTCTCACTCAAACATGTGTGCAAGATTTTCGAGGTTCCGACTGTTCACACAGATATCAATTTTATGCTCATATGTAAAATAATTTTTTTTCGTAACAGTAGATATGTATTAAATCTAGTATCGAAGAACAAGGTACTGATTTATGCATGACCTATTAACTCGTGTGCTGTACCGAATAAGGTACTGAATTTATCATAATGTTTCTCATCAGCTCCATTATTGGATGCAAATTACTTTAAAACTCTTGATCTTCACTTTAATCTTCTTCTTCACCAAATCTCACGCGCCTATCCCTGGAGGCGAAAGAATTGAACGGCGGCTCTGATACTATATCCGCTTCATCCACATCCTTCCAGGCAAGCTTGAAGACGAGCTTGTCCTCAATAATTGTGCGGATCCTTATCGACTACCCCATCGAATCATGCCTGGTCAGTAAACCAATATCTCACAATATCACATGCTCTATTTGATCGGCAACTTTAAAAAAACTTTAAATTATAGCGGCAACTTTAAATTATAGCGTAACTGCGTTGTACTTCCTATATTCATTACTGTATATCCGATCTTACTTTCATATGGATGATTATCGACTGAGAACACAATGATGATTATCTCAATCTCGAGGACGAGCTTACTAAAGGAACGGAGGTGTCGGGTTGTAGCCTCTGCATCTTCGATGTCGACGCCCTGTCACAGATAGTGCTACGACAGTCACGTCTACGTCGCCCATACCGGTGGGTCGACCGATATCGTGAGAGGACAGGACAGCCCTCTCATCTCACCGTTCTTTCCTTCTTACCATACAGCATGCTAGCAAGGAATATACATGCTGAGTATTTTACACTAGAGCATAGGAATAGAACCTTACAGGATTCATCAGGAAAGGAGTAATTAACCTATAACCTGATAGTTTTCTTTTTCACCACATTCAATTGTTGGGCCAAAATATCCTTCTACCCATGAGAAATCCTCCCCTGCTCAGATCTTGAGAAGTCTCAAGATCCCGTGTACCGGCTTCAAATTTTTTTAACGTCCATCATCTGCCTGGAAAGTAAGTCCTCTTAGTTTTTCGTTTTGTAAAATTGAGTTTTTGTACAAATTTTTATTTTGTACAATCTCGAAGAAAATGTTTCACAAAAATTGATAATTTCGTTGACATGTTCGTATCCACTCTTCTATCAATACGCCTAACTGTATGACCATGGTGTTCAAAACAAGGCATTTTCGTGCGTTAAATGGTTAATGTAATGTACTCCCTCAAGAACTGTCGGGTAGAGAATTTCAGCAATGTTAATTTTGTCTTGTGCTCCTCATATCATTCGACTGTCTGCCGGCGCTCCTTGCGGCTGCCTTCCGCATCCGCTCTGTACTTTGTGCTCTAAGTTTCACTGTGTTCTCTAGTATTGCCAGCCTTGGCTCCTCACTTTCATTCTACTCTGTCCGTCCTATTCAGCTCATTAAACTTGCTTCATTCTGTCGTTCTCCAATAGCCGCAAGTCGGTGCTGTTTTCATCTCTTTCTCAACATCCGTTCAATATCGTTGATTGATTATTAAAAGTATCTCAGATCAAATGCCTCGATCCACCCGTAACTCCAACGTTTCGCTTATACCTCACGACTAGGCACTTCCGTCGAATTACAGTTTACATCTACGGCAATAGATCCTGTTCTAGCAAACTTAATCCAGATTTCTTTCTCGGACATCCTTAAAGCCATTATTGAGCATAACAAAGATTCCGTCATAGGTTTGCAGGTTTTGGCCTGTGAAAAGGTCTTAACAGGATCCGCGGATACTGTTGAAGCCGAGAAACGGTCTCGCGGTATAGTTGTGTCTGGTTAAGAGGAACCACAGGATAATCTATTTTCGTATGAGCGTCAAATCGACTAGACGTCAAAGTTTGTAATCTGTTGAATGCAATTAAGGTTGAATGTAAGCCCATGGGGGTTTTTTTTTTGAATGGGTAAGCCTGACCCATCCGGACAGCGATTGCTTAAGATAGTACTTCCTACGACTTCCCATTGGCGCGAAGCGCTCGCAAATACGCATCTACTACGAAAAGTGTCTGACTTTAAGGGCGTCTACATTAGGCGCAGCATGGCAGCCAACGAACGGAAGCGTGATTGCGAAATGAGACAGATGGCAAAGAATAAGAACACGAGCATGGGACGCCGTGAGTGGTGTGTCTACAGCAATGAGCTACAAGCTAGATTCTTTGAGATTGCCTAGCAACCTATTAAACTGGATAAGAGCTTATCTAAGGGGTAGGTTCATGACGGTTAAAGTTAGTGTAAGCTGTCCTGTGTCAGTGGTGTACCTCAGGGGCAGCGTCCTCTCTCCGTTACTCTTAATTTACATAATTGACCTTCCTACGATTCTTTCAACTTCACATGATATTAGAGTCCAATTATAATGATATAAAAATTTATGGAGTCTACGACAGCGGGAATTCACTTAAGGTGTGTGGTGCTCTTAAACAGTGCTTGGAGAAATTGAATGAATACGCGTTTCGACCAGACCTTATGGTCAATTTCGACAGATGTTGCATTTTCCGCATTGGTAGTAGTTCTAAACGCTGCGCTGTAGGTGGGGTAATTTTGAAAGAATGTAAGCTTAATAAAGACCTTGGCAACGTGGTTGATTCTAAGTTTAAATTTTCTGGTCGTATTTCATATTTTATTTTATGTGAAAAAGGCCTATTCTGCACTCTTTTCTATTCATCGAAACATGCACAATTCTGATCCTACCATACTTGCCCGTTTATACAAAACATATATCCTTCCGCACTTGGAGTATTGTTCGCCTGCATGGAATCCTTGCACAAAGAAGGATACACCACAGCTTGAAAAGGTGCAGCAAACGTTTACAAGAATAATTTTCTAAAGGATGTCTAGATGTTGCGGTTTCTCGGAAATGCTTGACTACCCTACCCGTTTAAGGAAGCTCAATCTAAAAAGCCTTCAATGTAGGAGAGCCAAAGCAGATCTCGTGTTCTGTTTCAAAGTCCTTCAAAGAGAAACCAGACCTAGCCCTAATAAATACTAGGTTTTCCCGCATCGTAGTGAGATAATTAGAAGTTTCACTTTGCACCACAAAAACATCGGTAGTAGGAATCACAGCCAAATGTTCAGCTCACTGTTCTGTAGTCTCTAGGTAGTTTCAGTGCCTTCCAACGTATATTTTGAAGGCTGAAAGCAGTTAGACCTTTAAAGAGATGTTGCAGAAGTTGGATCTAATGGATATTCTAGGTATTGACAAGAGTTGTCGACTTTTTCAGATTTCAAACCGTACCCTTTTCTGGTCTATTGCTACTAAGGCTTTGAGTTCAGATCTACAGCGGTTTATGAAACGAAGCTTTTACGAACGAGGCTGTCAAATAACTCAGATCCGGCCCTTTACATGCGATGATGTGCTACTGTTTTGTTGTATTTTTTCCTTTCTTGCGTTGATTATGGGGATAGTATGTCTGCGGATCTCACGCTGTAATGTTGACGGTTCTTCAGAGCTTCAGTGCAGAGGACTAAAGGACTACACCTACTATATTCTAAACTTCATTTCATTTTATCTAACTCGTTTTTTGTTCTTGCTTATTCTCTTAACTTCTTAACGTTCTACCTACATAGCTAGATATATTATGTATGCAAGTGCGGTTAAGGATAATTCAGTTCCGATGGAAGCATTATGGAGAGGAGGCGTAACGTTGCTACTAGCCTGGGTATGACCGGGTATACGTTCTGATTCCTAGGTGCTGTTCTGTCCTCAGGGCGCTCGAAAGTGATCTCCATATCCACTTGGAATGACGCCGTAGGTATACTGAATGCTAGCGCCTGCACCCTTTCATGGAGATATCAAATTTGCTTATTTAACTATATCTAACTTAGAACAGCTTTTTCAGGATTATACTCCATTATACTCTGCTTTCTTGAATACGCTTCTTCTTAATTCTCCGCACCGAGTCTGCTGGATGGCTGCAAACGAAGTTGTTTTACCCTAGCTGCAGCTCATAGTATTCTCCTACTACTCACTCTATTTCGTTTGGTCATTTGTCATAGCTGAATTAGATTGTTTGACTAACACTGTATTCTCTTTCTTCCCTATGTTTTGAAGCCGCACTTCTGGTGCAGTAAATAAATAAATAAATAAACATCGGATGCATCCCTTCGTGATTACTTTCCCATCACAATAAAGCTCCAGTGTTTAAGAAAAAGCATAATTCTGTCCCTTATGCTGATACACATTCTCTGTGAAATAGTCGGTTTAAAAGCATCAGCTTGATGACACGCAAACTAGTTGCAACAGGCTATGCAACAGGCTAACTCGTAGCTGTAGCTGCTATCGATAGCTGCTAACTGATCGTGAGACCAAAACGAATGAAAAACATATGGGTGAATGTCACAACATATCTGACTATTCAAACACTGAACTGAAAGGACAAATCTCGACTAAATGGGTTGATATTGATTGGTTTACCGATTTTCTTCGTCTGCTGGGAATCTTCTATGACGACGATCAAATGAATTTGAAGGACTCAGCATAAAGACGATGTAAAACGAAATCAGGTAAAAATTACATAAACCTCCGTTCCATGGATGTCGCAAGGGGAAATGTAAACAAAAATGGAACAAGCGCACATTGCAATACATATACTTTCACATGTTCATTGAACCTTTGCTGAACTGCTGTTTGTTTTATCGAATACAGTGTCGTTATTTCAATTCAACTCACCAGGCTAATATTGTTTATTGCCTCCTAAAGTCAATGTACCAACCCTAACAAGTGTACGTCCCCTGCACCATCATCAGAATGACTACGTTCTCTGACACTTCGCTATCTGTTGCTGGAGCTATGCGACTTCTTCAGTATCGCACAGTAGTAAATCACTGAGATGACAGCAAATTTTAATACCAGAACCTTCATGAATGTAGGACTTTGGTGTTTTAGAGGATATGTTGAACAGAAGCTGTACAGTTAATGCAGTGTAAATCTACTAACCGATCATTGAGATGATTACATGTCTATCATGTATTTCGTTGCCTCATGCTCCTCACGCTCAATCTCCATTCATCGCGAAAGAAACTATGATTCCAAGTAGAATCACAATACCGATGTAATGTGAAATCACCAGAGAGGTGCACTCGCCTGTGCACTGCTATATCCTTCACCCCCGTAAAGTTGTATGATGAGTTTAGATGAGATTGTAAAGGATTAGCAATGTAAAAATCAACTCGCAGCTGCAGAAAAAGATAACTAGCAGGATATACGTGGCAGGAAATTTCGCACTTGTAAAATAACGTAGTATTTTCCTTGCATGAAACACAAGCTTATTTATCGCCACAGCCTTTTCTTTTCTACACAGTATTTGGTGGTAAAAAATGCCTTGGAGGTTGGTATGGTTGTTCAACATCGTGAAACTTTCTTTAGAATGACGCAGTTTCAAGACTACCGATAGAAGAGTCAGAATGGGAGCTCATTCAACATTATGCAAAAGAGCAAATAATGTTTAACGATCACCGGCACAAAATGCTGAATAATACAACTGATTTTGTTGAAAACATAAGCGATCAAGGCGTACGACCTGTATAGAAATATCACTACAGCAGAATTGGGAGCTACATAGAATAGAAACATGTAACTCTGTTCTTGAAAAAAGGAGAAAGGTTAAAATGCCTATAATGTTTGAAAATGTCTACCAAAAAACTATGTAAACGAAAAACACTGCAACTACAATTATGTATAAAGAAAGACTTACGCATTGCTAGAGCAGTTGCCAAAAACGGAACCTCGAAAAAATGGGGCTAAATATTCCATGGGCTGATGCATCGCAACTGGTAGCAACGATATTGCAATTGAGTGGGTAATAAAATCGTGAAACCCTAATGAAGGATCACTGATTGAGGATAGCTGGACGGAAGATGGATAACCAACAATCACCGAAAAACATATATTGTTCTGTTTACAAGAACGGATCAGAATTTTAATTATAGTGTATAGTGAGAATTTCAATTATTTTAATTATAATTATAACTCATTTCAGGCATTTTGCTTAGCTTTGGGAATGTAGAGAAGTGCCCTCATTAGGAAGGTTTTACGTGGTCTTCTGAGAGAATTGACGCTGTCGGCAGCAACAGCTGGTTCTTACATAGATGGACATAAGATTTGCTCTCGTTCCCAGAGATTTTAATTATAATTATAATTTTAACCGAAACTCGTGATCGTTAAGTTGCTACCGAACTATATGGATATAGCGGAAAGCTCTGGTTATCTGTAAAATCTCGAATGTTTCGCATATTTTTAAAGCCTGAAAAGGGCAGAGAGTTTGGTAAAATTACCTGCACAAGAATCACCTTATGTGTGCAGTTTCGAAAGTCGATGGAAATACAAGAAGAGAATAATGATTAAGAAAAAGAGAAAGCGGAAGGAAAACACTGAATTTGCGACAACAGCCAAGAAACTGGTAGGTCACCCTTCGATGACGGCCGACCGAGCGAAATTTGAGTAGCTCACAGTCATTCACACAAGTCTTCATTTAAAGGAGATAGCCAGTCCCGCCATCTTCTGGGGTCAGATTCCTCAACGATACTGCCGGTATCATCTCACGGAGGACTTACCATACCGGCCTACGAAGTAAACTAACAGAAGGTTCGAACCCAAATTTACCACACCGCGGTATCAGTAGGTTTGGCGGTAGTTTTCACCATTACCGGGTAAGCGGTTGACGATTCTGGGATCTGGAGGTCATTGTAGTAGCTTTCATTCTCCCACCGAAATTTGAAGGTGCTGAAAGTGGTGGACTTTGAATGATTCTTGGGAGCAGTTTCTCTTATTTTTCTTGTCTTTTTAGGGTCTGATGTTCCTGCAGAAAGTCACCTGAGTAAACTGCTCTTGACAACTTGATTTGTTCTAGTCGACAAATTTTGCTACTATTGATGAGCAGCACTCCATGAGTTAACGGCATCTTAATCTGGAATTAGCTGCTTACAGTCATGACATTACCGTGATTGTACAGAACCTACTACTCACCTATTCGAGCTCGAGCTCCAAAGGTAATAGTGAAACACTGTATGTTGTTCGCGTTGCCTAAGAGTCGCTGGTGAGCAAACAGCGAAGCGGACCGGGTAATACCCACCGGAAACAGAACAGCGGGTAACGGTTAATGCGCATATCCCTGAGCGGTAATCAATCTCTAGCACTTCTGCAGTCAGCAGCCAGGGCCCAGCCAGGTCTACGCAGCTACACGGGGTGTTACTTCAGTCTTGCCACGAAACCATGCGTTTAGTAAAGTGTCATGTGCAGCTCTACCTACCAAAATACATGTTCGGTGCGCGTTACTGGAGTATATTGAACAACTAAGACCTGCTACAAGTAAGAGAGAACTGATAGTGATGGACTTGTATTGGAGAGAGAGAACTACGACTCTGTTGTTAAGTCACAATCGTCCCTACATGGTTCTAAGGCTAATTCCAATTTATCAATTGGACAAAGGGGTCACCCACTGAATTCTGTGGGATCTCTAAAGAGCACCGGAACGTCCACCAACGCGTCAGTCAGGCTTCTTCGTGAACGTATTGAACGAATGATATGACGCTTTGTTTGTGCACGGATGCGTTGCTTGTTTCTCATGCACCTCAAGGAGAAGCGATTAAATCTCCATCTATTAGTTACGTACCGCACTTCCCTACTCACAAGGGAAGGATACTAAGTGACCATGGGACTTTGGGATGAGACCTATACCGCTGGATGCGGCTTCGAACGCTGATGATTCCAAATATGTGATCCGTTTCTGCTGTGCGCATCCGTGAACGGAGTTATGGACCATTTTCTTAGCAAGCTCCTTTGCCCTCTAGGTCCACGCAGAGCGGGCCAATCACAAGAGAGCGAGCTCAAGGATGGTTGAAGCTGCACTGCCTGCCGAGTAGTGGTGGCGCAGTCGGTAGAGGAGCGCCGTGGTGAGACCGAATGGTTTGTGGCTCTACTCCCCTGTGATGCAATATTTTTGCACTTCCTAAAAAAGAGTGTCACGATCAACCAAACTCTATGTCAAATCGCAACGGAAAAGGTCACCAGGAAGGACTCGTCTTCATACTGACAACTTCATACTGACGAAGGTACAAATCTCTTTAGGAAGGTACGAAGGTACAATATTATCGTGAATAGTTGCTAAAGACAAGGCGAGAAGACAAACAATGCGCAACTATGAAATACCAAAAGGGTTATTTAAGGCACTGATAACCCACTTGTAAGTATGGGTTGCGGGATCATGGTAGTCGATTTCGCCCAAACTTCGCCATCTGATAGAGATCTAAAAAAGATCTGCCACGATCAACCGAAGCTCTATCAGATGGCGAAGTTTGGGCTAAATCGACTACCATGATCCCACAACCCATACTGGCAAGTGGGTGATCAGTAAAATAACCCCTTTTGGTATTTCACAGTTGCTAGTGTAACGCGTTGTTTGTCTCTTCGCCATATTTTTAGCAGCTATTCAAGATAAATTGTATCTTTGTGCCCGAAGTTGTCATCTTTTCCGCTGCACTTTGACATAGAGAGCTTTGACTGATCGTGGCCAATCTTAGTTAGGAGGTGCAAAAGCACTGCACCACAGAGGAGTCGAGCCATAAACCACCTCGTCTCATCACGCCACTCCTCTACCCCTGCGCCACTACTGCTCGGCCGACAGCGCAGTTCCAACCCTACCTGAGCTCGCTCTCTTGTGACTGGCCCGCTATGGGTGGACCTAGAGGGCAGAGGAGCATGTTATGATAATGGTCCATAAATCCTTTCACAGATGCGCACAGCAGAAAGGGGACACATGTTTGGAATCAGCGTTCGAAGCCGCATCCAGTGATATACTCTCGTCTCAAAGTCTCATGGTCGCCTAGTATCCTTCCCTTGTCAGTTGAAACCGGCCTCTGGCTCTTTTGATTTTTCAACTAAGGTTCGCTAATGCCCATGAGGTTATGCATTTGTGCGAAAAGAGTAGTATTTGACAAAACAATTGTTTGATTAAGCATAGATGTTGTGAATTCAACGAAATAAAGCTGGTCTACATAAAAATAGCCAGTCTTCGTTTTTCCAAGAGGTGCAAGCTACTGAATAGCAGTTAACTCGCACAATTTTAGTTTTATTTTTATCTGACAGATCTTCCCCACTGTTTCCAGGACAACTTCGGAAGCAGTAAACCATACTAGCTAGCAGCTAACTTCGGTGAATTTTGTTGGGTTGTTAATGTTTAAATATTTGAATATATCTCATACTCATGTCGAAAATTTGAAAATCTTTCATTTTGGCGTGAAATCCGTAATGCATTCATTCAACAGCATTTTTCTATTCGATTTTTAATGGATATTCTAAGGAATTCCATTACTTAAAATGTATGCTTAGGCGCATGAAGAATATTTGGCGGCGAACTGAACTTCAAGAGCACGTTTCTTGTTAGATTTTGTAATGTGCTCATGAGGAGCTTCCTCGCGAAATTGAAGGTATAATGTTTTGAGACAAGTACAACTTTCAAGGGTGAAGCTTTATTTCAAAACTAACTATGGCTTGAGAATAGATATATCTGTAAATCCAGGCTCGTAGCGTTGAGTTAGCTTCTGGCCTCTTTGCGATGACGAGTGGACCACATTCTTACCAGACGTTTTCTCGCCGTAACCACTTTCCGACCAGTCGTTCTTCCGTCTGCGCGTTTCAAGCTGGCTACAGGAAGTGCCGCGGGACGGTTTTCCACCATCGTCGTGGACGCCGCCACGTACATAGCACTTCTGGCTGGGCACGGGCAGTATGCGGCGTCTGAGCCGGGCTCACCAGGGATTCCAGGTGATCCGGGCAGTCCATCGCCTCCAGGAGCACCAGGTAGACCCGGTACTCCAGGAGGACCAGCAGGACCAGCTGGCGGTTCTCCGCCGCTGGCGCCATCCATGCCAGGTGCACCAGGTGGTCCGTCTGGACCGGTGGGCCCGATCGGTCCCGGTAATCCAGTGGAAATGAATCCGGGAGCACCGGGTTCTCCGGGAGCTCCTGGCATTCCTGGTGCGCCTGGAGCTCCCATATCTCCAACAGGGCCTGGAGGTCCAGGCAATCCTGCCCCGTAAGACACTGCATCAGCACCAGGATTTCCAGTTGGTCCCTGTGGTCCCGGCATTCCGTCCATGCCAGGAAGTCCAGGAGGACCTGGAGGGCACTTTATGCATCCTCCAGTACCCTCTCCACCAAAGATCGAGATGCCGTCTAGTCCTGGTCTGCCTGGCCTGCCTGGGGAGCCGGCCTCTCCTGGAGCTCCTTGCGGCCCTGGAGGCCCTGGTGGTCCAGCTGGGCAGTTCGTCGACTGAATTCCACAATTGCAGTGGGTCGGATATTGACGCCTTGGACGGAAGGCGACGAGGCGTTTGTCCCGAAGACCTTGGCTTGGATTCGGTCTCATCTCGTACCACGCGGAGTTGGCCATATCCTTAAGGGTGCAAGGATAACAATGACGAAATGCCCTTGTTCACCTCGTACTGTGTACCTTGAACTCTTCAAGCTCCCCAATAGCGTCATCGTAGAAGCTGTTGATGTCGTTGATGAGGTAGACGACGGAGATGATGCTGAGTGCGGTTGCGACAGCAGCCAGTCCGGCTACGCCGGATACGACGGTTGTCATACTCATGTTCTGAATCAGAAGGTTGTACTTCGTTTCCAGTACATCTAAAGAGTGTAGCATCAGGTGCATAACCATTATGAGCTCTCCGGACCTTTCCCGTTTACATACTTTTCGTTTTTCAAAGAGAAATGTATCAGCGCGACATATTTTATCACAAATACTTCGCCAATATTCCACTGGGGCTACGACACCTTTGCTAGGCCGAAGGGTTACTCGGATGGCTTAAACGAACTGCTGCAAGCCTCTGAAGAATAAAAACCTGAGAGCAGAGGATCTGTGCAGCCGCCCTTTTTGCACCCCATTCCAGAGATATTTCCACACGTCATATTTGTAAAAAAAAATGATGGATGATTCTATGGCGATGAAACGATTAAAAGAGTGTCGAGCCAAAGTTGGAGCGCAATAGGGCTAAGATGAAAATGCGAGCAGGTTCCCTACGCTCAGCGAACTAATGGTTTCCAATAAACGGTGCTTGAACCTAATACGAAGCAGCCATTCCTTAAAAATTAAGCTAGAATGAAGCCTCAGTGAAAAGCTCAACATCCTAGGCTACCAATAAAAAACCCAGCAGAATTACCACTTCAAGAAATGACTTGGTCAATGGTTGAGAGCGCTGCAAAAAGAGCCAAACCAAGAGGAATTTCGCACACTTTTGCGACTCGTGCATTCAGCTAGTGAGGAATGTAAACTACTGAGAAGAGCCCGACCTACCCACGAATCGGCGCTACTGCTGCTGCTGCTGTGGCTGGCTGCTTTGGAAACGACGCGCAGGCATTATATAGGCGTGATTCCGTGGTCACTGAACAGCGTAACAGCCTAAAAAAAATGGTGGCGAGACCATGGGGGTTTTTTCATCGACTCAGCACGCCTTCACTCAGCGTCGCCAAAGTAACTGAGAGAGAATGTGGAGGAAACCTCAGTTGCAGCCTATCAACTACTTTCGGGAATGCAAAGTGCGGTTTACATAGATAAAATTGGTTTCGATGAACCGTATAGGATGCGGTGGAAGATAGAGTGCTTTATTTATTTATCCATATTCTTACAGCTATACCTCAAGTGCGCTCATAAACCAGGAAATCGAAGAAGAACAAAATCTTGCAAAATTACAATCACCTCACATGAAGCTAAAGTTGAACATGACATCACTATGCATAGCTATTTAGTATTGATCAGTTCCGCAGCCATTCAGAAGTACGTATGTTTTAAGTACTTGAATATTCTTCTCATCCTTCTACACGGATACACAAAACCAACTGCGAGACAGAAAGAAGACACAAAAAAAGAAATTAAGACTGCTCATAAGTTTGGACTGTGATGCAAAGTTTTTGATTTTGGACTATGTTCCATGCCTGTAAAGGGCCGGGAGGGTGAGCACCATATGGTTAGCACCATTTTAAACAAATGTGCAGACCAAGTTTATTATATGAATATGTATTTAGTAGACAGACATTTCAACGCAGTCACCTTCTTCAAGACCTGAAAGAAGCCAAAAATTTCCCTTTTGTCAAGCCGTTCAGGTCGTGAAGTAAACCTCCTCATGTATCATCTGCCTTTCCTTCCCAGAGAAGCCTGGTACCAATTCAACGACCATGGGGGATTGATGTTCCGTTAATCATACATCGTGTGAAGAAGACATTTGGGCGAAATGTCAGTTCTTCAACGAGCCTGGAAGGCTCAGAAGAATAAGCAGGTCATTTAAAACTTGCTACGACTTTTTCATGTCGATCTTGTAGGCTAAAACTGTAACTGTACATCCACATGCTCTTGCATGTTTGTGTGTAGCTGTAAGTAGAGTATAGTAGAAGTAGTAGAAATGGTAAAAGTAGGAAGAGGATCGCTGAAAAAAAACAGACTAAAAATGAAGTATGACCGCACTCAAGAAGATAATCGGAGTGGTAACTACTGTGCTGCGTTACTCCTGCTATAATACAGGGTGTCTCAAAAAAAATGTATACACTGTTTGAAAGGTGATAACTTTGCTCACAGTAAATGTACTAAAGAACGTGAAAGCACATATTAAAGCTTAAGAAATTAGAAATTTTAGGGCGTACGAGCGGCACGGAGTGCGCCATGTACTCGTCTGGCTTCTGGCATTTTACACTCGATTGATTGTGTTTCGCTTAAACACTTGTTATAATTGCTCCACAATGTGGCTTATTGATTGGTTTTCCTTTAAAGCGTAAAACTTAAAAACACACTACTGCATAAGAAACACAAAATGAAGAATGCAGAGTATCCTAAAAATGCAGGTAAACTTGAAGGGTTCTAACATTGCTAGTAGCCAAGCTTTTTAAGATGTTTGAGACTCCTATGAAAGTACAGGATAACGATATTTCTAAGAGTGTAAATAGCCAAGATCGCGCCATGTCCTTGCTTGAAACCTTGCGTTTCAGTCTCGGTTGATTGTGCATGCGCTGAATGCTTGTTGCAATCTTGTTACTACTTAGCCAGATTAAGTTGTGCTGTGCTTGTTTTAGCGCTTGGTACTTAGCGTGTAAGACACGTGACATGTGAGTATATTGCTTGCGCATTTTAAATGTGAGCAGGAGCACCATTTTCCAAGACGGCTGTAGAGTGATGAAGCCACATTCAAGCTGAATGGAGTGGTTAATCGGCATGATTCCAGATACTAGGCGACGGAAAACGTTAAAAGAAGCACAGCACAGGTTAATCTGGCCAAGATTGCTTCAAGAATTAAGACCATGCACAATCAATCAAGTCGGAAATGAAAGGTTTCAGGTTGGTGCATAACGCAATCCTGACTATTTTCATGTTCCAGGAATCTCGATATTCTGTGCTTTTATATGAGTCTCAATTATCTTCAAAAGCTTCACAAGAGCAATGTTAGAACCTTTCAAATAGTACCCGCATTTTTCTAGGATACCCTGCATTTTTTGCAGGCCATGGTGTGTTTTTAAGTTTTAAACTTTAAATAAAGCCCAAATTAATCAAAACGGCCACTTTGTGAAAAATATAACAAGTATTCAAGCGAAACACAGTCAATCGAGCGTAAAATGCACAATTTTAGACGAGTTGATGGCGCAATCCATACTGCTCATATGACAGAAAATTTCTATTTTATTAAGAGTTCATATGAGTCCTTGACTTCTTAAGTGTCTTTGCTGTGAGCAATGTTATCACCTTTCAAACAGTGTATAAATTTTTTTGAGACACACTGTATGTGAAACATGATTGTCGATGACATTTGGGTGAAGTCTCGACGCTGCAGCATATCCCGCACGAACTTCGTTTTTCGTTTTCCTTGGGATACTGGGATATTAGGTTGTAACGAAATAAATGGCACTGAACCACTGTAAATTCAAACAGTTAATATATCGGCTTGTAGACAAGTTTAATAATCGAAATAAAAACCTTCTGATTCTACACATCTTTGCCAACGTGACACAAGCTTTTTTATCCCAGTAGCATAAAAATCAGAAGTTCTGGAATTGACGAAATCTTCGAAGGCACTTTCGGCATCTTGTTGGTATTTGAATATTTTCCCTACCAAGAAGTCGCCAAGATGCTTGAAGAAATGGTAGTCTGTTGGGGAGAGGTCGGGAGAAAACGGAGGATGTGGTAGAGTTCCAATGCTCAGCTCATTCAATTTCTGCAACGCCATTCGTGCTACATGGGGGCAAGCATTGTCGTGCAGAAGGAGAACTCGCCTTCGGTTTACCAAGGCCGGCTGGATATCCTTCAACTTTTTCATCATTTCTTCAATTTCAATGCAGTACTTCTCTGCCGTGATGGATTCACCGGGAGGGAGGAAGCTGTGGTGAATTATTCCCAGCGAACACCACCATACTGTCACCATTACTTTCTTTTGGTGCAGTTCCGGCTTCGCAAAAACCTTGGGGCTCTCATCGCTGTCCACCCACTGTGCCGATCGTCGCCTGTTGTCGTACATTATCCATTTCTCGTCACAGGTTACGATGCGATCAAGGAATGGGTCCGTTTCGTTCCGTAGAAGCAGTGCGGACGAGATCTCATATCGTCGGTTTCTTTGCTCCTCAGACAGCTCGTGAGGCACCCATCTTTCCAGCTTTTTGGTCTTTCCAATTTCCTTCAGATGCCGGGCAGCTGTGTTGTGACTGACGCCAAGAACCTTCGCTATCTCCCTGGTACCTTTGTGTGGATCCTCCTCTACCACATCTCTCAGCTTGTCCTCATCAACATCACTATGCCTCCCACGACCTTCATGTTCTTTCAAGCTCTCATCTCGATTCCGGAACTTCTGATACCAACGATACGCCGTCCGAATTGTGGAACATCCTTGACCGAATGCGGCGTTGATCTTCTCGTCCGCCTCCTTAGCTGTAGTGCCCAGCTTGAATTCATACAAGTAAATGCCTCGGATTACCCTTTTATCCATCTGCAAAAAAGTCAATAAAACTCTAAAGTTTTCCCACTTTTACAAAGAAAATTTGGTACTCTCCGGTAGAGCAAAGTTTGCGCTTCTAAATAATATGCCACTGTCACGGTTTGTTATTGATCAAACGCGTAAAGACGCGCCAAAAAATGGCGCGAGCCAGTGCCATTTAATTCGTTACAACCTAATAGCTGGGGAAGAGAGGGCTGTTGCCCTTTAGCACGAGCCACGCACGAGCAGCGGGAAATTTTCAACTATCGAAGAACATCGATTGATACTATCGATCGACTAAGGCGAAGGATGCTATTTATGATGGACATAGACGGGCCTCACAGCAAGTGGACACTATCGATCTTTCGACCGTGTCAATCGATATTAAATATGCTGATTGTTCTTTTATATTTTTGTTTGACATAGGCAAGGCCCCTTTCGGCCTGTACAAAAAACTTTGCCATTCAGAATGAGAAGCTATGACCATGAGAGAAGCGGGAGTTTCTTAGGAAAATGGATTACAAGCCCAGCAATATGGACCACATCGACGTTTCATTTTTTCTCTACTTTGTGTGTTTGACAGTGACCAAAAGATTAAAAGGACTTCTATACAGATGCAACATATTAGACCAAGTTAGAGGGGCAGCACTTTGTATTTTCCTACCCGAAAGGGCGTATTGCGCTTTTTGATTAGCTCTTGTAGGGGGCCATCTTCCTGTGAGATAGATCCGCATTATCCTTCAACTTTTGGCCTGAAAATCAAAGATTATTCTTGCTGACGCGGCGCAGTATACAGTTCTTCTGCGGCTTCTCTCACGAATTAGGAATGCCTGCTAGCAACGCTGATTCATTTCGTGCAGTTGTTTTCCTTTCTGTTTACTTCTGCTTAGCTAGTGAGGCGCCCCATGGCAAATATGTGTCTACATACTTTTCAGCTAATATAGTTTCGATCGTTATGTGTGTACTTTTCAGCTAATAATATAGTTTTGTTCAAGCAAAGTTCGTTCTCAAAGCTGTGTCCTGTAAGAAACACCTTTTTGTGGGTCCATAGATGGAAAACAACGCTCGTGTTAGAAATCACAGTTCACGTACGTGGAGTCGCTTCTCTGGTAGAGTTTGTAGGAGTAGCCAAAAACCCAGCAGCGATTGTGTCTTCTGTTTCGTTTTTAGGCAGATTTTCTTCCGTTCGTAGTTCCGCTAACTGCTCTCCAGACTCTTGCGTACATAGGAAGGACAACGGCAGCTTGCTGAGACGGTTTCACAGTGGTGTACCTGACCAGGAGGACTCATTTGTCACCTCGAAGCAACGAATTCGAGAACCTCTGAGGATGAAAAAGTCCTCATTCCTATCTCGCGGAACGATCACCATCTTGACAAATAACGAAGCTGCCTAATCAGGTTCCCTCGGGGAAGTTCCCTGAAAGGGGCTCTTTTTTCCTAGAACCTGGCAAGAAATGACGCACTTACGATCATGTAGCGTCACTCAATCCCTTCTTGCAAAGCCGATTCTCACCCTACAGCGAATTCTGATGCTGTCGCTGTCGACTTTCCACTAAGCCTCCCTTCTCACTTGAAGTCAGTTTCTTGTCCATGGAATACCTCGTATATGCATACAAGTCACATCCGCCATTGTGTATTACATTAAGAACCGAAATTGTCTGTTCGAACTGAAATTTTCCCGCTCTTGAATCCAAATGGTTGATCACTTTAGTGTTGCCATCCTCAGTTTGCACAGAAATGGCTCTAGAGATAACTCTGTCAGCAAATCAGCTGGAAACACTCTGCAAATGGGCTGCTTGAGATAATGAACTATGGGAAGGCACTTTTGTTATCCTCCTGCTCATGGTAAACGTGCAACAGTTAGATTTTTCCCTCTCTACTGCCTTAATGTTAGAATCCTTCCTTTTTTAAAATAAACCTTCAAAAAAAAGTTTGCAAGAGATAACATCAAGTTATGGATAGCGAGGAAAGATCCTGAGTTAACAAATGCCAAAAGTCATGTGGGTAATACTGGGCTACACCATCATTTTGTTTTAGCTATTAATGCACGGTCTGGGAATTTTTTTTAAGATTGTGGAGAAAAAATCTTGTAATACAAAGATAATCATAAGTTCAAGTTTAGGGGTAGTACGCCATAGAGCACTTAATGGTAATATGTACGTGGTAAACTTTTACAATGCACAAACATTATTTTCAGATCCACATACCTCCCAAGTAACGAGTTGATTACTTTATTTCATGATTTCATAGGCTTGAAATTCTAGTCTTGATCAAACAAAGCCCAACACCTGAGTTTTTTTCGAAATTGTCAGTATTCCATTAAAGATTCCGCCGTATTCATTGATAAATTCTTTCAGAACGAATTGTATCGACTTTACATTCATTTAGTTTTTCTTGCCTTAATTAAAATTATTAGAAAAAACAAAAAAGCAAAAAGAAAGAAAATAAAAAATCACAAAAACACAAAAAATTGTAAGAGAATACAGCTAAAACCTTCTACAAAAATTCTTTGCGGGCTAGAGACACCTAAATTAATACGCTGATATTTTAACGAAATCTTCGCCAATAAGCAGGTTGAGCAGTTCGACCTTTCTCACAGTGAGACCAATAACGTGCTTTGTAGTTAGAGCATTATACTTAGGTATGTTCCTTAGAAACATCCCCTTGTCAGTCACATGTGACAGCTCACACTCTTCTGGCGAAAAACAAGTGAAATCAACTGCTGTGTGTAGAGAGATAGCCTTCAATGCGTTCATCTCACTGCATAGATTTCCACACTATCAATGCATTCCACAAGCCACCATCATCAAATATAATCTGAGTGCCCACTGATATGTAACAGTATGACCACTACGCATACATACTTTGTAAGCACTACCAGAAGCGGAAAAGCCACCGAAACCTGGTCCTTGTCTGCTATGTTTTTGTTCATGAAAATTGGCGGTTCGAATCTGTGGTCGTAGAATGAAAAATCAGCCATTTTCGTCGTTTTCATCAGCGTCTGTTCCGTTTGGTGGCGTGGTCCGTATTCCTGATGGGTTAGCACCAACTCTTTTGATGAAGTGCTTGATCGGGAGCTGTCCTTAATCCAGGTGCAACGTATCACGCAAACTTTGTTTGGGCTTTTAGGGTTTCAGAGACCTCAAGGTTCAAGCCAATCTTACGGACGGTGTTGTCGTCAGCGCGAAGGACGTGCCTGTATCATTAAATGCGAGATTTGCGAAACATACTATCGGGACAGAACTGAAGCTCTGTCGCTTGGTGTCGTTGCTGACAGTGTTCAGACGGTGTTCAGACACAAACATCGGCCGTCCACCAAAGCGTTTTCGTTTCTATTACACTGAGGCTGCTCTAATTTTCCTTGGACGCTGGCAATAACTCAGCACCATAACTCGTGAAAGCTTAGCGCCACAGATCATAAATTCTCCAGGTCTAGGAGCTAGGTGGAAGAACTAGTTTCATAATCCGAACCCCGTTTCCATAGTCAATATACATTAAATCTCTGTGTTTTCCAACTGAAACGCTTCCGCACTATCGTTCAAAAACGTCCATCTCGCCTTTACAGAAAAAACATCTCTCCAGCTTGTCAGATTACATATGTGATCCGAAGGCCAATCGGTGCATATGTCAAATGTCGTTGTCAACTGAAACGATAGGTATTAGCTTCAGTAGCACGTTAAATGGAATCGTTCCGCTGAACGCATGGTCGGAATAGTCTGGAAATGAGTAATCTTTACTTTTCGAAGTCACCTTTGCGTCGGTTTGCTCCAGTTCGAATGCAGTCTTTAGAATCCCAACACCAGCTTAGCACATGAAGAGCTTGCCGCAACTGGTTCTGTTCTCCATACTGTGCCTGATGAAATGCTAGGTTCTATCTCAGCGAAGGATTAGCACCGCCTTGATGCATATAAAGAGATAAATCGTTCACAGCGAAAAAAATTTGTCATTAGTCGTTACTTCACATAATGTTCACTTGGAACATTCTGAATAGAATCGGCTGAAAACTATTGCCACGCAAACAAACTGTACTTCGGAGAAGACTCAGCAACCTTAGCAGGTGCCATACTGGTCACTCGTTAGAACCTACCGAAATCGTGGGATTTTCGTACCAGCGCAGAAAGAGAAGATTACGTCTATGACAATATCGAATTCCTGCTCTCAATCGTTTGAAGCTTACACATCGAGATTACCAATCTGTGTCGGATAGTACTTTGACGTTATATTTATTTATTTATTCAGCGTGGGTAACAAAATCATCACACGCGTAAGAACTCGATCAAACATATGAGAAATTCTAGAGAATTACAACAACACACAAAACTATAAAAAGTTTTTACGAGCAACAAAGTGTCTAAAACTATTGGTGGACATGTTAATGACATTCTCAACCTCACCTATAAGTAGGTTGAGCTCCTTAAGATTTCGATACGTGAGGAAGTTCGACCTAACTTGAGACCTAACAGCTCTGGGGTACAACCTAAGTCTCCCTATTCTATTTCTGGTCAGTGGTACACCAAAAAACTCTATAGGGTCTATTGAAAGCTTTCTAGATATAATTTTTAATAGCATGATTAGGTCCGCTATCTTCCGCCTAATGCATAAGGAGGGTATACCTAGTTGTCTTGCCCTATCAGTACCATTGGGAATGTCGGCATAGCCCATTCTAAAGCACCTCATGAACAGCTTTCTTGTATAGTTGTTTTGGACGCTTTCAAGAAGCTTAATAAACTTCTTTTGACAGGGATTAAACACGGCGGTGGCAAATTCCATGATGGGTCTCATATAGCATATGTAGACGCGTAAGAGAACCTGGGAATCGTTTGTCTTAAGTGTCTTGAACAGGTTGTAAGTCCGATAGTTTGCCTTGTTCACAAGCGATTTGTAGTGCGAGCCAAAGTTAAGGTCACTCGATATGAGAACACCTAAGTCCTTAGCTTCCGTAACCTGCTCCAAGTTAATACCCTTAAGTCTATAGGCTGGAGAACATGTCTGGCTTAGACTGTATTACGAGACATCGCAATTTCTCAGCGGCAAGGGGAAGCTCCCAGTTTTCTGCCCATTTTTCAATAAAGTTGATGGCTTGTTGGACTTCATTGGATGCCTCAGATTTGTCAATCTCTTTGTAAATTTTTACGTCATCAGCATACATTTTGCACGAAACTCCAAATCTGGACACAGCGTCAGGAAGCTCATATGTGTACAACAGGAAAAAGACCGGTGATAGAACTCCGCCCTGCGGTACTCCACTGGGAGCTGGATAGATCGAGGAATAATTGCTTCCTACTTTGACTTGATACGTCCTTCCAGAGAGTAAGTTTCTAGTCCAGCTCACAATCATAGGGTGAATACCAACTCTTACTAATTTGTATAATAGTTTTTTCAGGGGAACCCTATCGAAGGCCTTGGAAAAATCAAAGTAAACAACATCGGTTCGATTTTTGCTTTCCATAGCTTTTGTCCAATTATTTAGAGAACTGAGAACCGCAGTCTCCACTGAACGTTTTTTCATAAATCCATACTGTTCCTTAGAAATGATGCCTTTCTCCTCGATGTGCTGCAGTATGTGCCTTTTTACAATTTTTTCGAAGGTTCTTGCGAACACTGAAGTTATGCTGATGGGTCGATAATTGCCAGGGTTGTTATACGGAGGCTTTTGGCGGATGGGGGTAACAAACGCATGCCTCCACCTTCGTGGGACATCGCCCTTTATGTAACTCATATTGAATATCAGTTCTAAGGGGAAGGCAATATACTCAATGACATTTTGAATGAAGCATAGCGGGAGAAAGTCCGGAGAGGTTGACTGAGAGTTGGGCCACTCTGACAGTATTTCAAAAATCTCTTCTTTATGGAACCATAGTGTAGAGAATCACGTTAATTATAGCGTGCTCTAACCGAGCACAAGTCGATTAAGAGATTCATCTAGCAAATTTGGTCTATATATTAGGTTGTCCCATAAGTCCCCGCCGTTTTTTTTTTCAACGATTCACTACAGATTTCGCCGGCCGTCTCTTGCATAGCGCTGCATAGCCTTCGAAAGAGAATGATTTGCTCTATCAGTGTCATGAACCTTGTGTTCATGATGATTCATCTGACATGAGGATCCGCCCACTTGTCGCCTGCATATAAGCCAGGCCAGCATACGGAGCAGCAAGCAGCAAGCTGCAAGCTGCAAGCATTCAAGCTGGCTAGACTGACGGAAGGGTCAGGTAACCGCGGGCTCGTCGGCTCGCTCGGTCAACGGATTCGAGCTCGTGCTCTTATCCGCCTACTCAATATGAAAGAGCTAGTCGGCGGACCCGCTGAGACTTCAAAGTCAAGATTCTCAAAGTCAAAGTCAATAAGGGCAAAACAGTCAACAGAAAGCTCAATTAATCAAATCTCCTTAAGCTCTTAGTCTCTATCGTTACTTTGATCTGTAATTTGTAAATATGTATATAGTTGTAAATAGTGAGACAATAAATATATATAATAAAACTGTGCAAATTCAAGAACTACCAAAACCTATATTTGGGAAGTGATGCAACCCAAAACAATCAAACCATGTATTGAATTTCCTTTTTCATCATGAATTTCGACAAGTTTTAGGCCGTTGAAGTTAAAAGTGAAAAAGTGAAAAGTAGCCATTTGCGCAATTGTTCCCTCCGCTTAGGTTTGTAATTTTTTGCGCAGTTTTTTTTAGCACTTGGAAGACAACGTTCTGTACTACAGGAATGTGTGTTGGTTCTATTTTCTCACTTACCCTTTATTGATTTTTTAGCCATCAAATTGGGAATTCCGACTTTCCCGTCCGAATTTTTACCAAAACTCCGGTTCTGTGGTTGAACTTTTTTGCTTGGAGTTATATGTCGTTTGGAAGAGGAGGTTCTGCTCAGTAAGAATTTGTGTCGCGTTTATTGCCTAACGCTGATTTCTGTCGAATATCAACAACCGAAGAAGGAGAAGGAGTTGTTGGTGAAGACGATTTTTCTCATTTTGGAATTTTGTTGATATTCAATAGAAATTAATAAACGCGACACATATTCTTATAGAGCAAAACATTTTCTTTTGAATGACATATAACACCAATCCGAAAAGTCCAACCAACGAGCAGGAGCTGTTGGCAAAATAACCATCCTCCTTCGGACGTCCCAATTTGATGACCTAAAAATCAATAAAGGACAAATGAGCAAATAGCGCTAACACATATTCTTGTAGTACAGAACATTGTCTTCCAAATGCTATACAAAACTGCGCAAAAAATTACAAACCTAAGCGGAGAGAACAAGTGCGCAAATGGCTACTTTTTCTCATTTTCACTTTCCACTTCAACCACCTAAAAATTGGCAAAATTCATGATGAAAAAAGAAACGCAATACATGTTCAGATAGAGCGAATCATTTTTTTTTTTTTGAAAGCTATGCAGAGCTATGCAAGAGACCGCTGGCGAAATCTGCAGTGAATCGTTAAAGGAACGGCGATGACTTAGAAGAAAAAACGGGACAACATAATATTTGTAGTCACGTTTCATGCTCCTTTACATCGCATGGCTCTTTCTCCGAATTTCTGTGAGAAGCTGAAGACATTGCCTTGTAAGGCCCTGATATCCGATTGCTGTCAGACGTCTACTTTTTGTGATATCTATACCACATTTTAGTAAGGTAAGGTTTCTATATCAATTCCTCAATACAAACACGTGCTAAGTAAATCAAAATGTGAACACTGTTGTTAACTAATCCCAGGTGTTGACATTGATATGTCAATAACGAGATTAGAGTGCTGATAAGTCAACTTTCAGAAATTTATTTATTATATGTGGATGCCTACGCAGTCAGAACTATTTGCAATCACCTTTCCAAAAAAAGCGAGATATGCAGGACGAGAGGAAGAAAAACACATGTTTGCGTGATCGAAGAATACAAACGAATACAAACGACATTCTTATTAATACTCCCTTGTGGTAATTACCAAAGAGCTTTTCAAGTTGTGAGATGGAGTTTGGTAGAGTTTGGTAGATTTTTTTTTGGAATTTTCAAAAAGTTAAACTGCCAAGATCTTGACTGAGAAAACGAATTTTGGACCTGCAGCCACGCGTAGAGAGGAAGTCGAGGAGGAATTTGTGCAAAATCTGTCAAGCCGAAAGCCTACCTTCTCAGTGATCATTATGCTTATCATGACCAAATCGTTTTTTCGGTTCTAAGGTAAGCACGAAAGCGTTTTTGTTGAGGGCTGACTAATTCAGCAAGTATGGTCTGCCGTTGCGGACTATTACCGGGAATGTTGGAGCGAAATCCTTGGTCGAAGATGTTTGCTCACTTCACTACCAACGGCTGCAGGGATGTCTAATTCGATGCGAAATGTGTCTACTTCAATATGAATGATGCATAATAACTTCAATATGAATGATGTATCAATATCAATACTGGTCAATTTCCAATTAAGATCATTTCTGAATTCAAAAGGAGGCCTTCTAACAAAGGCAACGTAATCCTTTGTTTTCACTAGGTTGGACACTGAGCCGCCGCCGCTTTTTTAGATTTGTTTATAAATTTTGCGGGGACTATTTGCGCATTATAAATATATATCATTTGGAGGAAAATGATCTGCTCTATTATAAAGTATGTTTCCCGTTGCATCGAGACTTTTGATAATTTTCAGGTCAATAAAGTGGAATGTTAAAAAATATCCTTCGTCAACAGTTGTCTTTGCTTACATTTGAGATTTCTTGCACAAGGTTAGACATCTTTCGAATTAATTTTCATGGAAGTAGAGTGTCCATAAGATATACAATATCTTTACCAACAGCTCGTTCTTTTGGCTATTTTTTTAGTCTGGTACTGATGATTTAAAAGTAAGCAAAATTTAAAAAGACTAATCGTAAATAACAAGTCAAGTATTCTGAAAAACACTCATTTTGAATGTCATATGGCACTATGCAAAAAGCATTATAAAGATTATTTTTTTCTATGTCATGAGCAAATAAACTCATTTCAAATTTTAATAGAGCAACACACTCTTTTTTCTAAAACATACAGGGCTCAAAGATTTAATCAAAGAGTAGAAGCTGTTTGTTAAAAAAATTATGCCTTTTGGACACTCCACTTTGCCCTGAAAACTAACGAAAACTAAAACGAACGAGAAATCCAACAAGCATTCCTGTAGAACAAGCCATTCTTTCGGAAAGTATACGACATTATGCAAAACAATTTCAGACATAATCATAGAGAAGGAGCTGTCGGCGAAGACCACTTTTCTTATTTGGCCTTCCCCACTTCATTGGAAACTGTGAAAAATTTAAAATGGGTGAAAGTGAAATATATTTTCTGACAGAGCAGGTCGCTCTCATTCGAAAGTGAAAAGCGTAAAGATGAGGCGTGGACATAGTTTCCAACCAAATAGACCATGTGTACTCCCATTCCGATCGTCTTGATGGAAAATGTGAACACTTTCAGAATTGGTAGAGAATTTTTATGCTTGAGACAAACTTAATGTCTTTAGCTCCGTCCTGAAATTTTCTGATTCGAAGAATTTTTACGTGAAGAGATTGTCACGCGCACTTTGTCCTGAACATTGCAATGACTATTTGGTTGATAGTTAAAAGTATGTTTTCCTTAAGCTGTGCAGTGGAGGATAGTGGCGGGTTTCCTTCGTTGTAAAGGCTTTGCTGTTTGTAGATTTACACACATTTGAAAAGCATTTACGATGGCATTCCAATGTGAAGTGCAACGCATAGAACGAGTGCGCGGTGCTATCTCTTCACATAACAAAGCAGCAAATTTATGGCTTCTCAGAAGTTCACGGCATACCTAAAAATATCTAACAGTGGTGCAGGATGATGTAAAGCTGCTGAGCTAAGATTGCTGTGATAGCTCTGTTTGGCTTAGGTTTAGTAGCTCTCTTCTTTAGTGCCTGGAAAGGACAAAATGATGTTTGATAAATCACCGTCCAAGGATCATTTCAAGCTACAGGAGTCTCGAAAGCTAACGAGAGAATGAATCGAGTAGAAAAGCCAAACCGACTGACTTTATGGAAACAGCCGAAAGGCTGATTGGCCACACTCGTATGGAGGACGAAACAGGTGAATGAGCTTTCCCTTCCGGTCAGCCCGTCAACGACACTTCGGCTGGGACCCCCAGGTAAAGGCCACAGTGGTCGGCAAATAGGGCGAGCTCACGGATTAAAAAACGTTTGTTCAGGTCAAATGATGAGAATTCGGTGTCTATTCGAGTAGTGTAGTCATATCTTCCATAAGACTCTCTGCTAAGGTCAAAATATATAAGCTTTCTTTGAAAAAGGTGAATTTGTCTTCATTGAACCATGTCTATCGAAACCTCACAAACATTAGGCTCACAAAAAATTTCCTTTATTTCTAAAGGTGTCCGGTTACGAACTAAAGTGAAAATTGTACTATGCATTCAGCAGTGGAGTGAACACATCTGCTCATTGAAGTGGAAGAAATTCGACTCCATGCCTACAAAACTCGGCCGGTCCGTTGTCAAAAAATTGCCGTTATCGCACCGTCGATCTATATATTTACAACTTTTCAAAGTACAAATTTGACAGGTGCGACGACAACGTCCAGTGTAGAGCCTGAGTTGCTGCATTACCTTATTTACTCCGACCTAAAGTTCTTCTAAACGCATCTGATAATTTCTCGACATGATGAATGCACTTTCGCAGTCAGAGTTCGCAGTGAAGCAGCAACTTGTAGTGCGAAGACCGTTAATATTTCTCTATCCAGCTCTTTGCTCATTCAGGGAGTTCGTGACTCTCAAGCCCCATCTCTTCAGAGCAAATCAAATAAACCACCGTTGCACTATGGGTTTCTTGGTAGCAGTTTAACTGATCGCGCGGTTGATAATGAGCCAAGTTGAATTGCATCGGCGAAACTCATGACGATAACAGTACATATGTTCGCCTTTCAATCGGTAATGACGCCAAGTCTAAGGTGATACACAATTGCGGTAAACTAACCTTCGCTTCGCTTGTAGGTAGTCTAGCTTCGATAAGATGCTTGTTGGCGGGCATTTTAGATGTTTGCAGGACTGCCAGCGTGTCTCGTCCTGCATAAGAGATGGCGAATTTTAGTATTCGAATTTTAGCATATCTTAATCTTATTGACGGTCTCTTAGATGAATATGAGAAGCTGGGAAGCTCGAATAAAGAAATTAGCTGTTAAAATAAATATTGGCAGTTTCTCGTTTCGTAGGCTAAATTCTTAGACGCATTTTGAATGTGGGGTCAGCTTCTTGGCCTCGAATCAGGGTCAAGCGTGGGGTTCGATTTTTGCTGGAAATTTACGCCTCCTGCCTCAGAAACGAAATTCGTACGACCCCCTCCCTCTCTCTTCCACTGTTCTATTTCTTGTATTTCTTGATTTTTTCAAGGTTTCTTGTACATTTTGAACTTCTTAATAAATTCTTCTTTTCAGGTGCGGCTTCGGCACTGAACAGAACAACGAAACGAGTTCCCTGAACAATACATCTTTTCAAAACAATAAAAATTTTTAAGACTTCCGAAAATTGTTCATATCTCGGCTAATTTTTCGAAAATCAAAAATTCCGCTTGGCCTTCAGAAAATAGAGCAAATATGATCTCAAACCATATAACAACTGATTTCCAAGAAAAAAGTCTTCTTGCGGGGCGGGGAGAGGTTCGATTTTCGGTACGTATTTTTGCGAAATGGAGCAGAAATTGGACTCCCTGCCGCGCATTATGGGAATGGTAAGAGATAGTAATGAGGAAATGAGAAGGGCGAGAAAACGCATCTCGCACAGCCTGTCAAACATTGTGAATTTCCTCAATGAAGGATGTTGCAAGTCGGCGGCCCCAGTGCAGCGGCTGTGCCGTGTACACGTGGGACACCAACCTGCCCCATGGGGCACCCGAAGCTGCCAAGGCCCAATGCCCCGGGGAGGTGAAGGGTCCCATGCCCTGAAGTGCCACTCCCGTAGTGGGGATTCCGCGGGTCCATCCCTTCACTCCCCACTGAATTGTATCCCTTCAGCCCCTGGGTCGCAGCCAGCGCAAGACCGTGGGGGAAATACTACCCTAGCCCTGGGTTGCCAGCCCGACTCCCAACAACACTGCCCTCGCGAGGTCCAGGCAGGGGGCCAGAGTCTGCCCCCCTGCCCGGACCCCGCGAGGGGCTTAACGGGCTTTGTCCCCGGCAACCCAGCAACAACAATGATACACATAACAGCAATACCAGATATACTGTGCAACGGACTCACCACATTCCCTCGCTTGTACACCGTACACCTTCATAGGTTTATCTCAATACCAGCGCCGACATAGTAGGATACAGGATAGGCCGGACACGTGCATGATGAAATCACAGCCGGCAGAGCAAGAAGATCGGGACCAGAATGGGCCGGGCGCTTCACTGTGCCAGGGCACTCCGCGCCCTCAGCCCTGGCGACCCTTCCAGGAAGGGTCGCCTCCCATCCGACCGGCAGTCGATGCCGAGCAATGCAGGGACGATACGATGACCAGACACCCGGCGGCTGAAGTGGAGCTGGCAGGCGAGCGCGGCCGCTCGCGATCGATGAAGGCGTCGAATGGACCCCGCGGCTTGCGCGGGAAGCGGGACATGCCCGTTCCGGTGCGCGCGCCCCGCCCGCGGATCAATCCGGCGGAGGCGGGGGCAGGCCGCGCGAGAGGCCGCTCGCTGACGCGCCGCGCGCCCGCAGGAGGATGGAGGGGAGAGCCGTGGTCGCGAGACGCGACACTCCCGCCCAGAAAAGAAAGCCTCCCGCGGGGGATGAGCTGCAAGGCTGCCTGGTCACCACTGGGCTAAAAGCCCGTTTGAATTGTTTAGGGGACATCGACTGCGGATCACACGGGAGAACGACCGCCCCCCAATAGAACCGACCAGGACCTCGGAACGCCGTGAAGTAAAGATGTGAGTCGAGCACCCGACCGACTAAGGATGAAATGGCAAGGGAGATCTCTGCCGGCTGACAGGAAAACACACATAAACTTCACACATGGAATGGCTACCACTGCGGCCGGCCCTATCTGAAATGCCTCGACTCCACACATATCGGAGGAGGCTTGCACGGGATGGGGACACTAGGCTAGGAGTCACAAGATGGGATGAAATGCATGAAAGAGAGTGTCTGAACTACGCTATGACACTAAGCCACTGGTATGTGGGCAACTACAGCCTAGGGTGTCCCAAAAGGAAATGGATTGACTGAGCAAAGCCTCCTCGAAGGGGAGTATGAACAACAAAAACCTACATGATGCGGCGGGATATGAGAGCGATAATGAATTGGCAACACAGAAATATAAACAACATACAAAATAGCAAAATACACAAAATATGAAATGTCAGATATACAACAATAATCAAAATACATACAAAAACATTCAACCATACAGACATACTGAACTGCCGTCGAAAGCTGGGTTCGGCCACGGGGGGCCTACTACCATCGCCTGGGTCGGTCCGTCCGACTCGCCGTACCTCGACCCATCCATGGGCCGGAACCATCCATCCATCGGGACCACGTCTTCCACACGGACCGCACGACCAACCACCAGAACTGTAATGTACCGATTTACATCTGTATGGTTATTCGAATAAAGATTTTTCTAAAAGAATGTATTGCATAATGAAAGAATAAAAACCGACAGATGAAATGAGCAGCTCAAGTAAAAGGACTTAGCCCTATACGAGATGTGCAGCGTGCGTGTGATGTTGTCGTCGGTCGCCATGTATTGTCCCGTCGTTGTGGTTCGCGCCATCGATTCGTTCTCGACTCGAGCTACCTGGAAATAAAAAGGTTAAACTGTTCACCTGTTAAAATGAAATGACTAAAGCTCGGCTCGATGGCTGCGTTACTCTTGGCGACCGGTTCACGTCCTGGACGGCTTGGCTGCTGGCGGACCCCACGATGACGTGGGCCTCAGTCCTGTCGGCGTCTTCCATTGCAGGTCGACTGGGGCACGGCGCGATCCTGAACATGAATTAGTTCCAAAGTTCACTTACGTCTGTGTCCGGATCGCAATCGATGTTGGCTCGAGCCCGTCGCTGACCTGCCTCTACACTACTCTGAAATAACTAAAGGGTTATCTGAATTGGGTGCATTATCTTAAGCGGTGCGCTAAGCGCTGAATTGACTATGTTGCTTCACCACGACGCCTCGCTGTCGTGGTCCCTGTCCTCCTCCTGCTGCCTCGGGGGCTCCTGCTCCTCGTGGGGCGAGGCCTCCCGGCGCCCAGCGTGGGGCGGAGCAGGAGGAGCAGCTCTCTGCCGCGATTCGCGACGGCGTTGCGCCATGGCAACGTTGAGTGGGACGTCGTACTTTTGTACGTCCTGTTGGTCCGGAGGGCACGGCCGAAACGTGCGCTGCGCGAGGCGGCGCTAGAAGGCGTTTGGCCGTTCTGAAATGTCTGGCAGCGCGCGGGGGTTGTCGACGCAAAACGCGCGGTGATGGCCCTCCTTCTTGCACATAGTGCAAGGTGTACGACGCAAGCAAGTGCCTCGATGTTGCTTGAGGCAGTTCGAGCAGTACCTGAATTGTAGTGCGAGTTTCTCGCGCTCGCTCAGCCTTGGTGACGTGGCGAGAGGCTTCTTGGCTGAACTGACCAAAGAGGGAGAAATTTGGGTGTCAGCCTCGCGCCGAGCCTGTTGGCTCTGAATTGACGTCTCGGCTTCCATATGCTCAGCCCAACTGCCCTGTAGCTGTGGCGCAGTAGGCGCCGCTACGGTTACGGGGGCAGTGGCGAGCACGGCCGTCGACCGAGACACTGAATTGGCGGACGAGACAACAGGAACAACAGAAGAACTACCCCGAGGCTGGGACAGCCTCGTGGACCGTCTAGTGACGGAAGCATAGGAGGAACGCGAAGGAACTTGCCTGGTTGTTGGAGTTGTCCCTCGACTTTGTCCTCCTCGTCCGCCACGTGCGGTAGGTTCCTGCTGCTGGCGGCTTCCACGATCGCCTCGTCCTCGACGGGATTGACCACGGGTTTGCGAAGGCATTGTCGCACGAAAATGCTTGAGGATATCTGAAATGAAAAAATTTCGAGCCGTTCTCATCTGTAGTAGCGGCAATGCACGTGAATTATACTAAGAGATAGTGAAGCCCATTCTGAAATGAAGAAAACATGGGACGGGTAGAGAACGGTAGGGGCAGGCTAAGTGAACTGAAGTATCACGCGCCGATGAGTCATCGGCGTTAGGGCTGCGACGGTAGCAGGGTCCGTGCGCCTTAAGGACTTCGTGGCGGGACCCGCTAATAGTGCAACTGTGCCTCGCATGAATGAGTCATCATGAGGGAGCCCGTGGACGACGATGAAGTGGCGAACATGGACAAGTGAAACGAAGGGAACCCCGAACAGCAAAAACAAACAATTTGGAACACAAGGAATAGAAGAAGGAGGAGAGGGAGCAGGAAATTTAGGTGAAAAACCTAAAGGAGAGAAAAAATACGAGAAAGTGGAGGAAAGATGAAGAGGTTAGAGGCAAATTAAGTCGATTTAGCACCCAAGCGGATAAGGAACAATGGACTTAGAATGTAGGCAAAGGAGAGTAGAGTGATAAATTGGAAGGAAAAGGCTAGAGGAGCAAGGAAATGAAAAAAGGGGGCGAAATAGTGCCAATGGGCAGACTGGAATGACGGAGGACGTGCTGCCGGTGGGGATAGGAGTGCGACTAACGAGCGCTGCCACTATGGTGGAGAATGAGCGCGATGAGGTCAGCGCGTGAGCCATAGCGGCTGTATCCTAAGGTTGTTTCACCGGCGGCGTAGCACGGGTACTGTAGTGCTCAGAGGAGTCTGCCCGAGAGGAGAGAAGATATGGAAAAAAGAGGAAAACAAGTGATAAGAGCGAAGAAGATATGGGGAAGAAGGAAGAACAAATCAGAAGAGCGAAGAGAGAGGAAAATTATACTGAAAGAAGCGAAACAAGGAAATAAGCCGCAGAGGTCCCTAGTGAAGTGACCAAAGTGCAATTGGAGCGCAATTAAATTACGAAACACATGAAATGGGACGAAACTACAGTATCGACGGACAAAATGGAAGAAACTCATCTGATGAAGGTCTTCTTCGCCTTTCGAGGCGGTTGGATCCTTGTTGGCGTGCCGGGCTGCTTCTTGGTCTTGACGAGAGCAGTGTCTTCAGCGACGACTTCGAGGGGGATCAGCTGGTTCACAGATCGATCTAGAATTTTATTTTTGCCCGTTTTAACCCCTACAGATCTTAGGCCGGGGGCATACTTCCATCGCCGCGATGCCATCGCGGCGCTCAGTTCATGGCCATTCCGCCGCACGCGGCCGAATAGTCAAAGAAAACCTCGGCGCGGCTGCCGCAACAGTGGCGGTCGGCATGCGCGATGGCTTCCCGCGCCCATCGCGGGCATGGCATACTTTTTCGCGCCGCGCGCGGTGTTTAGCGTTGATCCTGGACGGATCGCCGTCGCGCTCCCTTGCAGAGCGATGGACGATGCGACGAGCACAGAGAAATTCAAATTCTTTCGCGTCGCTCTGCAAAACTCATCGCCGCGATTCAATCGCGACGACGGGAAGTATGCACGTGGCCTTACCGAGCCGTCAGCTGAGCTGTTGATCTTTAC
This sequence comes from Heligmosomoides polygyrus bakeri, assembly GCA_947359475.1. Classification (NCBI taxonomy): domain Eukaryota; kingdom Metazoa; phylum Nematoda; class Chromadorea; order Rhabditida; family Heligmosomidae; genus Heligmosomoides; species Heligmosomoides polygyrus. Next base: position 28,199,069 of record OX375869.1, on the reverse strand, counting down.
GATCAGTCCCAGCGGCCAATTAGACCTCGAAGTATTGTCCGTCTGAATTAGGACGACGTCTCCTATATGTGGCTGTCGTGCTGCGCTCTGTTGTTTCACAGAACGGATTTGACTCCGCTCCGCGAGCGCTTGCAAGTACTCAATATGCTACAACTCCCAGAAGGTCTTAAGGGAGTCTCTGAGGAGACTGTACTGGCAGACAAGAAATTCTTGGGACTCCGTAACGGTGAACGGGTCCCTTGAAGTGACTGCCATCTTAGGACTTCCTAAGTGGCCTAGACTGAACTGTGGGCTAACCAAATCGATGGGCCGTAGGATATGAACTGGTTCTGTCGCTTCGCCTGAAAGTGGAGTTAGTGGGCGCGTATTTATCGTGGATTCTATCTCCGTAAGGAGCGTTTGGAGGTTCCAAAGGTCGAGAGTGTTGCGATGAACTGTCTTCTTCAAGGCGGTTTTCACCGAGCCTACCAACCTCTCGTAAAAGCCTCCTTTCCACGGCGATAACGGAGTGATAAAGCGCCATTCGAATCCCGATGAGGAGCTGAAATCGAGGACTGCCCTGTCCTCCATGAATTGACGTAACTCATTTACAAGGACTTCTCGTCCTAGCTTAAAGGTGGGCGCGTTATCGCTCATTACGAGGTTTGGAGTGCCTCGTCGCGATATAAAGCGCCGAAACGCTAGGAGAAAGTGGGTTGTCGTATTGTCCGCAACTAATTCCAAGTGAATTGCCCGAGTAGACATACAAGTAAATAAGCAAACCCACGTATTTTGGTCCTTGTTGTCGTCGGTACGGATCAGGAGCGGTCCAAAGTAGTCGAGATCGGTGTTTTCAAATGGTCGACTCTGGTTGACTCGCTCAGCGGGTAGATCAGGCGATCTCGGGTACGGATAGTGGCGACCCTGGTGTCTGCGACAGATGATGCATCCTGAAATAACATTAGCGACGAGCCTACGGACCCTAGGAATGAGGAACTCATTCCGGAGCGCACCGATCAAGTGTTGGGATCCCGCTTGGAGTAGTTTAACGTGATAATAAGTTATCAGCATGCGTGTCAAAGGATGGAAGGGTAAAAGTAAAATAGGATTACTTGATATTGATCGAATCCTTGCGTGGGCCATCCGTGACGTTCCGCGGTAGATCCCGTCAGCGCTCTGGTTAACCTGAAATTTCTGAACCACGCGACTCTGCAGCTGGTCAGAGCTCTCGCGATAGTGTTCGCGGATGACGACAAGCTCTGCTGCCTTCCAGTCGATCGTGGTAACATAGGGTGACGTACTGAACTGAGTGATAGTGCGATTTGCGTTCGCTGGTCGGCCCCCGTGCTTTTTGGCACGGAGAGATTGTAGTTTAGCTACAAATTTAAGCACATAGGCCGTTACCCGAACGAGTTTCGCATATGAATTGGTTCGTTCGAATGGTACGAACGATTTATATGACTGTATTGAAGCTGAAGTGATAGATTTGAACTCAACTTCCGCCTCTTTGGAGACTGGAACGTTTGAAGTGAAATCCATGTTAGAATTGGGCCAATAAGATGGTGATTGCAGAATGTACTTGGGCCCATGCCACCACATGTGATTCTTGATCTCTGAGGCCGTTAGACCTCTGGTGGCACAATCTGCTGGATTTTGGTCTGTATTGACGTAAAAGAAACGGCAATGGATGTTAGCCGTTTCCAGCTCATTTTTGACCTCGTGAATAAGTTTCACGCGATTATGAACAAAGGTTTTGAGCTGTTTTTTGGAATGAATCCAGTATAGTGCTATCTGCGAATCAGACAGCAACTGAACTGAACTAATCTGAATTGTGAGCTCCTTCTTCAGGAACCGAACGATCTTAACGGCCAAGACTACAGCTTGTAATTCTAGTCGCGGGATGGTGGTCTTCTCCGGCGCAGCGAGTTTGGCTTTAGCATAGATGAGGTGACTAAAGGGCTTTCCGCGAAGCGGCCTGCATACCAGGTATGCCGCCGCTGCGAATGCCCGTTTCGAAGCATCCGAAAAAACAACTAAATCGTACCTGCATTCCGAAGTGCTCGCGACGTACCTTGGCACGGTTCCAACGAATCCTGAGATGCCGTGGATGATGTCGTTCCACTTGGCCATGGTGTCTTTGTCCAGAGGCGTGTCCCAGTCAGTCTTCTTGAGCCACAGATCTTGAACGAAGGTTTTCGCTGAAACGAAAAGAGGGGTTAAGAGCCCAAGAGGATCGAACGTCGATGCGAGCGCCTTTAAGACGGTTCGCTTTGAATTGACTGCCTTCGACGCTCTGGTAGGCACCTGTAACTGATCTGAATTGGGGTTCCCCCGAATGCCGAGAAGTTTAACTGTCGCTCCTGCTGTCCTTTTCATGCGATCCTTTTCAGGAACGCATTCTGTCACAGCCTGGTCGTTGGACATGAACTCACGAAGGTTCACACCCATATTGGAGAATACATCCTTGCATTGCCGTTGTTTTGAGATCCCTTCTTCGGTGCTTGTGGCGCCGATGAGAAGGTTATCTACGTACGTGTTGGCAAGGATCTCCTCCCTAAGGCTGTTGTCCTGGTTTCTCTCCAGGGCATATTTTATGGACATGCTCAGGAGGAAAGGAGAAGCGTTCACGCCGAATGGAATACGCGTGAATCTGAGGGTGCGGATGTTGTCCCTGGTAGGTGGCTTAGATGGATCGATTAGCCACAAGAATCTCGTCGCATCCCTCTGGCTCTCCTGTAGTATGATCTGATGAAATGCTTTCTCGACATCGGCTGTAATGAGTATTGGAGTGAGTCTTGCGCGGAGCAATGTTCCGCACAAGTCGGGCAACATTGTTGGCCCTTGATGTATGCAGTCATTGAGACTAGGAGCGTCTTTCATGTGACTGCTCGCATCGAATACGATGCGAAGTTTTGTAGTGTTGCTGTCTTCTTTGATGACAGCCTGGTGGGGTATGTAATACACGGGAGTCCCTTCTGTCGGATCTTGTGTAACCTCCTCGATAATGCCGGATTTCAACTGTTGCTCGAATGTATTGTTGTATTCGCTCCATAATTTGGAATTGACGTGGAGCTTATTGTATTGACTTTCGAGCCGGCGCATTGCGAGCGCCTTATTGTCCGGCAGGTGAGGATGGTTGGTTTTCCAAGGGAACTGCACGTGGATCATACCTTGAATTACCTGAACTGTATTGTAATATTGCTGGATTATTTCTGAGTCCGCGGTATCACGGTCCTCGTCCAATCCTTCTGAGTCTAGGGCGAGGAGTCTACGGACTACAGAGTCCGTATCTGCGTTGATCGCCTTCTGATCGACCGAAGTCGAAAGGACTCGAGGAAATGGCACGTTTGGACCGGAAAGAAGTGGACCCAGCTTGGTATATGACTTAACTAAACCCGATGGGAGCTGACGATTACGGTTGAGGTCGACGACACTCCAGTAGTAGTCCATCCCTATCAGGACATCGACGTTTACGGAGCCTGTTCGGGGACGTTTTTGGTGTTGTGGAGTGGTCTTGACGCTCATGCTGTCTGGCACAGATGTAATGTGAGTGCGTGTCCAGAGTTTCAGCCTCACCGGGGTGCCCGTAACTGGGTTTTGAAGTGTGATTTTGACCTGGTAGGACTTTTCGGTGTGCTGATATCCACCGAATGTAATGGCCGTAATGGTTTTAGGATTTTTGAGCCGCAAGCCGACAGATTGCGCAGTATCTTTGCAGATAAAACTGTGCTGACTTCCACTATCTAAAAAGACAGTAAGAAGCTGATCGGCCTTTGTATTGAAGTTGTGCGTAAGTGCCTCGACAATCATGAGCCGAGGCTCCCTACCAGGTGATCGCGACCTGCATGCGACCGTTTTGGCGGACGCGTTTGGAGTGATCGCGACGTGAACTCTAGTCTGCGACCCTGGTTCCTGAAGCTGCTCGAGCTCGCTATCGCTCGAATCGCTTGTCTCCAGGGATGTCGTGGTGTAATGATGAGATTGAACTGGATCTGAAATAACAGGTGGGTTCCTAAACCCGACTCTCGGATGGGGAGAGTCCCGGCGTTCCGGAGAACGGCCTCTACGAGGGGAGGGGGTCCTGGAGGACCAGCTGGACGAACGTGACCGTCTGCCGTTTGAATAGCGAGACTCCGTGCTGAAAGATCTCCGACGGGGTGAACGTGGTCTTGAGAAACGATCCCGTCTTGAGGTGTTTCGACGCGCCGGACTTTGCGAGTTTCCTCGCCTATAGCATAACGACTTGTGATGTCTGCGGGTGCAGTACTGACATGATGGCGCCGTACAGCCGCTGCTATGATGTCCGGGCTTGAGACATTTCCAGCAGAGTCGACGGTCTTTCACGATTTCCCTTCGGGCGTGCTGCGTTGGAACTTCATAGCATCGTTCCGGCTCGTGTTTTCCACGAATACAGAATGGGCAGCGATGCCTTTTGGATGTATTGTCCCTCCCTGATGAGTGGCTCCTGCGCCGCTCGGTGTAGTGACGGCGTGGTGACGGACGCCGTATTTCTGCTCGGGATGGCGAGCGTGAACTGTGCTGCTGGGTGACGTGTGCCGACGCCAAGGCTGGGTGGACTCCTTGGAGTGCTTCTTGACGGTCGATGACCTGGTCAAGAGCGTCCAATAGATGGTTAACTGTCCAGTCCTCGCCGGCGTTCTTTAGTTCACCAGCTTTTTCCATCGTGCGCAGTGGGAATTTTTCTCCTATCGTGCACTTGTGCGCAGTGGAGGCAGGGTGTTCTCCGAGCTTTTCTAGCTGTACCCATAGCGCCTTGAGCGTACACAACGTGGTACGCTGTGACGTGGGAATGTCGTGCGCCGGCGGCACAGCTTGAAGCTCCTGCACGAGCTGGATGTGCAAGATGTCGGTGCGCATATACATCTTCTTTAGCAGCTGAACTGCTTGTTGATAATTGTATTCGGAAAACTGAAGTGGGGAGATAAGCTTGTATGCCTCGCCTTTAAGTTTGCCTTTGAGGTATAGGAACTTTGAAATAGTTGGAACGGTTGGGTTATCGTGAACTGCTACGGCAAACATTTCCCAGAACTCTGGGAAGGCGTGCATATCTCCATTGAAGTCTGGAAGCTCAAACGGTGGAAGCTTCACTAACTGAATTGGGTCATGGCTGTAGTATGCTGACGCTCCTTGGCCTGCAGGGAGCCCGTTAAGGCTGGCCATGGAGACAGAAGGAGTTTGTGGACTCTCCCTCCGCGGTGCCAGCTGCTGTTCCCCTGGGCCGGAGCGTGGTTGTGCCGGGCCTCGGTCGGTAGGTCGCTCTTGAGATGGAGTGGAAGGCTGACGACCCTCGACTCCGATCGAGTCGGCAACTGAATTGACCTCTGGTAGTCCACCACTGGAGGGAGTTTGGCTTTCGAGTTGCACTCGAGCAGTACCCAACTCGAGTACGAGCCTTTCGGCTTCCTCTATGGACTCCGCGCATGCATTGGCTGTCCAATGCGCGCGGAATTCCTCGAGGATGCCGGGCGCGTCCTCAGCCTGCTCCGAAGCGAACTCTTCCAGCGCTCCTCCAGCGACTGGATGCGTCGCTTAAGTCGGAGGTACGCGTTTCCAGTGGTCGACCACGTGAGGGGGTCGACCGACGCGGACTTACCTGCGGGGGCGTCAGATGGTACTTGCCCCATCCGCAGCTTCTCGGCCTCTTTCATTGAGGTCCTCAGCGCCTTCGCCGCCTTGGTGATCTGGGTCTTGATGGAACCGATCGTCGTCATCGTCGGAGTCAACAACTGCGATTACCTGAAATGCGCACTATAAATGACGACTCACGGGGCCGCCTAATGGCGGACACATGTGGTAGCGCGAGGTAACGAACGGATGGATGAGGAGATGGAATGGATGGGGGCTGAGAGCACTTCGCGTCCCGAATACAGTGTAGCGCCAGGGGGAAATGAAGGAGAAGGGAAAGATGGAAATATTAAGAGGGGAAGGTGATGGGAACTAAAGAAAGGAGAGAACTACGATAAAGTAAGCGACTACTTAAAAATAGAAAAAGGCTAACTAAGGAATGAAGAAAGGAATGGAGGGAGATAGAGAAAGGAAATGACGGAGAACAGAGGAGAATGGGTAGAGAGGCAAAGGAATGAAGGGAGAATGAAATGAAATGGCAAGGTTTGAGATAAACCCACGCTAGGTGCAGGGAATGTGATGAGTTACCTGTTGCTATTGAATATACTACAAGAGGGGAGGGGGGTGGCTGCAACCCATCACTTGCTGAATTGACACCTGAAGTTGTGAAGGGGGACCCAGTTCGTCCGTCCTACAGACGGAGCCCAAAAGAGCTATGGGGGCCAACTGTAGGTGTATTGGGTACTAAAGAAGGAGGGGACGAAGGGGCATGGATAACCCAAGGAACCCAGGGAGCTAGACGAGAGGGGGACTGAGGACCGTGCGACGGGGCTACCAACCGACACCGTTACCAAGCTACCTAACCGGGTGGCCAGCCCGTATGGTAGTGGAATGCAAGCGCTTGCCCTTGGGTTCGACCAGGACTTACCCATGCCTGGTACTTATTAGCACGTGGTCTAGACCCCACCCGTCGCAGACGCCCAGCGCGTCGCCTTACCCCCATGAAAAGCCCCTGGCCTTGGAGAAACCCTAAGGGACTGCACGCCCGGGGACGGCGCACAAGTTGGCTGGTTGCCACAGTCCAGCCTGGACCCCTGCGCCGTTGCCTCCCCGGCCGTGGCCCTCTAATGCCCACTTTTGGCCCCGATCCCCGCAAAAGACCCCTTAGCCTACAGGCCCCGAGGGCAACACAGCCCCTGCACCGGGCGTGGCAGGGCCGTTTTTACAACCAGCCGGCTGTCTCCAGACCGGCTGGCCAACAGGTCCGCTTGCCAACGTCCGATGCACCATGTTGCAAGTCGGCGGCCCCAGTGCAGCGGCTGTGCCGTGTACACGTGGGACACCAACCTGCCCCATGGGGCACCCGAAGCTGCCAAGGCCCAATGCCCCGGGGAGGTGAAGGGTCCCATGCCCTGAAGTGCCACTCCCGTAGTGGGGATTCCCCGGGTCCATCCCTTCACTCCCCACTGAATTGTATCCCTTCAGCCCCTGGGTCGCAGTCAGCCCAAGACCGTGGGGGAAATACTACCCTAGCCCTGGGTTGCCAGCCCGACTCCCAACAACACTGCCCTCGCGACGTCCAGGCAGGGGGCCAGAGTCTGCCCCCTGCCCGGACCCCGCGAGGGGCTTAACGGGCTTTGTCCCCGGCAACCCAGCAACAACAATGATACACATAACAGCAATACCAGATATACTGTGCAACGGACTCACCACATTCCCTCGCTTGTACACCGTATACCTTCATAGGTTTATCTCAATACCAGCGCCGACATAGTAGGATACAGGATAGGTCGGACACGTGCATGATGAAATCACAGCCGGCAGAGCAAGAAGATCGGGACCAGAATGGGCCGGGCGCTTCACTGTGCCAGGGCACTCCGCGCCCTCAGCCCTGGCGACCCTTCCAGGAAGGGTCGCCTCCCATCCGACCGGCAGTCGATGCCGAGCAATGCAGGGACGATACGATGACCAGACACCCGGCGGCTGAAGTGGAGCTGGCAGGCGAGCGCGGCCGCTCGCGATCGATGAAGGCGTCGAATGGACCCCGCGGCTTGCGCGGGAAGCGGGACATGCCCGTTCCGGTGCGCGCGCCCCGCCCGCGGATCAATCCGGCGGAGGCGGGGGCAGGCCGCGCGAGAGGCCGCTCGCTGACGCGCCGCGCGCCCGCAGGAGGATGGAGGGGAGAGCCGTGGTCGCGAGACGCGACAAAGGAGCAGAATACCAAGAAAATTTGCTCTTACCGACAAAACCTTCTGAATTACTTCCTTTTATTGGTATTCAACGAAGGAAGATAATTTCTTCAATCCAGAGACTTCGAACCAAGACGGACACAATCGTATCGATCTTTACAGAGACTCTTCATTTTCTTAGTGCATTAAGTATGCACAATTTCGAAGCATCGACAGCACTAACCCTTCAATTCGGCCGCTAATGGGATGAGAAACAAGGATATTTTCTACTGGCTCAAGCTTCAGTTCTCATCGCTAACCTCAAAGTGAGACTTGCCCAACTGGAAATACTCCGCATTGCCTTTTTGTTTGAAAAAAAAACCAAAGCTTTAAAATGGTATTTTGGTAGGAATCATGTACTATATCGTCTTCTTTTACGTATATAAGTTTTTATATGGGAGCTTAGAAAGGTGCTTACTCGATCTACTTTTCTTTCTTTACTTCTTCTGTTTCGGCCCGGTGACGGTAATTAACCAATGAGACGTGTTATTGAACCTGACATTTTCGAATTTTCTGAGGAGCAAGTCTATATTTTACAGTTCACATATGCGATATATAGTCCAGTGCATGAGTCTATCTCGACGAAGTGATTCGAAAGCAGAGTATTCGTGTAATGGACCCAAATAGAGAAGGAAATTCTCAGAAAACCGAGCCGGTGGTCCGATAGACCAGCCTAGAGAAGGGGAACTCGAAGGAAATTCGGGAGGAGGTCCGCGTAATAACTACCTAGAGAAGGAAAACTCGAAGAAAACCCGGACGGTGGTGCAATAAACCTACCTAGAGAAGGGAAACCCGAAGAAAACCAGGAATTTTTTGCATATCCTCTATGCGCGCGCGCCTATAAAATTCCAACGAAAACGGCAGATTTCCTTTCATGAACTTCCTAAAAGTGGCTACGTGAGGATCCCTCAGTTTTGTGTTTTGACAGGCACTGATATCTGGTGGTGATAAAATTTCACAGATTTCGTGACAGATTATCAGTTAGCACGTACGTGTAAAATTACAGCGCTTACAGTCACTGGAGTGTAATATTACAGCACTTATGACTTATCAGATCTGCAGATAGCAGGACTATATAACCGAGTAGTTAACTTGACTCCTCCACCTGACGTCCGCGACTGGACATGTCGTCTCCAGACACCACAGTACTCCTGAAAACTTTGAAGCAGAAGCTCACCAGACAACTCAACACTCTCAATAGCCTTCTCAAGGAAGCAGGAGAGTATGATTCCCCTTGGAGTTTTCCTACCAACTTGGCAGAACTACAACAATTTCTCGTAACCAAATCTATCTTGGTAAAAGAACTATGTGGAACACTCGAAAGCAAAGGGAATCTATTTGGAACTTTTACACGAATGTATGTCTACAATACGCTTAAATGGCTATGATCGTTACACCTCCATTCCATCAGCGCCTGATCGTAATAAAATATTCGTGCTGGAATCGCTTGCTATTCGTAGGAAACGTAACGATCTAATTATGATTTTCAAGATGATGACTGGAAAAGTTGCACTTCCACTTACTGAGCTTCACACAGTCCATCATTCTATCACTAGGGGTAGTTGATCTAAAATTCATTATTCTACGGCCAAAAGTTGTGTTCGTGCCTCCTTTTTTACTCAAAGGGCCGGTTCTTAATTCTTGACGTTTACCAAAAACATACTTTGCCATCTTCGTTTAACCAATATAAAAAGCTGGTTGGTAGTTATCTTAAGACTCGTCGCCGTTTCTTGTATTTTTGTGTTTATTACCAATGTGTTGTCTTGCTGGTGTTTATTTCGTCGCGTGTTGTCATGCAAGTTTAAATAAATATATAAATAGCTAATAGCATGTTGGAAAAGAAAGGTATCGATGACAAAACAATTTAGGAAGATTTTGAGGAATACTGGAATAACAAGCAGAGAGAACAACTTCTTATCGAAACTACTGACACGCTCCGCCTGTTGGAAAAAAATTAGCTGAACTTGAATGTCAAGAAGCATCCGTAAAGCGAGAACTAGTCATGCAAAATCAACCAGTAGGAGATCAATTTGCGGCGTATCATGTACCGGCTGGTTCAGATCAAGTGTGGCGTTCTCTTGATGGAAGACTACTTAGTAATGAAATAAAAGTTTCTGAATTTAGTGGAAAGGCATCCGAATTTGATTCATTTTGGGAACTCTTTGAAGAATTAGTCGACAAACAACCCCACTCTAACATCGAAAAGCTTTCAGCGCTGATTAACTGCTGCATTGGCGACACAGCTCGAACAACAAAGATGATACCAAGAACGGGTGACTCCTACACGAAAGTGGTAGAGCAATTTAAAAATCAGTACAAAAACCCTAAAAGGGTAACTATGTCAATGATTGCATAGTTGAAGTCAATGACGCTTTCAAGGAACGACAGTAGATCGCTACGTAACACGCTGAATGATGTGCAAGTAATCATAGCAACTCTTAGGAGGAAAGGAGAAGTTGTGGACACAACACACATGATTAATCTTGTATTAGGAAGTTTTTTCATCGGACTTCAGAAAGAAGTTGCTCGAACGGAATATGATTCGGGAAAAGGAACATGGAAGAAGTTTTGAATCATTTATCGGTAATCATTAAGCGTCGTGAACATTTGGAAAGTCGGAAAGACAAATATATCGACTTTCCATATAAGAACAACTCCTCAAATAGTTTGTGTAGGATGCAACCAAAGTCATAAGTTTAAAAATTGTCCCAAATATGTAACTACTTAGCAAAAAAAGGAAAAAGCCCTGCCCGCTCTTAGAAGTGCTTCTTTTCTTAGGACAATGTTGCTTGCTTGGTAATCGATTTAATTGGTCATGATTGGTAATACTTTCGGTAAAGCTTTTTAGTTGCTTGAATCTTTTTATGGTAATTGCAGGAAGAGCAAAAAAGTTGACTGCAATTTTTGTTTGTACAAAATCAAACATTAAATGAATAATTAGTATAAAAAAGAAACAAAATAAATAAATAAATAAAATATAGGGCAAATACGAGAAAAACAAAAAGGGTAAACAGGTAAAAATTATAAAAGTAAATAGGGCAAGATAAAAATATAATATAAATAAACAGGGTAAATAAATAAATAAATAAATAAAAATAAATGGAAACAAGTCCAAACATAACGTCGACTTTGCCGGTGCCACCCTTCCTTGTCAAATGACAGCGTCTCCTCACTACGTTAACGACAACGCCAAACGACAACATCTCCGCACTGCGACAACGCACAACGCGTCTTCGACTAAAAGTTCAGCGTTCGTACCCGTCTGACACCTCCGCTACCGTCTTAACACAACTCCATCGTCGTTTCCGGTAATATACAGCATACAGCAACCTCGTGTCTCACATAACAGGTTTTATCCCGCTCCTCGACTAGCATATCATCTTGATCATCAGTACATAGGCAGTGTCTATATTAGTATCCTTAGGATAGACTTCGCGCCTGTGTTGGAATATTGTTCATCATTCTATATGTAGTGTAAGCAGAGTTGTGTAGGATATCTGTCGACTCTATAAGAATGTCTGCTTTGCTTCTTAGTTATCCTCCATAGACTTCGGAAAAAGGGAAATGAACTGCTAACTAACTAATAGCTCCCTAGCAAAGTTTGGAAAGAAACTTCGATCTGGAAACAGCACTCTTGAAGAGGAAGCATACAGCAACGACTACGCCCTCATTTTTCTTATGTCTGACGGGAATGTCGTGACAACTCACGACCCATGGCTCTGCAGCAGAGCGAGAAGAAGAGAACATAGTTCCACTTGGCCTCGAGAGTGTCGTGGATGCCAGATCCACGATGATTGGTCACTCTCAAGTAGCTCAGCCTCCTCCTAGTGTATAGTTCGCACTCCTCGAGCAGAAGGGGCCGGTCCTGCTGGTCTCGCCGGGGTCGCACAGGCTCACGTTAGCCTGGGGCGGCCTCGGTCGGCTCAGCCCATTACGGACCTCTTATATTTAATTGATTACTTATTGAGAAATAGTTTTTGTGTATTTGCTGGATTCATTTATAAACAAAACATAGGCGTTCCTCAAGGTGGTAATTTTAGCCCACTTTTAGCAGACCTTACAATCTCTATGTTTGAGTTTGAATATTCTAAAAGACTTAGCAGAAATAGTAGCCAAATTTTCATACCTTTTAGATATATGGATGATCTTCTGATAATACACAATAATAATGAGAGCGATATCGACCAGGTACTTACTTTAGTTTACCAAAATACACTGGAATTAAAAAAGACTCATATTAGTGAATATGAATGTAACTATCTGGATATCAACCTGAAGGTTACCGGACGCAGAATAGAAACAAATCTATATAATAAAACTGACTCCTTTAATTTCAATGTCAACAGATTTCCTCATATAGAATCTGAAATTTCTACTAATATTAAAGGTAACACTATCTACACTGAAATGTTAAGGATAACTAATAATTGTTCAACATTAAATTACTTCTGTGATAAACTCAAGGAATTATATGCAATTCTGAATCATAACGGCAACAGCAATGAATTTATTATTTCTAACATGCTACGGTGTTTATATAAAAACAAACGTATCCTCTATAAGTATAACATCACAGAAAATCATAAAAATTTAAAAAATTTTGTAAAAACTTTATGTGGTGTAACATAATTCAGTTCTTTTTTAGAATACTATACTCTATTTTTCTTATAGCACTTCATTACTTGCTCTAATTCTTTAGGTCACCTTTTGTATATTATCTTTCTGTTGATATTTTTTAAATTAAGTTAATCATTTCTTATTCTGTCCTTGGTGGTATGGAAACGCGCTCCACTTTAACTGTCTCGCCATGAGTCCACTGACTATCAAACCTAATAATTTATTCGCGGCCCATTGCACGTCTTGTGCGAGTGTTTTGATTGCTATTCTCGTTCCTTTGTAGTCTCATGTCTCTTACACACTTAGGACTCACTAATGACTCACTTATGACTCACTTATACTAGTAGTTTTTCTTTTTCCATGAGCAATTTTACTGTCCTATCGTTTCGACTTCCTTTCCTGTTCTTACATAGCAGATTCTATTTCTACATGGCAGTTTTTTAGGTTTGCGCTCTACAGTCGACTGTTGTTCCGTGAGTTTGTTCCATTTATTTTGTATGTTCTTGTTAAACATTTTATAATAATTTCCTTGTTTTGTAACATCTCCCCGCTTTACTGATGAGCCACCGGGGAGATGTTACATCAAAAGGTTCGTATGAAGGCAGTGGCGAAACGAACCTAAAAATTTTTAAACATTTTTATTTTATAAATTGCATGACAACACGCGACGAAATAAACACCAGCAAGACAACACATTGGTAATAAACACAAAAATACAAGAAACGGCGACGAGTCTTAAGATAACTACCAACCAGCTTTTTATATTGGTTAAACGAAGATGGCAAAGTATGTTTTTGGTAAACGTCAAGAATTAAGAACCGGCCCTTTGAGTAAAAAAAAAGGCACGAACACAACTTTTGGCCGTAGAATAATGAATTTTAGATCAACTACCCCTAGTGATAGAATGATGGACTGTGTGAAGCTCAGTAAGTGGAAGTGCAACTTTTCCAGTCATCATCTTGAAAATCATAATTAGATCGTTACGTTTCCTACGAATAGCAAGCGATTCCAGCACGAATATTTTATTACGATCAGGCGCTGATGGAATGGAGGTGTAACGATCATAGCCATTTAAGCGTATTGTAGACATACATTCGTGTAAAAGTTCCAAATAGATTCCCTTTGCTTTCGAGTGTTCCACATAGTTCTTTTACCAAGATAGATTTGGTTACGAGAAATTGTTGTAGTTCTGCCAAGTTGGTAGGAAAACTCCAAGGGGAATCATACTCTCCTGCTTCCTTGAGAAGGCTATTGAGAGTGTTGAGTTGTCTGGTGAGCTTCTGCTTCAAAGTTTTCAGGAGTACTGTGGTGTCTGGAGACGACATGTCCAGTCGCGGACGTCAGGTGGAGGAGTCAAGTTAACTACTCGGTTATATAGTCCTGCTATCTGCAGATCTGATAAGTCATAAGTGCTGTAATATTACACTCCAGTGACTGTAAGCGCTGTAATTTTACACGTACGTGCTAACTGATAATCTGTCACGAAATCTGTGAAATTTTATCACCACCAGATATCAGTGCCTGTCAAAACACAAAACTGAGGGATCCTCACGTAGCCACTTTTAGGAAGTTCATGAAAGGAAATCTGCCGTTTTCGTTGGAATTTTATAGGCGCGCGCGCATAGAGGATATGCAAAAAATTCCTGGTTTTCTTCGGGTTTCCCTTCTCTAGGTAGGTTTATTGCACCACCGTCCGGGTTTTCTTCGAGTTTTCCTTCTCTAGGTAGTTATTACGCGGACCTCCTCCCGAATTTCCTTCGAGTTCCCCTTCTCTAGGCTGGTCTATCGGACCACCGGCTCGGTTTTCTGAGAATTTCCTTCTCTATTTGGGTCCATTACACGAATACTCTGCTTTCGAATCACTTCGTCGAGATAGACTCATGCACTGGACTATATATCGCATATGTGAACTGTAAAATATAGACTTGCTCCTCAGAAAATTCGAAAATGTCAGGTTCAATAACACGTCTCATTGGTTAATTACCGTCATCGGGCCGAAACAGAAGAAGTAAAGAAAGAAAAGTAGATCGAGTAAGCACCTTTCTAAGCTCCCATATAAAAACTTATATACGTAAAAGAAGACGATATAGTACATGATTCCTACCAAAATACCATTTTAAAGCTTTGGTTTTTTTTTTCAAACAAAAAGGCAATGCGGAGTATTTCCAGTTGGGCAAGTCTCACTTTGAGGTTAGCGATGAGAACTGAAGCTTGAGCCAGTAGAAAATATCCTTGTTTCTCATCCCATTAGCGGCCGAATTGAAGGGTTAGTGCTGTCGATGCTTCGAAATTGTGCATACTTAATGCACTAAGAAAATGAAGAGTCTCTGTAAAGATCGATACGATTGTGTCCGTCTTGGTTCGAAGTCTCTGGATTGAAGAAATTATCTTCCTTCGTTGAATACCAATAAAAGGAAGTAATTCAGAAGGGTTTGTCGGTAAGAGCAAATTTTCTTGGTATTCTGCTCCTTCATTGAGGAAATTCACAATGTTTGACAGGCTGTGCGAGATGCGTTTTCTCGCCTTTCTCATTTCCTCATTACTATCTCTTACCATTCCCATATTCTGATCAACGTGAGCTGACATGATAGTGCAGTATACTGACTATACCGAGTAAAGTATACAACAGGTGTTGGTAAAGAGTTCTGCAGAACTTTATGTTCCTAATATATTCCTTTGAGTTCTGCAAAACTTTGTGTTCCTAATATATTCCTTTGATGACTTTATCTTATGGAATTTTATTACACTGTCAACGTCATTCCACAGATGCTGCAGGGTAGTTGTGAAGTAAGAATTGTTGCGGCTGATAAAGGATTTTCCACGAAAAATTTCCTAATTTTAAATTCCATATTCGACCGGTGCACCATTTTGAGACTGCATCACGTTCTCAATATATTTTTGGTGGTTCTTATATGTTTATTTACATTATTGACAATATTTACGCACTAATACGCACTTTATTAATCTACAATATTAAACACACAATTAACCGACCCTTGCATAGCATTAATCACTACAATAACAAGCGAAACGGGAGGTTATGGAGTGGCTACGAGGATGATGAGGAGAATGGAGATTAGGAGTTTTCTCCCTATTTCCACCTAGCATTTCCCCATATTTACCTATTACCATCAATCATAACATTATCATTCTTTTCACCGTGAGTCCAGTCCACCAACAACCGGCTGTTGACAGGCCCCTCTGCCGCACTGTCGGAGAGCCGAGAGATGGGCCACAAAGAATTGGCTGAGCCGACCGAGGCCGCCCCAGGCTAGCGTGAGCCTTTGCGAGCCCGGCGAGACCGGCGGGACCGGCCTCCTCTGCTCGAGGAGTGAGACCTATATACTAGGCGGAGACAGAGCTACCTGATAGTGACCAATCATCGTGGATCTGGCATCCACGACACCCTGCGTCACAACGCGAGACCTGTGGTGTACGCGAATCTTGCGATGCAACGACGTGATAGCAACGCGACACTGCCGGCGGCACAAACAAAGGTGAAAACCATGAAATTACAGATTGCACAATAAAAATATAGTTGAAGCCCAAATACTCTACAAAAACCAAATAGTATCAAACTAATAAAATCAATCGATCAATTTTCTGCCGCTTCATCGGAACTCACTGCATCGTCGACACCAGAGTTGAATTCGTATTGAGGGAACCACCGTGGAAGTGTCGGAACTAGGCGATAGTCGTTGCAGTGAAGACGATCGAATACCATAATAAGCAGTATCTGACGACGAGGGCTAGGACGGGTGCAGGGACAGGGAGATTGAGAAGACGGAAGCAGACTCGGCAGAAGATTAGCTGAGCAGACGACAGTAGGGACGATGACGGTAGCAGAATATCAGACCAGCGACTGCTGCAGGCAACATCGATGACGAGTCTGATTTGGAATACAGTTGGTCGGTAGTTGACGGTGGCGACGGCGAGCACGGATTACGGCGACGATAGAAGGTGATGGCGATATGACGCGAATCGGCGGCGTTGGTGAGACAGCACGAATCGGTGACGTTTACTGGCATTAAGGCGACGACGTGTTGCCAAGAAGACGGAGCGTATGTGTGCAAGCCGCGAATGAGAAGAGCGACTAACTATTGCGCTTCCTTGATGAAGTGATGGCGCATTGAATAGTATTAGGTGTTCCGCGGCAGTTGTTGCACGTGACGGCGCATAGGTTTGCACCGTGCTCCGGCCGCAAGCAGCGACTACATAGATGAAGTTCAGACAGTCGTACAGCGCGAGACATAGGACACGGTAGCGATGACATCGGCCTGAATAGGGGCTCTCCACGTTTTCGTTGAATGAGCCGAATATGCAGGATTTTGGCGTTGTGCGGTCCATCAGAATGCGTACGTCGTTCTTCGTTTTGGCCACCATGTTGAAGAGAGTATGCAGTCTGGTGACGATGTTTGAAGAGTCTGGCCGATTGCGTCGTTTTGTGCGAGCCTTTGGAACTGCATGAGCTCTAACTCGCGGTCGAAGTCGTCGGCCATGTTGAACGGATGAGGATGTTGGCGTTTATATACACGCAGTTGCGAAGGGAAGGCGATCTTTTGCCGACGTGACTGCGTCATTGGTTCAGTGGATTGATCTTAGCGAACAGGTTCCGCTAGCGCAAAGAATACGAAAAGTCGCACGTATTAGGGCTAATGCAAGCTGACCTAGCACTAGTGGAATTTGTGCTAGTAACTTACCTACAGCCAGTATGATCACTGTCCAAATAAATACGTCAGCACGATTAAAACCGATAAAAATGCAACTATCTTTAGTGTTGCCCTCCAGTGGTCATGAACACCATGTTCAATGGCTCTAGGTCGGGCAAGTGTAGATCGCTGAACCAGTCTAATCGGGGAATGGTTCTGGATGTATGTGGGTTAAAAACGTAGACTCACCGGTGTGCAGATGGTAAAACAAAGTGCCTTGTAGACACATTTTTGCCACCACAGATTGCTAGCGCTTGAAATTTATCAGCGCGTTATCAAAGTAGAGTGGAACCCGCGTAAATAGGTTCCGAGGATTGCATTCGACTGAAAAGTGTGATCAGCGCATGTGACCGTAGTCCAGGAGGTCACGTCCTATAGCAGGTCACGTCTACTGTGCGAATCTGTTTGCAGCCATAGCATCCCGTTATGGATCCCACTTGTAGGGTACATGGAGAGTTGATATTCAAGTGTGCGCTTTCGATTTTTTTGTGGGAAATTATGGGTTTTTGTTTCGCCTTGATTTGACTCTACTATTATCTTATCTGAATTGGTAGACAAGGTGCACAGCGGGGTAAATAACGGTAGCAAAAGATCACTGTTCTGTCGAAGCATCGCAATACTGCTATGAGGGCATCGGCAATTCGTTTTTACTCCAGTCACATCGCACTCATAAGAGCGTACATTAGCGCATGAGGAAACGTTGTTTTCCGCTTGCTGCTGGGATGTGCAAGTCACGGGAAAGACGAATTCTCTCGGAACGATGAGTGTGCCCATTTTTGACTGCGCAAAAGTCCTGCCCATTCCAACGGCTTGTTGTTGTTGAAAGATCACTGTCAATTCGAAATTTGCCGAACTTTTTGTCGAGTACGGTGTTAAAACAAACGGCCGTGTTCCTTTGCGTTGTATATTTGGACATGTACATCGAGCACAATGGTTGGTGTCCAAGCGCTGCACTTGAATATTTCATAAACCTGCGGAGAGATTGGCACGTTAAACATGCGGTAGAATGTGCATGCTCTAAAAGGGATGGCACACAAGCAATCGACGCCGCTACATTGCACAGAGCAAGCACTGTACCCGGGAAACATTGCAGTGTTATTGAGTTCCGGGAACATGTCGTCGCTAATGGCTCAAATCTATCATTCCTACAACATCACATGCCTCAACATCTAGTTTGATGGCTAATTTGGTCTGGTCCAAAACAAGACCGTATTGGAGTATTTATAGTGTTCTGCAATGCGTCTCTCACCTTTATGTAACCGACGCACGTATTGTGATGTCTTAGTTGCGCGATTTGTTTAGAAACTGTTGAATAGTGTTTCTCTTCGGTATTCGTAGTGACATGAACTTCTCTCAGTACATGACAGCTCAACAGAGTGTCGCAAATATCCGTCTTGGCATGCAGATGCGAAGGTTGCAATCAGCCCTACTGCCTGTCATTTTCGCAGAGGGTGATGCTGCTGGTGTGAACACATTCAAGGAAAAGGGTATGCCTTCCCTTTGTGGTTGCATAAGAGGCAGATCTATGGTTGCGCTGTTTGTTATGACGGTTGGCGGCAACGCGGGACGTTTTTGCATCACAAGCCAGCTTAGCAAGAGCATCAAGGTGAGAATAACGTAAGAGAGTAGTGCTGTTGATAGTATTGCACCTACAAGCCAACAATGTGGGTTCCATAATAGGGTCTTTAACATGAAGGCCACGGTGACTCGCTCGCGCTTCCACTAAAATTTTTGCATTTATCATCGAAGCATAATGAGCACGGCGTATCTACTGGACTTATCGTTACAAGACTTGTACGCAAGAAATAAGTGTACGTCGAAACACAGGCTGACTAATATTATCGTGATTACCAATAGCGGGTAAAAGTGGAAATTGGAACCACTCCGCTGGCAACTCCCTCATTTCTGTTCGTTTCTCGTTCTGCTTTAGCTCACAAAGCGCGTCGTAGGATTTGTTTTTCGCTGTCCTCGGGTGCCGATGGTATCCGCGCGTTGACAGGGCGGTGGTTGATTTCTCTTTCTCAACGTGCTTGGTAGCATGAGTTTTATGACTTTCTTCACCACATTTATCCAAAGTTGCTCGTTTTTTAAGGGGAAGAGTTTGCCTACAGGACGATGATTGAAAGCTTTTAGAAACGGAATTTTTGTCTTTGCGGAGCGTATTAGACCGTCCGCACTCAAACGAGTACGGCTATTCGTCCAATATTGCAATATCCTAGTAGTTACAAGTTATACTCAATTAGGACTATCTCTCCCTCCTCTCGGAGTAGTCTGGAATTGTATCTTTGTTCTTTGAAATGGATTTTTGCGAGTTTCTTAAAAGAGATAGATATTCCATGTTCCGGATATTCTAGAATTTGTCTGCGATATGTTCTGAGTTTTCTAGTGCCTGTCTTGCCTGAGCTGCGGTTTGTATGCAGTCGGGATCATACCTTTCGTAATCAAGTTCGTCCTCATCTGATTGCGAAGGGGGAAACGAAAAGCTGATGTTCCCCTGTAAGAAATCAATTATGACGAGTGCCGGCAAGCGCACAGATATCAGTGGTACAGATTGCTGTGAGCGATCTTGTATTAACAATTGCTTCCATTCTAATAGTTAAGGTGCTCGTTTTGCGAAATGTTAATCTTCTTCTCCTTACGCTTTTTTGGTATGCATTCTTCACGGAGCTAACTAGATTTTCCCACACTCTGCCCATCTAAGGGGCTCCTGCGGGTTTGCATATCCACTTGATCCTTTCTTTGCGCAGAAGTTCATTACCGAATTTTCTTTATCGCTTGAGAACAGCGAGTCAATGACTTTTTGTCCTAGGACGAAGCTGGTACCGCAGTCTGAACGGAACAGATATGGTACAGCCCCGCGCGATATAATCGTATGAAACTGTTTAGGAAACTTTTTGCGGAAAGATCTCCGCGAGTTCCTAATGAATCACCCGTATTTCGAGGCGAGTGAAGAGACATACGTAGGTTTTAGAATTGTCTTTGAGTAGGAACGGTTCTATAAAGTCGTAGCCCCCATTTTCAAATGCCTTAGATCGACGAACTCGGTCGGGTGGGAGCGAAGCCATCCTGGAAGCGATGCCATCCTGGGAAAAGAAGGCTTTGGGCCTTTTGACAAGTGGTGTAGTTCTTTAGTATCTTCTGTTCTAATCGGAAGGGCTATGCCATCCAGAAGCGTTGTCGGGCTAACGATAATAGGTGGTTTTTACCACAACGAACGTTGCGTATGTGCAGGTCAGTTAGTATGAGACGCATGGGTGGAGATCGTGCCGGTATGAAAATAGAATTTCGAGTATCGAATGGCAGGTTGGCGTTGGTAATCGAGATTGTCAACGAATAATTCCTTTAGTGTTTCGGAATAACGAATTCTCAGGATAGCCTTTCCAGTCTTGGTTGAGAATTTTGGGATGTTGCTGATCTGAATATCTCTCCCTTTTTGGAATACCTTTCCACCAATTTGGAGATAAACTTGCCCATGAAAGCGATGACCTTTAGTGCTTTTGTCAAGTTATTGAATCTCTGCAAATTGAGTAGGGTGACTGACTCGTTGTTGAAGTCGTCGTTTGACTCTATTTCAAGCAACTCCATTGTTGTAAACTCTTCCTCATCGTTGACGACGTCGCATGGGTCGAAGGAGTCGATACTTGTAAGTTGTCTTCTTTCGCTTTGTTTAGCAACCATTGCGGTCCTTTAATCCTATCCACGGTCGTGCAGTTGAGAACTAGAGACCCTTCGAGTTCCAGCTTCTGCGGGATTTCTTTCTCCGTGGACGTGGAAGAGCTGACACCTGCATCCTGGACTGAGAGTCTATTGATGATAGTCCTTATGCGATCTTTCTGGTTAGACACGAAGAGCGGAAGCTTTCATAATGATTTGACCCAACTTACGATTAGTGCCATTAAGCTATCACTAGCAATGTTTATCTATACTATATTCATTGACATAGCCGATATGAAGATTCGGCCAATCTGAGGGCGATCAGAATGGCAAGCAATTCTAACTTGGGAATCGATAGTATTCTTTTTTTCGGAGCCAACTTGGTTTTACCACTGATCACGCTAGATATCTCGGTGGAGTCGTTGCTCTCCATGTAGGCACAAACAGCCATTACCTGGTGGCATGTATCGGCGAAGATCCAAAGTTTGACGTTTTCTAGAATAGTGTTAGCTTAGGACAGCTGGCATGGTATTTCTGTGTGAAACGAGTCGATACTTTTCGTGATTTTCTGCCATTCAGCTTTAAATTGTTGATCAACTGAAACACTCCAGTCTGGGTAAGACTGGAGTAGCTTGCGTAATAGGTGTTTTTGGTTAGTCATAAGCGGCGCGCTAAGCCCAGTAGGATCATTAACTGAATGGAGCTGAGCAGAAGGTCCCTCTTTGTGTGTAGTTCAAGAGTAAACGTCGTATCCAACGAAAACTTGTCGGTTACCGGGTCATAGTCTACCCCGAGTAATTTCATGCTCTTGAAGGGTGCTCTGTCCGTTTCCGCAATTCTGGAGTTGACAGCTGTTGAGTTGCTTACGAAGGCTCTAAACTCATTCCAATAGAGGCAAAAATTTCTTTCGATTGTTGGTATTTTTCGATAGCCTCTTTTTCTAAATCTGCCCTCATTAGTACGTTATCAACCTAAAGCAGTTTCAAGATTTTGCTAGAGGTGCGCGGATATTACTCAAATATATCAAATATCACCATATTCAACATACTAGGAGAAGCTTTCCAAAAGGAACGCGTTTCCACCGGTACTCTACCAAATTGTCATGAAAAGGCGGTTTTTCAGGATCTCGCAATTAGATGAACCTGCATAGATAGCGATGTGATTGCTCGATTCGTATTAGTGTAAAGGCGGCTTAAATGTCTGCTATCAGTATGATATGTTCTTCTCTGCTTGCGATAAAGATGTCGTGGATCTTGTTCACGAAAGAGGCCCCTGTATAGACGACATCCTTCAGCGATAAACAACCCCTTTGTTTGGAAGAAACGTCGAATGCTATTCTGATGCTCTCTTATGCTCCTTCTATACTCCAGAGTAGGGTATGTAGTACGTTCCCACTTAATTTGGAACAGGATCTTTCACTTCTTCAATGATGTCTTCCACCAAGTATTGCTTTATAATTTTAACATACCACTTTTTCCGTTCCTGTAAGGAGTTCAGGTGATTTACTTGAGCTATTAATCGACGAAGCGCCATGCTATAGTTACCTGGTAGGTCAGCAACGTTTTCCTTTAAAGGAAACGGGGCTATCACAGGGTTGCCTTCGTATTGAATTGATTTGTCGTACTTGGCAATGTAGGCGTAAGTGTTTTCGTCATCGGACCCTTCCTCGGTCGATATTTCCAAACCTAATTCAAACATGTTTGATCATTTCTGCCTCGGAAATTACTGTAGTGCAGGTTTCCACACAGTTCTCTGCTGGATCGATTCGAGTATACCACGCCCGTGGACTGCGAACCCAAAAAAATTCACGCTACTCGTAAGCTTTTTTATAAGGGTAGTATTTTCGATCACAAACGAACTATAGTAGGTTATTTTCGACGAGAATGTGAATGCTCCCCACGTAATTTACTGTTTGCCAAGCAGATATTGTGAGCTTCCATGAAGAGAACGTCCCTTTCTGTGATAAAGCAGATGGAAAGCCATTGGTTGTTATCGTCGGTTTCGTTTTTATGTAAAATTCAAGGTCCTGCCTTGTGCGGTTTGTATTTTCAGTAACACATGATGAGATAGGAAGGCCTCACAGATGTCGCTGATTCCTGATAGTGAACAAGGTTCAATTTTGAGCACCGGAAGAACTAGGTAATGCCCAGATTGCTCCCAGACCAGGCTTACTTGTGCTCCTGTGTCAAAGAAAAACATCGGTCGCTGGTACGATTCGTCGCATATTCCATACGGAGCGCTCAGCTGTCATCAGGACAATCTGCTCCAATTTGTAATTAGAAGCACTGTTAGCTTTAGCGCTGAAAAATTGATTTGTGCCAGAAGTGTTGTTAATCGTAGGGTACAGGTAAGGGTTTGAGTCGAGAACAGGAGTTTTTTTTCACCATTAATGTCATTTATATTCTGGCCATCTTGTTGTAAAAAGCTTTGGACGACTTTGCAATTGTTGTTTTTGACCTTGTCTGATTGAGCAGTAGTTTGAAGAGGCATAACAACAGTTTCCCGCTACGTTTGGAATTAGGCCTCTTGTAGTCGCCACTTTTGTGATCTTGGGAAAAAACTTCCAATAAAAGTTTTGCTCCATGGCTACTTTCCTGCGCGTACTTGCATCCTTTACAGTGCGGCATTGATAAGAGTGATGATTCGCTCTTTGGCCATAGTTGCAGTGATAAGTCCTTCGAAAATCGGCAGGTTTGAAACGGAAACAATTGCGGCATCATATCTCGGACTTGTCTTGTCTCGATATCCTGAGCGCTCCATCACCTACGCATTTCGCATAATCACTACCTCAAGATGGTCTGAAGTTTCGTCTACTGTATAGGTCTCTCCATCTTGGTTCTCTTTTAAGAATTCCTTAACGATGTTACGAGGCAACTTTTTGAGTATGGTCTCGATCTACATGGGATCACAAGCATCGAATATGGCGTACCCTGAGGAAGTCGTTTCATTTATCAGGGAACGTATTTCATCAAAAACAGTTTTACAAGATCTTGAATCTTCACGTGCAGGTGGTAGAGTGCTTTTTGTGACAGTTGCGCGTATGGCTGTGTGTTGTCGTGTTTCTTTTTTAATGTTTCAACCATCCAGGTGTCTTTTTCAGGTACCATTTTATTCCCCTTATTGTGACGGTTGCTTTATCGAAAAGGCTTTCTTTCAACATTATCACTTTTCCATGGTATTTAACGCCTTGTGTAAACCATACTGTCATACACCGCCCAGTACTCTTGGAAATTTTCCATGTTTCCTGAGGAGTGTGGAAGGTTGATCTGTGGGGGCGTGATGGAGCTGCAGCCCATGTTAGCATTCTTTGTGTTCACGTCTTTGCTATCTGTTGCCGCAATCTGAGATCTTTCTGTAGTTATGTTGAGAGAACGGCCGCTCAAAAGAATGCTTGTCAGGAAACAGCGCCCTGGGATTTGCTGCGAACATTTCTTCCGTCTTAGCATGGAATGTTTGGAATGCCATCTCTTGCTCTTGATTTTTAAGGCTTTCATCGGCTTTTTCCAACATCGTTTTTTCTTTAGTTTTATTTATGATTTTAATGACTTTGTAGTGCATTTTCCAAATTCGAGTTTTTAGCGCCGTTAACAGAGCACTGGATCTACGATCACTGGATTGTAAGCAACTTTTTCCTCAACAGCTTGGAATTCTTCAGAGAACTCTTTTTTTTCAGGTTTTTTGTGTCAGCGTACTCTTTTTGTAGTATGTCGAGTATTGATAGCAGGTCGGCTTTTGAAGTTTCTGGTAACGAAAGAGCGTTTTCTAGTGCTGCAATTGTACTTGAGCAAAAGTTTGCGCTTTCCTCTGCGTTTTGATGGTAATGCGGTTCATTTGCGTACGCGCGGAAAGTGTCAAGTTGAGCATTCAAGCCCACTGTTAAGCGCTTCAGATTCCACTTTTGGAAATACAATAGCATTTTCTAAACCTTTCGATGAAATTTTTTCGAAAAGGTGCGTTATGAAGGTTAATGAACTATCGGTAACGTGGCGGGCTTTGCTCGGCCGCCTGCCTTGTTTGCTGTTCTGGCTACGGAGTTTCGCATTGTGGTTCCCTGTGTCGCAACGCGAGTCCCGCGGTGTACGCGAATCTCGCGATGCGACGACGTGATTGCAACGCGACAGTTCCTCAAGAAAGGCATCCCTTCTTTGCGAGGACGTTCAATGCATGTATTAGATAATAATGAAGATTACCTCCTATGGCCATGAAGATTACCCCCCATAGTCATTCTTTCCTTGTAGCGAAATTTCTTTTCGAGCAAAAACGACATTTATAATCCAACAATCTTATACAATCAAGGGAGGTAATCCAGTTAATAAGCGAGGCTAGCACATCTTCGTCAAAGGCAGTTGATCTGCCTTTGACGAACCCACGCTGATCATCAGATAAGACTGTCTGAGAGTTGAAATCCTGCAAATAAATCTCAAACTTCTTTCTTCTTGAAACCTCGGCATTGTTGTGCCGCCACATCTCTTCTCTCTGGTGCGCGAGGCAATTTCGCTTCGTCAGAAGGTGGTGCTTACCCGCCAAAGGCTGATATTCCTCCAACGCTGCCATACGACCGATATCCTGCCATCGTTTGTGCGAAATAAGAAGATCGGAGCGACGTGCAATCTTTTCGAAGATCATCCGGGCGTTATCAAGATATATCGCTCGATGTTAAAACTCGTGATCAAGGAAAAGCAACATGTATTGTACTCGTCGCTGTTGAAGTGTACATCGAAAGAGCAGGCGTGCCGGCGTCTTCTGGCCGAACAGACTTGGAGGAGGGTTGAGGGTGGGTCAAGGTTGATTTGTGACTCTATTCGATCTAGGGCTAAGGCTGCTCTTTGTGCAAAGTACGACAGGCTCCTGCGAGCATCTAGCGAGAGGTCCCAAAGTGGTGAGAGCAGCTCTCCAAACGGCCACCGCTCTAATACCAACGAAGTTCACAATGGCCAGTCGGTTAGAATCACCGTACTAGGAGGCACAGAAATTTCGCCTAACGCTCTAAGTGTTTTAAGTTTGGGGCCATCGTTTTCACCTTGCCAAATCATCAATGCATCAACATTTCGGAAAGTGGTGGGAGGCTTGCATAGGCTGAGGGACCTATTGCGAAACAGAGGTAGGAGCGAGCTGCGCCAATTCCTCGAACTCCAGTGGACGATTACCGGCTATGCCGCTTCCACGTATGTTCTATAGAGAACCTGCTCCTGTGCCTGACGCAGATATCAAGTTCAGAGTGTTGTCATCTTGTGTGTTGGACATTCTCAACCGCCATAAACGAAACCATACCTCTAACTTGAATCGCGCACAATGGCAAGGATTCAGAGAATTACGTGAGCTAAGATCTAATGGCACGCTGCGAATCTCCGTGAGCGATAAAGGGGGAGAGTTCGTTGTTATGCCACAAGCTTTAGATCGGGTAATAACCGAGCTTCTTAGCGACACCTCCATATACCGTCGCGTTACTGAGAGAGACTTTAGGTCGCAATGCAGACACCTTAATCGTACTTGGATGACTACTGGAATATCTGCGGGAATCGATAGAAAGTTTCTTAAGGACCTTAGACTGGATAACCCTTGTTGTCCGGTTTTTTATAGCCTGGTGAAAACGCGCAAGCTCACCCAGCAAGATATGCAATCCACGTCGCCAGACACTTATAAAATAAGACCTATTATCAGTTGTGTTGGCGGACCAACCGATCGGATTTCTTGGTTTCTTAACAGCATCGTGAGCCAATTGTTGACCCATGTGCCCTCTCATCTGACCAACACGAGCAAATTTCTTGAAATATTACATAACTCAAACTTCGGTGATAGTTGTGTAATAGAGTCGTTTGATGTGACGTCACTTTACACAAGCGTTCAAAACGATGAAGCCTTACAAGCATTATCTGAAATGTTGGATTTGCATGTAAGGAACATAAACACCTTTGGACTGTCAAAAACGCACATCATGACTCTAGTCAAGGAATGTCTGCATTGCAACATCTTTAAGTGGTCAGGGTCGTATTATTCACAACTAAGAGGATTGGCCATGGGTCAACGGTTAGCGCCGGTTTTGGTAATTTGCTTTATGAGTAGGATTGAACAACCGGTGCTACGTCGCTCACCGTTAATGTACTGTAGATACATAGATGACTGCATTATCTTAACATCAACACAGTCTGAAATGGACGAGTGTTTCAGACTGCTGAACGAGCAGTCTTAGTACATTAGACTTACTCGAGAAACTCCGAGAAATGGTTGGCTCGCCTACTTGAACACACAAGTTAGAGTGTCTGGCGGGACAGTTAGCGTGAAGTGGTACCGGAAACCAAGCTCCAAGAATATCCTGATTCACGCCAAGTCCGCGCACCCCGCTGCTATGAAACGTGCTGTTGTTAGCAACATGTTCCGCACGGCAACGAGGATGTGTACGGGCACTAACGAATATCAGGAATCATTGCGGTTGGCTTCGGATATAGCCGTTTCAAATGGCTATGTGGCGTCAACTCGCCATCGGAGAGCTCACGCTAACTCTCATGATAGATCCCGTATAAACAAGGTGCCTCTCGTTCTACCTTTCATCTCCGATAGAGTCACTGCTGAAATTCAAAGGGTTATTGTAAGAGCACAACTGCAGGACGACATTGTCTTAGTGAATATTCCTAATGACAACTTTAGACGGCAGTTGGTACGAAATAGACTCTATGATCAGCAGTGCATTTTAGAAGACTGCGCTATATGCTCAAATGGTAGTTTAGGTGATTGCTCAAAAATAGGAGCAATTTATCAGATTGAGTGTCTGGCATGTAACGCAAAATATATCGGAGAGACGGGAAGGGCACTAGGAATACGCCTAAGGGAACATCTATCTGGGAAACGACGTGGATTGCTCACCAACCCGCTTGGAAAACATAGGATTGATGCGCATAACGGTAATGACTACGAGGTGAAATGCACAATTTTGGCCATTGAGGGAGATATTTCCGCGAGAAAAGCGTTAGAGGCATTCTGGATTTTCGCAAGAAATCCAGTGATGAACAACCGAAATGAGTGCCTTTCTGTGACGAGTGACTTCTTACCATTTGTGCCTCATTGTGAACTGTAGACGACCGGTAGTGGCAGTGATGCACAGTGTGCCTCATTAGCCTCTACTGGTCAACTTACGTGGGCGAATCAGCCCCTGCGATGGATCCAATTGGTGGGTTCGTTTCTACCATTTGGACTCTGGTTGTGGTCGTGGGTGTAGGTTGAAAATGCTAGGGCAGTTAAGGCGCTTGGTGGGGTAGAGTGCAATTCTAACCTATGCACCACGTTCAGGCCTCCGAAGACGACGTGAAGTCGAAACGCGTCAGGCCCTGCGAATAAAGATCCACCTAAAAACCTCGTGTGGCACAGTATACAAACTGACAACCTGCAAAATGAATTTTTTGAGAATCTTCTGAAAAGGTAGATGAGGAAAAGTTGACTTATACTAATGAATCGACAGTCGACGACCCTATAGGTTTCTCAGGAACTGCAATAACATAGGAGAGCTTTCGTCAGTGTGGAATTTCGGCGCTCATGAGGCTAAGATTGAAGATATTAGCAAAAGGCTTAGCAATGGACGCTGCTATTTGCTTAATGAATTCCAGAGGGAGACCATCAGCCGTTACAGAAGAGAGGAGGGCGAGAGCGAAATAACTTATATATATATATATATCACGGTATAGCCACGATGCGGCAGCAGCATAGAACGACCTAGGTACAGAATTGACGCTACAATGATCTTAAGAATAGACAGCTGCGAAATGAGAAGCAAAGATCTCTGCTTTTTCGCTGTCCGTAGTAGCGTAGCGAGAACTTTGAATTGGGCTGATATTGACTCCCTAACATTTATCCTAGAACTGCTGGGTTTGTAGAAGGCCTTAGGGTTTTCTGAAAGTAATAACATTTTTCAGCTGTTGAATTGTAATTTTTCAACGCCTTAATTATTAACTTGTGATTAACTGCCTTATAAGAGTTTCAATTCGAGAGTGTAGGAAATTACTTTCTCACTCATCAAAACTAGGCTTATGGAGAACATGTAAATGCTGAATTAACTTTATTTTAGGCTCTATGGCGTTCCGTATCAGCGAGAATATCTTTAAGGCATTTTTATAATTTCTAATAACATTTCATGCTTATTGCTGACGAAGACAGCAGAATAGAAACAGTCGCAAGTTTTTTTTTCTATCAAGATAAAACCTGGAAGGTACCTGGTACACACACATTTAATACTGAAGCTAACCAAGTAATGGTCACTACTACCAATGGGCTGTCAAGGCTGTAGAGTAGCCCTAAAAACCTGGAGTGGTTATCGACAGAACAAATATATCAATTTAAAATGTTTAAAAAATTTTAGGTTTTAAAAATGTTCAAAATTTTTTAGGTTCGTTTCGCCACTGCCTTCATACGAACCTATTGATGTAACATCTCCCCGGTGGCTCATCAGTGAAGCGGGAGATGTTACAGAACTAAGAAAAATTTAATAAAAAGTTAACAAGAACAGACAAAATAAAAGGAATCAACTCACGAGACATCAATCGATTTGTAGAGCGCCTACCTAAAAAAAACTAGCATGTAGAAATAGAATCTGCTAGGGAAGAGTACGAAAGGAAGACGAAACGATAGAACAGTATAATCTGCTTATAAAAATAGAAAAAACTACTAGTATAAGTGAGTCTTGATGCGTCCTAAGTGTGAAAGAGAAATGAGACCAAGAGGAAACGAGAATAGCACGAAAAACATTCGCAAAAAACGGGCAATAGGCCGCGAGTAAATTATTTGGTTTGATAGTCAGCGAACGCGTGGCCAGGCAGTTAAAGCGGAGCGCGTTTCCATATCACAAAAGAAAGAATAAGAAATGAATAACTCAATTAAAAGTATCTACAGAAAGATAATTTACAAAAGGTGACCTAAAGAAATAGACCAATAGTAATAAAGAACTATAAGAAAAGTAGAGTATAGTACGCTAAAAAGAAATAGCATTATGTTACACCACATAAAGTTTTTATAAAATTTTTAAAATTTTTATGGTCTTCTGTGATGTTATACTCATAGAGGATACGTTTGTTTTTATATAAACACCACCATGTTAGAGATAATAAATTCATCGCTGTATCCGTTATGATTCAGAATCGCGTATAATTCCTTGAGTTTATCACAGAAGTAATTTACTGTTGAACGATTATTAGTTATCCTTAGCATTTCAGTGTTGATAGTGTTACCTTTAATATTAATAGAAATTTTAGATTCTATATGTGGAAATCTGTTGACTTTAAAATTAAAGGAGTCAGTTTTATTATATAGATTTGTTTCTATTCTGTGTCCGTTAACCTTCAGGTTTATATCCAGGTAGTTACATTTACATTCACTAATATGAGTCTTTTTTTAAAATCCAGTGTTTTGATAAACTAAAGTAAGCACCTGGTCGATATAGCTCTCATTATTATTGTGTATTATCAGAAGATCAAATTTGGCTACTATTTCTATTAAGTCCTTTAGAATATTCAAACTCAAACATAGACATTGTGAGGTCTGCCAAAAGTGGGCTAAAATTACCACCTTGAGGTGAACCTATGTTTTGTTTCTAAATGAATTCGGCAAATACACAAAAATTATTTCTCAATAAATAATCAATTAAATATAAGAGGTCCGTAATGTCATAACATCTATATTTATCTAATACCATATGCGTATAAAACACTTTGTAGTCATTACAAGCGATAAATTTTTTATCTGCATTTTTAAAGCACAGGGGAACAAGATCCCTAATTTTAGAAATTATAACATTATGTGGAATATTAGTAAACATATCTGTGAAGTCTGCAGAATATAACTCTGTTGCCCACGCACAAATTATTTAGTTCTTTTGCGATATTTGTATTATTAATGGACCAATAGGTTTTAATAGTTCTTTTATTGTTGGCTACACTTTTTGCATAGTTAATGAAATTGTTTTTGAAAAACGAAAAAATACAGCAAAGTTCTAGAGCTATAGATTTAACATTACTATTCCTAGCTCCAATAATAAATCTGAACTTTATAGGTTTTTTATGCAATTTAGGTAGTGCATATATAATAGGAAGATCGCCCTCTGTATTAAACTTGTGTTTAACTTGGAAATATTTTTGCTTAAAAATAATTGCTTGCTTATTGGTCATGCTTAAATTAGTGTAGATATTATGTGTGTTGTTACAAACTAATGTATCCAATGTGTCGTCATATTTAATACTTCATTCATTAAGTTTTATAAATATAACTTTTTACATATCAAGCCATAATTATTTGATGCCTTATCTAGTGGACAGAAAATACAATCTTTTTGTAAAATTTCAATTTCTTTATAAGGGATATACTCTTTCATATCTCGATTATTACTGTTAGTAAGTGGCTTAATTTTATTTCTAAATTGACGTTTAAAATACTTATGCAATTCTGTAGTTTTAGTTTTATTTGCTGAAATGTTGTAAAATTGGCATATTTGCTTAACTGTTCTATCAACTGTGCTGGCATATTCGAGAAATATGTCTTTTTTGCTATATACTTTGATCAGTCTGTATTTTGTGCCTTTTTGTAATATTTTATTTAGCTGCTGATGCTTAACAACATTTAAATCTCCTGTAACAATATGGTTGAAATCCTGGTTAATTAAATTTATATATTCATTATGTTTAGCTTTGCAAATACAATCTCTGTTGATAATATGAGCACATTCTTCTAGTGAAATATTTTTCAGTAGTTTATTTTAATTAAATATGATGCTAGAAATAGGTCGCGGGTATATATAACGCACTTTGAATGGGACAAATTCTTTATTTGTTACTAACAAAGCGATCAATTTCGGTATTATTAAAAATCTTATTAAAGTTTATCCGGTCGAAAATAACCCCTTTATAGTTCGTTATAATGTGATTGAAATTACTATTTTTATTGTTACTTAATGGATTATCTTTACCATATTTAATGTGCGCTAACAAACGTAATACTATGGACTTGGTTTTATGTTTAAGATTGCGTAAGAATTCTGGCTTTAAACTAAGATTGATTAGTTGCTTTATATTTTGTTTATTTAGCATTTTTACTTTATTGTGTACATCTGAAACGTGTATATTATCCTCGCAAGCAGTTATATATTTAAAAAATTTGTCTATATTATATTTTGTTTCGTTTTTATGTTTTTTCTAGAACCACTATTTTTTCTTTCTTTAATGATTCTTAGTGAATAATTGTTGATTTGTTTGGGATGATTTGTTTTATAACACAAGGGATTGATTATGTTAGTAATGTCTCCATAACCTTTAATGTTATCATTTAATCCAAAAGGCAGAGCACTGTTGAGAAGTCTTATCCAAAATACCTACTTATTAAGTAAGGTATTCTTATCTAAGTTTTCGTCTAATGCATCTGGAACTGTAAAAGATAAGAGAGAATTACAACAGTGGAAATGTTGATACAAAGGAGTAAATTACTTTCTGTTGTTTATGTAAAAAAATATGTTCCCTAATTCTTTCTTTTAGGGGTCTGGTAGTTACTCCCACGTACTGCAATTTGCAGCTTGCACATGTGATACAATATACCACGTTTAGACTTACAGTTAGTATCTTCGTTTTTATAAGTATTAATATGAAAATCGGTGACTGTAGAGTCTATGAACTCACTAAATGGAATTAGTTTACAGTATCTGCAGTTGTTACCACATGCTGACCCTATGTTATTATTTCCAAAGCTTTTAATGTAGTATTGATTACTCCCGTTTTTATATTTATAAAAGGTATTGCGGGTATAGTAACTAGCAGAACAATTGGCGCTTTGGTTTTTAGACCTTAAATCAAAGCACCTGGGAGGTCCAACCCAAGTTCAGTGAGCCGTATCTTGAGAAGGTTCTAGGGGGCTGCCCTACGGGGTTGTCAGACCCGTTTTGTTCCAAGTGGTACGGCCAGCACTGGAGGCGACAAAACATACTGCTCACGACTATTTTGGCTTTTATGAACCCCATCAGTTCTAACCCCTTATTTTGTTAAGAGGATAGGACCTCTTGTGTAGACAAGGAATTGTAGAGCGGGAAGAGGGGGGGGGGAAGAGAAGTAGCGTATCGAAGAAGATTTTGAGAGCTAAATATGCTAAATATGCTAAATGAACAAATTTTGATCAATATTACCGTAGCCTAGGGTCTCAAGTGGAAAAATGTTATAGGTGGTGTACCGTATTAATGGGTATAAAAGTGAGGACTTTAAAGAATACATCTATCTTGTGTTGTCGTATAGTCGTAATGCAGGTAGGTGTCTAATATGTCAGGTATGTTCTAATACTAGAAATTGTGGTATGTTAATGGAGATTTTAAGCGTGCCGGTTTTTATTTCTCCAATTCAGATCAAGCGGAACGACTGGCGGTGAGCCAGAAACACATAAATCGTAGAGCCCTATCAGATTATATCCGTGTCGTATCAATGCCGAATCCCGAGCATCTTAATTTTCCGGAGTTAGTTGCAAAGTTTTTCGAGGAAGTCGTGAAGTGGGTAAACGACTTAGCAGTTGAAGAATGTTGTAATATGGCTTATACCTATCTAATTAATAAAATTATGTAAGTGATAATTATAAGGAAGTATTACAGGTATAGTAATACGAATGACTCCTATCCGTTAACCTGGCGAACACCAACGGGTCGAAATGGCAACCTATTCAACTTTAGGGTAAGATGTAATACTAATGATAGAAACTAGGAAGTTACATATTACATTGATGGTTAAGGTAAAAACGACAAACGCTTTCTGGAACTACTTCATGAATGATAGGAAGCGTAAGCTTCAGGACTATAATAGGAGAAATGGAGCAAGTGTCCGTGTATTACGCGACCATACCATTAACATCTCTGACGTGGAAGACCTCAGGAATAGACTTATGTATAAATTAAAAGATGTAAAACGGTGTGGATAAGTTAACAATAAAAGTATATTTAGCTTGTACTTGCGTCGTAGAATTACGAAGATGTTCCATGATAAGGAGATGACACCACCAGAAATGTTGGTGAAAAATTGTTATATAACCATGAGTGGCCTGTCAGCTAATGGCACAAAGGTACTTTGAGTAATATGAGGATGCAATATAACTATGTAATCTTAAAGTTTAATATAAGAGATTTCGCTCCACGGAGTTAAGCGTCCTGCTCGGATTGGACTACAGTGAATGGAACGGAACTGCCATTTCCAAGATGTTAACCCTAACCGAAAGAAGGAACATGGAGGTAAGAGCGGAAAAAGTATTAGGTGTACCTTATGTGATAAAATTATTAAAGGAAGGGATCCTTAGATCTATTTGAAGAGTATCCTTCTCATCCGTGTCATGCTCGCGAACATCCACTGTCGGTGAGTGGCAAGCATATTATGATCTGTAATATAACATGGAATATAGTGAAGTTATTTAGGAGTCTCAAGACGACGGCTCTACAAGTGAACAAGACGCCTGTAATCGCAAAAGAGCAAATAAGGAGAGCGAGACGAAGGTCTTGGATAAACGCAGTAAAATGTAATGCGAGAATTCAAGAATTAAGAAACCCAAGAGCTTTATCCTGTTAACTAAAGTTTTTAAAATTCGAGTAAATAAAGTTAATTTTCCGTGAGTATAATGTAAATTGTTATATAATGTTACAACTGCTAAGTATCACCTGTATCACCCGTATCACCTGTCGTCCCGTTGATCATCGACTTGCTCGAGCGGGCGCCAGCAGCGTCTCCATTCGTCCCTGTCGCGTGCCAGAGTTCTCCAATGGATCCTCCTCGCTCGAGGGACACGAAGAGCGTCATATCGGTCGTTCAGGGCTTTCACGAAGAAGTCCGACCAACGCGTTGGTGGGCGTCCTGGTGTTCTTTTGACATCCCACGGAATCCAATCTGTGACGACTCTCGTCCAGCGGGTGTCTGCGAATCGCATTACGTGGCCGGCCCACCTAATTTTCGACGACTTGGCCCATGCGACAGCGTCTCTGATCTTCGAACGTCGGCGAAGCTCGGAACTCCGGAGGCCTTCTCTCACTTGCGTGAGTCGTGTCACTCCGAGCATCGTCCTCTCGATTCCACGCTGCGCGACGCTGATCGCGTGTTCATCCTGCTTTCGTATAGCCCAAGTCTCTGAGGCGTATGTTAGGGCAGGAAGAACAGTGGAGTCGAATAGGTGGGCACGGAGTCGGACGTTCTTCGTCTTCTTCGCGACTTCTTCGACGCTCTTGAAAGCTCCCCAAGCCGCTCGTTTCCTCCTGCTCAGCTCTGGTGCTAGGTCGTTGGCCATGTTGACTTCGCGACCCAGATACACATAGCTGGAGCATTCGGAGATGTTCGTTCCGTTGAGCGAGAATGGGGCATCAGAAACCCATCCGTTCTTCATGAACATCGTCTTCGTAAGATTCAGCTGCAGTCCAACGCTTCCACATACACGATCGAAGTCGGCCAGCATTCGTTCCGCCTGACTGATGCTCGGTGTTATGAGCACGATGTCGTCAGCGAAGCGAAGATGGTGCAGTTGCCGGCCGTCGACCTTCACTCCCATGTCTTCCCATTCTAGTTCGCGCATGACGTTTTCGAGGGTGGCGCTGAAGAGCTTCGGGGATATGGTATCCCCTTGTCGAACCCCTCTCTTCACGTCAATGACGACTTCGTTGTAGAATGGTGAGATCTTGGTCGTGAATCCACTGTACAGCTCTCGAAGGACCCTGATGTACTGAGTAGGAACGCCCTGGGTGAGCAGGGCTTCCATGACCACTTCAGTCTCGACGGAGTCGAATGCCTTCTTCAGGTCGATGAACGTAAGGCACAGCGGCAGCTTGTACTCTCGCGACACTTCGATGAGCTTCGTAATGGTGTGTATGTGGTCGATCGTGCTGAATCCTCTCCGAAATCCTGCTTGTTCGCATGGCTGTCCTTCGTCCAGCGTTCTACTAATCCTATTCAGGATGACTCGAGTGAACAGCTTGTAGACTACGGACAACAGGCAGATCGGGCGATAGTTGCCAATGTCGTGCACATCTCCCTTCTTGTACAGCAAAACGGTCTTACTGGTCTTCCACTGAGATGGAACCTTGCATTCGGACAGGTAGCGTGTGAAGAGCCGCGCCAAGGTGTTGATGAGCGCTGGCGGGAGGTTCTTCAGGTGTTCAGCTCTGATCCTGTCAGAACCGGGTGCTGTACGTTTCTTCACCGACGAGATGGCGTGTCGGATTTCGGAAGAGAGAACAGAGGGGACGACGTATCCATCCTGCGGAAGATGGCATGGGGGCAGGTGGACGTGGCTATCGAAGAGATCGGAGTAGAAGTCGTGGATGACTTTCTCCATGGTCCTTCTGGAAGAGGTGATGGTTCCGTCAGGACGTCGGAGAGCGGTCATCTTGGTCTTGAAGTTGGCGAAGTTCCGGCGGGCATTGCGGATGCTCAGCCCTGCCTCTGCTGCTTCAGCCAACACTTCCGCCCTTCTCTCTTTGAGATCTTCCCTTATCGCCGCTCTGCATAGCTTTGCAAGATCGGACGTCAGTTGGTAGTTGCCTGACGCTCGTGCTGCTCCACGCTGGCGTATCAGCTCAAGAGTTTCCGGAGACAGGCGTCTCTTGGTGGTCTTTAAGCTCTCGGCTCCTTTAGCACTATCGTGGATATGGTGCACGAAGCGATCGTATTCCTCGTCGACGTTGTCCATGACGGCATCTTCCCAAAGGCCGACAAGAGAGGTGTAGAGATCCCAGTTGATGGTCGTTCTGGGATTCCTTTTCTTGAACTTCGCGGCCTTCTCTCCTTGACGCGAAAAGCGGAACCTCGCGCGAAGGAGGCGGTGGTCCGATCCCGTGTAGAACTTGGGGACAACGGAGACATCGGTCAGACAATACTTGCGATTGAAGATGATGTGGTCGATCTCGTTGTGGAACTGGCCACCGGGGGATTCCCAGGTCCATCGTAGGGAGGGAGGTTTCTGGAACTGCGAGTTTCCATGGATGGTCTTGGTCGACATGATAAACTCAGACAGTCTTTCACCTTGCTCGTTCCACTCCAAACCGTGGGTTCCGATGTGAAGTTCTTCCGGCGACCTTCGTGGCCCGATCTTGGCGTTGAAGTCGCCGACGATCACCTTGTAGAAGGTGTGATCTTCCTTATAGAACTTCTCCAGCTACACGTAGAAGGCCTCGACGTCTTCGTCGTCGTAGTCGGATGTTGGGGCATACGCGACGAACACAGTCAAGGCTGGCACGGAGCCACATCGCTTCAGTCGCAGACGTCCGATTCGGCTTGTCAGAGACTCGTACGAATCGATGTTCATGGCCAAGTGCGTGTTGACGAGGACACCAACGCCGCCTACTCCCCTGCTGTCGCATGTTCCGAGGAACACTTCTTCTCCGGAGTCGTAGGCGGCGTGTAGGGGGTGGTGTCTTCTCGTCTCGGTCAGTCCGATGACGTCGTACTTGATCTTCCTAGCTTGCATCATCAGGTCCTCGACGGATGCTTCCGACGCAAGCGTGCGGGCGTTGTAAGGACAGATCGTCATCCTAGTCCTTCTCAGTTTGCGCAGCCTGGTTAGGCCCTGAGATTTTAGCAGCCTCTCCGTACTCGTCCTTCCCATCGCTGCAGAAATGGGGGCTCTTTCGGGGTCAGGGGAATGAGGCCCTTTAGTGCTGCTGTGTTTGACTGGAATACAACACGGGTAGCTAGTCAGGCTCTGTCGTGCGGTCGGGGTACTCCGGGCAGCCAGCCAAACTGCCCGAAGGGACGGGGCGAGACTTAAGGCGGCCTCGAATCGCCTTACATGTACTCCCAGTCTACCGAGTGCAAGCTTTTGGCCGAGCCGACACAGTTACAATCCGCACAGTCACGGACATATCCACGCACACTGTGCACGAACATGCCGCTCCCACGCACAAGGAACGCGTCGACCCGACACAGCAGGAGCAAGGAGTCCATCCCCTGCATCCCACCTGCGTCTCTGGGCAGTACACGGTCGCATTTGGTTCGCGTTTAATTCCCCTATCCACCACCCGGGGACGCGCCACGTGGCCCTGCGACAAGCGGCCCGAGATCCCTCTTAACAAGAGAGCCCGAATGCTCTCTATCGAGGGAGATCCGTGGAACTGCTAAGTATAAGAGGAAGAAATATGAATGCGTCAACTTGACGCGGACCACTGGTCCCGTAACTTCACCACTGGTGACTGGGGTCAGCATCCCCAGTGAAGAGTGAGTGGAAGAGTTGTTAAAAAATAGATGACAAAACAATAACCCGTAAAACGGTGCTGAATGAGATGTGCACACGGGTTGCCCTCGTAATAACACACTCAGTATATCCAATATATCAATTAAAATGGTTTAAAAAATTTTTAGGTTTTAAAAATGTTTAAAATTTATTAGGTTCTTTTCGCCACTGCCTTCATACGAACCTACTGATGCAACATCTCCCCGGTGGCTCATCAGTGAAGCGGGGAGATGTTACAGAACTAAGAAAAATATAATAAAACGTTTAACAAGAATAGACAAAATAAAAAAAATCAACTCACGAAACATCAGTCGATTTGTGGAGCGCCTACCTAAAAAAACTGGCATGTAGAAACAGAATCTGCAAGGGAAGAGCATGAAAGGAAGACGAAACGATAGAACAGTATAATCTGCTTATGAAAATAGAAAAACTACTAGTATAAGTCAGTCGTAATGCATCCTAAGTGTGAAAGAGAAATGAGACCGAAAGGAAACGAGAATAGCACAAAAAACATCCGCAAAAAACGGGCAATAGGCCGCGAGTAAATTATTAGGTTTGATAGTCAGCGAACGCGTGGCAGGCAGTTAAGGCGGAGCGCGTTTCCATATCACAAAAGAAATAATAAGAAATGAATAACTCAATTAAATGTATCCAAGGAAGATAATAAGATAAGATAATATATAATAATATTATATATAATAGGATAAGTCAAGTGCATTCTCACCGTGCGTAGGTTTGCGAGCAACATGTACGTAGTTGTACACCGAACACATGTTCGCTAACGATTGGGGAACAGGGGCAGAGCATAAAGGAGAGGTATCCCAATTGATGACTGAAAAGTCACCAACAATAACAGACCACCCATCAGATGCAGTGATATCATTATCGCGACAAAAACGTCACGAGAAAGAATTTTATAGGAGTGAGAAACTAATTCCTGAGAACAACTGCGTAAGGAATATGCTTTCTAAGGAATATCGTAACTTCGCCACCCTATTTCCTTGGCCTGTCACTCCGTACTACATCGTATCAGACAACCACCTCTCATCGGATGAATTTCCTGCTATGATTTTCGCCACATTTCCGCTAACAAGACGAAATCGGGGAAATCTTCGGTAAGAATAAACGAGAGTGCTAGGGATGTATTATGAGAAAACATACGAAATGCCGCCCGCTTCTCCCCTCCTTGCTTGGTTAGAGAGTGACATATGAAAACGCCTTTAACAGGGAAGTGGCGGAGGTAGGGAGTTCGCCGCAGAATAAATTGCTGCAAAAATCGAGTGTGCAATATAAAAGGATAAAGGACGGCGTTACTCAATCCCTTCTGGGATGCGCCAGCGCATTCTACTTCTACGGGATGTCGTGGAGGCGACATGAATGCGTATTTGGCCATACAATGACTTGCGGTGGCCAGCCGATGAACAAGTCAGCGCTTTATCCTTCCCAGACAAGTCTGGTACCAATTCACCGACCCCGGAGGGATGGAAGGCTTGGTTGGCCTGGGCGGGAAATCCGAACCAGGAACCTGGTATCGGGTGCAGGCGGCAGTCGCGCCTCCTCCGACTGCGCTACACACGCCCTGTGTGCAATATAATTTTTAACAAACGAGGAACATCACGACGCGGCCTGCCTATACGATAGCCGGTTAAAGGCATACACTTAATGCCGAGAAAGTGAAAGAACTTTTTGCAGCATTCAAGAACAAAAGTGGCACAGACCATCGGACTAGGATCAGCACATTCGCATATGCTGAAAATAACTTTGTAATATCCTCCTATCCGATCCTACTTTGTAATACTTATCCAAAGCATCAGAAGCACCGTCATATAGCAAAGAAGAAGACAGATAAGCTGAGCTGTCAATGTGGGTAGAGCGACAGGAATTGGATGCTAGACTGGCTTAAGCGGCGCTATCATCTCTCCTTCCTAACGGTTTTAGCTCCTCGTCTTTTTCAGCATTCTTTCAAGTAGATGCATTAGCAATGCTTTAAGGTGAAGAGGTTGGCGTCCGAA
Source organism: Heligmosomoides polygyrus bakeri (assembly GCA_947359475.1). NCBI lineage: Eukaryota > Metazoa > Nematoda > Chromadorea > Rhabditida > Heligmosomidae > Heligmosomoides > Heligmosomoides polygyrus. Next base: position 28,159,082 of record OX375869.1, on the reverse strand, counting down.
TTCACTAGCCACACGGCTCTTCAAGATCATGATCGCCAGTTGTCTTTGCCCGCAGTTCGCGAGCGCTTAGTTTCCTTAATTGAAATAGAATGAAGAGGACAGAGAACTTGTCTTTTCTTGGAATCAAATATATACCTGATTCAGTGGCGAACGATAACACTAGCTTTAGTTTCGTCCCTGCTACAACGGCTTATGCGTAGATCAAATTATGAACAACAAGTCAATATGAGTCGACGCTCGATCGCCGCAAAAGAAACATTGAAATAATAGACCTCGAAAGATGGCTATCAGAAGCGATTCTTCTTCTTGCTCCAACCACTACAGCAACAACGGGTCCCGAGCAAAATACTGAAAGATTTAGGAGACTCCTATTAGTGGCAGTCGAAGGTCGAGTACTGAAAGATATTAATGGTGAGTAGAAGATTGTTATAAAAACATTGAAGAAAGCCAATATATTTTAGCGTAAAGCTTTAAGGCTTAAGTATATTAGTGCAAATGAATGTGATTATAGGTAGCATATGCAAATGAAATTATGTAGGTTTTGATAAGAACACGTATTATTAATACGAGGTTTATTAATATTTATTAAAAACAAGAATAAAGGATAAAGAACGGCGTTACTCGTACTTGGCCATATAATGACTTTTGACCATACAATGATGAATGAATTTGGCCATACAATGATGAGCAAGTCAGCGCTCTATCCTTCCCAGACAAGTCTGGTACCAATTCACCGAGCCGAAGGAGGGATGGAAGGCTTGGTTGGCCTGGGCGGAAATCCCAACCTCGAACCTGGTATCGGATGCACGCGACAGCCGGCGCCTCCGACTGCGCTACACGCGCCCAAAAAAGCAAAAACAAAAACGCCTAAAAACAAGAATACTGATATAGAATTGCTTTTATTTTTATTTGTTTCTATATACATATACATAACTAACGTAAGTGTTGAGTACTTGGCCGCTGCGGTATAGACTTGATGGACGATATACGCTTTATTGCCGACGACCGATAAACTGCAAATCATACCAGAGTAGCCTTTATATAGTAGTCCTTTAATCACTGCATGATAATCATCATATCATGCGACTGGTATAGACTGATATGTAACACCTCCCCTTTTTGAAGATGATAAATCAGTTTTACAATCGGATAATACGATGATCTAATTGTTACAACGATCTTAAGGACAGAAATGATATCTCTTCTGAGTTGGATCAATGTGGAGCGTCTTCGTAGGTCTTCGTGTTCGAGTCGATCGTCGTAGCTGCATGCCTTGTTGAACAGTTGGAACTCCTTCAGAAGTTTCAGCCGGCGGAGGGGAAGGTGCTTGGCTCTGGAGCTCAGGTCGCTCCAAGTCGAATGTTTCGAAAAGTGTGTCCATGTCTTCTTGGACTTCGTTGTTGCTACCACTGTAGCGCCTTCGTAGTTGATTCGCATGTCGTATCCAAGTTTGTGTTCCACAGCGAACTTTATAGAGCACCTCTCCAATACGATCCAATATGGAACCGTTTGTCCACTTATGTTTTCCGTCTTTGTAGTCGCTCACGTTGACATTGTCTCCTCGCTCGAAAATCTTAGGCTTAGCTCCATTCTTGGCGTTGAACTGACGTTCCATGACTTTCGGCTCCCGCTGTGAGACTGGATGGGCTGAAGTAGAGACAAAGGAGTCCGAAGTTTCCTTCCAACAAATAGTTCTGCTGGTGATTTGAGCTTTTCGAAGGCTGGATGTGGTGTTGAGCGGTAAGTAAGAAGGAAGGTTTGGAGAATTTGAGAGAGTGTTCCCTCTCCTTTCATTTTAAGCAAGCTCCTTTTGAAGGTATCTACGAACCTTTCTGCTTGACCGTTGGATTGTGGATGATATGGGGGAGAAAACAGGTGCTCGATTCCGTTCTCTTGGCAAAACTCTTTGAATTCTTCTGAGGTGAACTGAGTGCCATTATCTGACACGAGTATTTCGGGAGCTCCATTCCTGGCAAATGTCTGGCGCAGTAATGAGATGGTGGCGCCTGTTGTTGTGCGATCTGTATTGTATATCTCAGGCCACTTGGAAAAAGCGTCCACGATTATGATGTAATTGGTGCCTTCAAATGGACCAACGTAGTCCACATGTATTCGTTCCCATGGCTTACTTGCCGTTGGCCAAGATGCAAGTGTGGTTTTGGTAGGGAATTTGGCGACTGATGAACATCTTGTGCATCGTTGAACCATCCTTTCGATGTCTCTGTCGAGACCTGGCCAGTATACGTAACTACGAGCTAGCGCTTTCATGCGAACAATTCCGGGATGTCCGGAGTGAAGTTGTCGAAGTATACGTTGTTGAAGTGAAGTTGGTATGACAACTCGTTCAGCGAACATCAGACATCCATTTAAAATTGAAAGGGAGTCATGTCTATTGTGGAAGCACTTAAGTGTGGGATCTTGGATTGACGGTGGCCAGCGTTCTCTGGTGTACTTCATAACAAGTTGAAGTAGCTTATCTTTTTGGGTCGTTTGTTTGATATCCTCTGCTGTGACTGGTAAGGCTCGTACCAGATTTGCGAACACGTGTCTGATATCCGAGTCTACCGATATAGCTGCTATGACCTGATCCTCGTTCGCTGTTTTATGATTTGCGATGAGTCTTGATAGTGCGTCAGCTTGTCCCATATGTGTGGTGGAACGGTACTGGATAGTGAAGTCGTAAGCCAGCAGTGTTATTGCCCAACGTTGAAGTCGGCTAGCGGTATAGATAGGGATACCTTTCTTTGAGCCAAGTATCGCCAGAAGGGGCTTGTGGTCAGTAAGAAGTATGAATTTGCGTCCGTGAAGCATCCTGTGGAACTTTTGGACGGCAAAAATGAGTGCTAGTCCTTCTTTCTCAATCTGGCTGTAGTTCTTTTCAGCTGGGAGTAAGGAGCGTGAAGCATGAGCAATGGCTTTCTCTGATCCATCTGCATAACGATGGGAGATTACTGCTCCAATGCCATAGTTTGAGCCGTCTGCTGCAACTACGATTTCTTGGTTGGGGTCGTAGTGGGCTAAAAGCAGATCGGAGGAAAGAATTTCTTTGGCTCGTTTGAAGCTCTTATCGCATGCCTGTGTCCATTCAAATCGGGTATCCTTCTTGAGTAGGGCGTCAAGTGGAGCTCGGATAATCCTCATTTCCTTAACAAAATTTCCGTAGTAACTAAGAAGTCCAAGAAAGGATCGGAGTTGTGAGAGGTCTTTAGGAACCGGCATCTTTTGTATGGCTTCGATTTTACTGGGATCGGGGCGTCGACCATGCTTGTCGACAATGTAGCCGAGGTAGTCGATTCTGGTTTCAGCAAATTTACATTTGCTCAAGCGTACGTGTAGACCATTTTCAACAATACGTTGGAAGAAAGCGTGAAGGTTCTGTGAGTGCTCCTCTGCAGTGCGTCCAACGACGATTACGTCGTCGAGATATGCGACCACTCCTTGAAGGCCGGCTAGGACAGTGTCCATTATTTGTTGGAATATAGCAGGTGCTGATTTGACTCCAAACGGCAATCGGTTATATTGGAAGAGACCACGGTGGGTGTTAATGGTACAGCTCCTTGGACTGTGGGTCAACTGGGGTTTGGAGATATGCGTCGGCGAAGTCGATGTGGGAGAAGTAGCGGCCACCATTTAAGGTTCTGAATATATCTTCTGGAAGAGGAAGAGGGTACTGATGTAGGTCGAGGGCGTTGTTGAGGCCTGTGGAAAAATCGGCGCATACGCGAAGGGTGCCGTTGGATTTCTTGACAATTACAATAGGGGCTGCCCAGTTGGAATAGTTGACCTTTGAGATGACGCCAATTGATTGTAGTCGGTCGAGCTCCTTCTTCACCGCTTCTTGAGCTGCATAGGGTACTGGGCGTTTTGGGCGGAATACGGGTTTTGTTCCGGGTTTTAACTGCAGGGATGCTTCGGAATGTTTGTATAGGCCGAGATCAGAGTTAAATGCCTCTGGATATCGTCGCTGTAGTTCATCTGCTACGTCGCTGCTTGTTGCAACTGAAGACATGGTGATGGTGGGATCGGTTGGGCATGGGTCTGAAGTGGGCAAGGCGTCCATGATTGAGTACAATCGCATTTTCGATATCCATTCCGCTCCTAGCAGGTTGTGATGCGTGTTGGCCACATAGAACGTTCCTTCGGCTGAAACGTCCTTGAAACTGTATGTGCATTTGCGTTGGCCATGGAATCGGATTTGATCTCCGGAAGCGCTTTGTGCGATGAGGGAGGGGGGTTCGAGTTTCGGCTTGCCCATGAGATTCCATGTCACCTTGTTGATGACGGTGACGTCTGATGCAGTGTCAACTTGAAAGTTGATGGTGTGGGTGTCCACTTTGATTGTGGCGTAACGTCGATATCGATAGCAGTCGATATTCGAGATTTTGAAGATTGCATCTGCTCTTGTCTTCTGCCTTTGGGTAGGGGGGTTGTGGCGGGAAGGTCGTTTGGATATTAGGCGACGCTTGGTTGAGGAACAAAAGCCGTCTTTGTGTCCTGTAGTGTGGCATTGTGAGCACACGTGGTTCCGAAAGGTGCATTCTCTGACGAAGTGCATGTTACCGCAGTTCCAGCATGGTGAAGGGGGTGTCTTGTGAAGATTTTTGCGTTGAATAGGATGAGTTTGGTTGCGGCTGTTGTTATCGTTATGATAACGTGATCTGCGAACATCATCTCGAGGCTTCCTTCTTGAGCTCGGTGGTGCATCAATCGAATGAATTGTTGGCCTGCCTTCTTCAATCATTTTGGTGTCGTGACGAAGATTTAGCAGTCGTTTGCATTGCATTCTTCGGTAAGTGTCTGAATGGTGCAGCTAGGTTCTGCGTCGATTTTGTCGAGCAGTTTCAGTCTGATAAAGGCATCCTCGGGGGCATGGAGTCCACAGACGAAGATTAAACACTTGAATTGGTTGTCGTCGCATTCCGCGAGCTTGAATTTGGCACACTCACGATTAACATGTCCGGCATATGTAGCAAAATCATCTTTTGGATTTTTGACCAGTTTCATGCAGGCGTATCGTGCGCTGAATAGTGATTGTTGCGGTCCGAACAAATCCTTGAGTGTCTTGACTGCTTGATCAAAGGATACTTCCTTTGGTGTTCGGGGAAGAATGTAGTTGGAAAATTTTTCGTAGGAGACAGCATCTAACTTGTGCAGCAAAAGTCGAACTTTTGATGGCTCATCCAGACTGCTTGCGTCCACGGTGAAAATATCCTCACGCCGGTGGTACCAAGCTTCGAACGTAACGTCGGCCTCAGGATCGTATGAGAAGGGGGTTATCCGTCCGGCGAGAGTATCGAAGTGCTTCGTGGGGTTGGCAGCCGATGTCTCCGGGGGATGGGCGATGTTGGTGATTCCTTGGATTGCAGACGCAAGACTACTCAGTAGTTGCTGAAATTGCTGCTCCGAAAAAGTTGCCATCTTACCACCTGGTGGTTCTTGATCCTGATCGCCACTGTTGAGTACTTGGCCGCTGCGGTATAGACTTGATGGACGATATACGCTTTATTGCCGACGACCGATAAACTGCAAACCATACCAGAGTAGCCTTTATATAGTAGTCCTTTAATCACTGCATGATAATCATCATATCATGCGACTGGTATAGACTGATATGTAACAGTAAGCATTACAGCTGTTAAGTCCATGAGGATCGTAATTGAAGAATGGGACGAGAACGAAACAGGTAACGAAATTTCTAAAGTACTGTAACTTTGTATTATTATTCACTATTCTTCACTGAAGAATAGTAAAGAACACTGAAGAGCCACGGGAGGAGCATTACACAAAGGTTCGTCTGAAGGCAGTGGCGAAACGAACCTTTTGTTTTTTAATTTGTGACATATCATTCTTTTAATTAATTAAAAATTCTATTATTTTACACCTTTCTTCACTTCTTTGAATTTTACGTTTCGTTACGTTTTATATTTTGTATATTCTGTTATGAAATATTTGTTTTTTGTATATTAGTATAGAAGAAAAATATTAACTAAGCGAACCAAGGCAGATTACTGAAATTTGAAGTAAAACTTGTTTAAGTAAAACTTGTTTTTGAGGAAGGCCATTCGTAGACTAGGGATGGATGAAGGCGACTGAAAACGCATCCCAGGCGAGACAGCCAAGGCGCGGGAATCTAGGTTGAGAGTCTGCCAAGAGCGCATAGCGTTCTGTGGCCTGCTGGAAGTCTTGGGCATCTCCACCCCCTAGATAAAGAAGGCAGATTACGCGCTCTTTTTGAATGCATTCTAGAATATTAGCTGGGATATATACGTTTCTTTGGATAGGAAAGCTCAGTTTTCTCCACGGTTTCCTTCCTTTTCGAACACTTCACCTTGATAACTTATCTTTCACGATTTTCTCTGTTTGTCTTTCATGCCACTTTTCTTCTTTTGTTAGCGTTCCGTCCTTTTGTGTTCACGTCGCGTCTTTTTCGTATTCGAATCGTGCGCATCGTTATGACACATTTGTGTTCCGCTATAGAACCTTCACAGGTGCATACTTTTATTTTTACACTAATATGTTGGACTCGGTATTTCCCTTCTGTCTTCAATATTTTGGGGACTCCGAATACTAGTAAGTTTTATTTTCTTTTATATTCATATTCTTTTAAAGTCTCCTTCCTCACTGAAGTGTCTCGGTGAGGTTCATTGTTTCTTTTTAATGTGCTCATCTGAGGGTGTAGGGAACAAACGATCATATTAGTTTCCTACCCTTTACATTTTCTTAACTTTATTTTTCAACTTTTTTGTGGAACGGACACTCAATCGGACTCGGTATACTTCGCATTTTTGCTGTAGCTGTTATTTTTGTTGTGTTTTTCCCCAAAGAATTGTAAGTAATAATTTGTCAAAGTGTCGATTGAGAAATTCCCGTGATTTTCGGCAAGAGCGGTAACTCTTTAATAACTAATTGTCCGAGTCTTTTAAATATATGTATAAACTTTTATTAAAATTAAATAGATTTGTATTAATTTAGGTATCTTCTCTAACAGTGATTCCGAAAGAAGAGCAAAGCACAACGTCACCTTACAGAACCCGGATACAAAGAATTCGCGAGAATAATAAACACCAGAGGAGTACAAGAAGAACTACGATTATGTAATGCAAGAATTTTTACAACCCATTTGGCCTTGACAGTGTAATTAAGCTTTTGTTGCTGTTTGTTTGTTTGTGGACCGTTCATAAAGCACAGCTTTTTTAGCAGTTACCTTGCACTTTCATTTTCATAAAACATTCCGAATACGCAGCTTATTCTGTTATACCTTTTTGGCGTACGCGTCGCCGCGACGGAATCACGAAATGTTGTGGAGTTTTCATTACTCGTCGCTTTGCAGGACAGCGCAACTTCAGGACCAACGCTAAACACGGAATGCGCGTGTCAGAATGGCCTCAACTGAGCGCTGCCATGCCATGGCGACTACGGAAGTGTGCCCCGGCCAAAGGCAGATATTCCTGGGGGATCAGACCAGTATCTTAGTGGATCCGAGGAACTTTCCTGGCTCCAAGTTATTTCCAAAAATTCAAATGCGCAAAGGAATTCAATCGTTTTTTAGTAGCAGTCCTAATCAAGAGAGTGGGTATTAGTGAAGACTAGGTGTCTCACACTTATGCGGCAGAGCGGCCGCATTATCCATTAACCATAGGGCAAGGACGCAAAGCTTGCCGCCAGTGGCGAATGGCGGCAAGCGGCGTCTTGTCGCATCCACACAATTTTTCCGCTGTAGCGTTCTGTCTACCTCTAGCTGAAGGACAATCTGCGCTCTTTGCTTTGGCGACATGGATTAGCTAGAGCGCAGACAGTGGTGGGAAAGCGAATAGCAGCTGTAGGTCCAGACTAAAAACAGTACGTTGTCTATGCCGCACCGCCTGCCGCCGCCACCTGCCTCCAACAAGACTAAAATCTGCGCGCTTCAACAAGTTTTGCCGTCCACCGTTTGTCGTAAAAGTGCGCAAAGGCTTTAAAAAGAAAAGTGATAAACTTACTGAGAAAATTCTGCTAGAAATTCCGGTAAATTTCTGAAAATTTTTGTTAATTAAGTAGAAAGCAAACCAAGAGAAGGTGAAAGGGTGAGTGAACAAGATATTGTCCGTTTCGACCCTAACCCTTAGACGGACAATAACAAAAATAAACGAAATATAAAGTCAGTCCCGGGTCTCCTCAGTAAGGAAGACTGACTTTATAAGTATGTGTTAAGGAACTAACCTGTGTTTTAGGATATGATCCACTAAAACCTTCAGAGAAGTCCATGCACCACAACAGATAAATCACTAATACTAGAAATCACCAATTAGTACAACCTGCAAACAACTACCAAGTTGCGCGTCAAAGTAACACCAATCACCGTGGAAAACTCGACGAAAACGAACGAAACTGCGAAAACTAAACTGTGAGGCAAACAACGAACAAAGGCGCAAGCAAATAATGAGCGTTAACTGGAGCGTTGGCCTTAAATCGTCTCAGCGAACGTTCCAGAGACTCAACACTCCTTCCCAAATCAATCGAAACAGGCGAGACAGTGGGCCGTGCAGCAATCCCGCGAACAATACGCCCCACACCACACACCGCCTCCCCGGCGCCCAGTTGCGACAAGGCTGGAATGGCCAGAAACTCCACCACTCCATCCAAATTAATCGTAATAGGCGAGACAGTGGGCCGTGAAGCAAACCAGCAAACAATACGCCCCACACTAAGTTGTTGAGACGGGCTTTAACAAAAAATACCGTTAACTCGTTATTGCTAAATCGTTAACCGTTAAATCTGCACCCTTGCTCACTATTTGTCCACTTGCGCCTGGGTTCCACGCATGGGCATCGTGTCAGGTTAGAGAGGAGGCGACACTTTTGACCCGCCTGAAATAACGTGCTCGAAATAACCTTGTTGTCCGGACTGAGCTCCTTATTTACTTTATTACTGTGATGTGTTTTTGGCATCAGTTAAAAATTCCGACATCACCGACACGACTTCTATCAAAAGAAAAAATTTGCTGAAACTCTGTCTAGGGTGGGTATTTGGGTGCTGATCACGAATCTGACATCGTTCGGCTGGATAACGTAGATACAGGAAGCCACAAGACCACATTCATAAAGTTTCTGCGGTGACGGCAGGTAGAGGTTGGTATGGGTAAGTGGTAGGTTCACCAAGGTACGAAATCCGCGATATTGGCGGGAAATAAAGAAAAGGAGTGACTGCTGCTTCGAGTCGTTCGTTGAATACGCCGCAACCATAGCACTCCAAGCACTCCGAAGGCATGCAATACCCAAATGCAATGCAACGATGACACTTAATCAGACGGCAGATCGATGGAGACGCTACATAAAAATGTGTATCAGTGGACCATCCGCAGGAACTACTCCTTCTTTCGCTACTACGAAGGGATCGTTTTTTGATCGCAGTGTCCTGCCGGAGAACATTTTCGCTTTATCCTACTTCTGGTTGCAGGAGATTGGAACACAGGCATTTAAGGAATATAAACTGGAAGTTAGTCATCCTACCCTCATTCAATGGGAACAGTACTTACGAGCCGTGTGTTGCGAATGCTTTCGTACGAATCGCCCGATTTCAGGTGGTTTCGGTTTCGGAGCAAGCATCAATGGCTCTTCGGCGAACAATAACGTGGAAGAGGAAGATCCTTTCTGGTTTTGGTGCGTAAGCGAGACGCCAGAATGCTTTTGAGGTTGATAACGAGATATATTCGTTCCGGTAAAACCATAATAAGCAGAGCCAATTTCTGGGAGCAGGTTGCGTCATTGTATCCCGGCTAACCTTTTTTTTGGTGGAGTATTCCTTGTGCTATACTTCCCTTGCCTTGTTATTCCTTCGCTGATATATTTCTACTAGTTTTGGCCGTTTTTAGGCATAATATTTTTCAATAAAACTCGTCATTGTTTTATTCTCATTGCATCGTCCTCAACACCATACTCTTCTCACCACCGTACCTACCTAGACAAAATTTCAGCGAAAAAAAAATTCAACAGAAGTCGTGTCGGTGGAGTCGGAACTTTTAACTATTGCCATATGTTATTCTATTTATATTAAACGTGATTCTTTTCATTGTACTATTTACTCTTGTTGATGACAGCGTTTTATACCCAATGTTTATGAAATTTCAAAACAGTGGCTCTACACTTCCTCTAGCGGCTCCTATTCTGTGGAATTGTTGACTGTTTTAAAAGAAATATCCTCCACAGAGCCTTGCAGCCGGATGGTACTACAAAAGGAAAACTTGTTGTGTTGTCGGAATTGTATCGAAGGCATATTCACTCACTCTTTGTGTGTTGGTCTTTGTCAAACTCGTTTTGCTCGAATTTGCCTAATGACTAATGCTGTTCTAGACGTTTATGTTCTATGTATGTGTCAGTGCACCTTGAATGCAAGTACATATTGTAAATAAGCAAATTTTCTATAAGTGAACACCTTGACAGTACGAGTTGACCGGAAAGCGTTTCGACACGATAAAATTTCTTTGCTATTCCGAAGCTGTTAAAATTCAAAAAGAACAGTGTGTAGTCCTTTGAATATTGGCCGAATGGAACGCGCGGTCCGACTTGAGCCGCTTTTGAGCGTTACGGAGCGGCTTTATTAAAGAACTTTCTAAAAACTCAAGCGACTCTGGAAAGAGACACGTATTTGAACATAGCAGCTTGAGTACGTAAACTGTCCATATTTGACTCGACCACCATTGATGTGTATACTGATGTGTGCATTGCTGCATTTTCGAGAATGTGCCGGGCGTTTAGTTCCCATATGTACCTCAAGAGAGCAATGTTAATGAAGCACCGAGAACTCCGTTATGCCTCATTGGCGATTTATAACGGTCAAAGAAGGGAGCTTTAGATTCTAAAAAGGACAACTGCGTGCAATGCAGCACGTAGGCGTGACCAACAAAGCGCTCCTGTGAGGTCCTCTGCTACGCAGTCGTTGTGATTCAGTCGATATATTCTTTAACTTACTACTTGCTTGCCTATTCGATGAATAGCTTATTCTCGTTTTTTGCTGCCCACGTATGCGTATTCTCAAAATTTGAGCGACCTCACAAGAGGAGAATCTGAAGCGTATATCTGGATGGTGAAAGTGAGTCATATGGGAAGCCTCAATTGTCCATTTAGCACAAAAGTATGCTTCGTACTTTCCGAGTCGTGCAAAAAGGGTAACTCGTAGATCACTATTGAATTGAATTCCTGAACGCTTTAATACATGGTACTGGCACACGTCAAGCGAAAATTTGGATAGCCATTTAAGTAGAAACTTTTAACTTTTTTTGTAAACCGCATTTGCTTTGGTGTCGTAAACGTTATTATTGTTAATCATTGACAAACTTTACTAATGTTAGTTTATAAGGTGTTCGCCCATCATTTTCCTGTTCAAAGTCTTGGCGGTTTGTCCAAAAACTTTTATAATAAAAACTCAACAGCTTTTAGCGGATTCATATATATTCAACAGCGGATTCGTATATATACATCAACAGCAAGAGGAAATGTAAGCATGTTTGGCTACGATAAAAGTGTCAGATGCGGAAGGATGCACTGCGGACCCCATCCCCGCCATCTCTTCATGGACTTGTACCTCTATGTTCTGCCCGTGGCGCAAGAGATAGTAGTCGTGTTTTACATCTGGTACGTTAATATTTAGTGAAATACCTTAGAGAAACTCGCTGTCTACCAGAATATAGCATGCAAAAGCTTAAAAACGAACAAAAGCACTAGTTTTAGTTTACATTTTTTGCTTTTGTATCCAAAGTTATTAATAAATACATTAAACTTCTTAATACCATACACTAAACGAGTGCACGCATATTATTAAAAAGGGTTGCGCATGTGAAACGAAACTATAAAAAATCCTCACTATAAAAACATTGGGAATGTGGGAATCTAGATATTATTAAACATCAACTAAAGAAATCCTGGAAAAAAGGTACAAAATATAGGCCTTCAAGGAATATAGTAAACAACCTATCTAAGAAACATACAAGAATACAGTAGAAAAAGTAATCAGAAATAGTAAAAAACGCCTATAAAATTCCATCATGCAACCTAGCAGAACTCAATACCTTTTTCAATTAGCAATTCAGAATCAAAGTGAAGCCACTTCTAAACAATCACGGCATTGAAGCTAAGGTCTATGTTCCATATAGAGAAATTTTATTAATACAGGATGTTTGTTTTTGTTCATTAGACAAAGCATACAACAATTATGTGTTTGTTTGTAAAAAAAAACTTTATTTACTCAGTTTAATGAAAGAGATGGACATTCAACATAATAATTTCTCAAAAACTTTAAACAGCAGTAACAGAAATAATACTTACACTAACCTAAATACTTTTGAATCTCCCATTATTTTAAAACATAAACTTTTCCAAGTTCGACACAAAGTCGGCTTTAATATATAAGGAAGTGTACCTACAATGTACTCTATTCCAAAACTATACAAATCTCCAGTTACGTTTCGCTTTATTACTGGGGATACAATAGTAGCGTTAAGTTTATCGCTTTAGAGCTTTTTTAATTCACATCTTAAGCAACACCTCATTAACTATGATATCAATGTCTTCAATAACTGTAAAAGATATCAATGTCTCCAATAACTGTAAAACTATTATAACATACTGGGCAATTAACAATAGTAACATCACCAAAGAACTTTGTAATATTAGAACCTGCTGAAACATCAAACTATTCTTTGCTGATTTCCCTGATATGTTTACTAACATATCGCATAATATTAAGATTGCTATAATTAACTACCTCATTAAGTTATGTTTTAGAAACTCTGGTAAAAAAAATTGTTGCTACCATTGGGGTTAAAACATTTTATACAAATTACATAATTGATAAAAAATCGGTGTTATATTGCAACAGATCTTATATTTTGTTGACTACCTTGTGAGCAACGCTGAGTGCCAATCTCAAGAAGGACGAACGAGCGGACGACAGGACAGCGAATTAGGACAAAGCGAGCGCAGCGAGCAGTCGCAAAGGACGGACGCACATAAACATTCGGGACAGCAGCCGTGCTTTTGCACTAAAAAATTATCCGCTACCATCGTCGGGAGTATGTTTTCTGAACCGCGCCGCTATTATATCGGAAACTCGTCACGGCCAATAGAACGGCAAGGGATGAGTAAGCCGAATGCACTCTTCCGAACGGGAAAAAAGTACAGCCAGATGCCCGGAAAAAGTACAGTACAAAAGCGGCCAGAGCAAAAGAAAAGGGCTTTTTTCTGCTCCTCCTGGCTCCTTCGCTTTCCTGTCGCTTTATTCCGAGCCTTGACTCCTCACCCCGGACCTGACATACCGTGGGTGGCCTTCGGCCACCCTCCCGTCTCCATGAAAACCCGTTTTCCCTCCCTCACCCACGATTTCCATAGAAATTTTATTTTTCCTTCTTTTCATACTTTTTTCCGCTTTTATGTATTTTAGGCAACGTCTGCTTCCCCCTTCCAGTCCGATGCCAATTGACTACATCCTCTTCATCGTCCGCCACTCCTTATGATTTTTACGTTTTTCCCTACTTCCTTTCTTTTATCTCTCGTTTCTTTTCTCGCCTCTGTTGTCATAAATTAATCATTTAAAGCTGTGTTAGCGTTGTGTAAGAAAGAATACACACACACGTAACGAGTATTCATTAGAAAATTAGTTTCGGTAAGATAATAGAAGCTCTTCATTCACACTCGCATGCTCGATAGAAACACATTGCTCGAGTAGGGAATGTCGTCTTTACTGATGCGGTCATAAAGAACTTCTCTTCGGATGAAAGCGCCGAGCGCTATTGTTTATCAAAGTTAAACCGTCTCCTCCGAGCGTTAAAAAACGTGTACACATACAATCATCCGGAGCGCTACGGAGGGACGCGTTTACAACTTTCTTAGAAATGGCCATTGTAGATTTGCCAACATTACTTGTAAACGAAATAAGGGAGTTCCTCGAGGTGGCAATTTCAGTCCGCTTTTAGCAGATCTTACCATATCCATGTTAATACGAATACTCTAAAAATATTCGCTTACGAAAACCACCTTTTTATTCTGTTCAGGTATATGGATAATCTACCAACAGTTCACAGTTATGATGATAGCTATATCAATCGCCTTCTAGTGTCTGTTTACAAAAGTACTACCCTACTAAACAAAACCCACATTAATGAACACAAATGTAACTGTTTGGGCATTTCCTTTGACATTATAGATAACATAATAGAAGCTAACCTATACAACAAAACTGACTATCTTAATCTTGAACTAAGCAGGTTTCTCCACAAAGGCTGAGATTTTTCTATTATAATCAAAGTCATTGTTATTTGCTGAAACTGAAAAACTTACTGAAACACTCAGAATAGCTAATACTTGCTCTAAATACCATTATTTACGTTCTAAAATTAAAGAACTTCACGATACACTTATTAATAACGATTGCGACACAGAGCTTGTCATTGCTAACATACTTAACTTTTATACCTTACCATTAATAAAAAGAATCTCTCGTAATACATATTAACGATAACTACAATAATATAAAACGCATTGCAAGGATACTATGTAATAACCATCAGAGTTCTTTTCCGATTTGGTAACCTTCAGTTTGTTTACTCTTTTAGTTGTTGTTTACTTACCTTCTGTTTACGTTTGTCTCCTATTTGATTGCCTGACCAGTGCTTTATTCCACCGTGCTTTCTTCCATTTTCCTTCCATGTTTGCGGGGTAACGGATCGATGGGCCAGCTCTGCTCCTCATTGCGTGCGATGGCTGAGTATCAAACCTCAGTCTCTCGCTTTTCTTTGCCCTAACTTATTTCAATTTCTCTTTCTTGGTTGTTTTCTTTCCTCTCTTAACTTTATTATCTTACTTTCTTATCTTGCTTTCCTGTCCAGTCCTTTATTTTGCCTTTCTTGGCTTTGTACTCCGTTACTCATTGATTTTTGTTGCAGGAGTCTCATTCGTCTGTCTTCTGTGCGTGAATTCCTTCCTTTATCTTTTGTTGTCTTTGTTTTTCAAAATGTTTTTGTCTGATTTCCTTCTTGTATAGCATTTCCCCGATTCACTGATGAGCCACCGTGGAGGTGCTATGACATAGGTTCGTCTTAATTAGTGACGAAACGAACCTATCTTACTTAAAATAGTTTAGTTTACTTGAGCAAAGTTTTGCTTTTTTCTATTATCTGCATTCGGCTACCTATTCTCTGAATCAGGAAATCCGGAAAGCGGCATTTTCTCTTAAAAGCTTTGTTGTTATAGATAACGACTGTAGACCTTATGTCAGAGAAACTCCAAGGACAGCCTTAATAGGTGAAATGTCGCGCAAGAGGTGTCTACATCAAACTAGCGATGCTTAGGATCGATACGGCACCTTGGCGATACGGCGGCTGAAGTGCGCTAAAAGATCATTTTGGTTTACTGTTAATCCAAGACAGCTCCGCTTCTTCGTCGCCTACACTGCCTTGGTCTCACTTCCTTAACATGGCACGAAGTTTTATCAAAGATGTTATCCTATGCGTCCTCGCATGATGAATTGTGGACTTCAAGGTACTGCCCTTGTGTAATATCGCGTCCATCTTGTATATCCTCTTATGATTAGCCTAGTATGGGCTGTTTTAATTCATCAACCTTTTCCTGAATTTTCGCGATGTCGTTACTGGCTGCCTATATTCGTCACATATTTAACAGGATTTTGTTTTCGTTGCAGAGGTGGGTGAGGTCATTCAATCTTTCGGATGGAGCTTTCGGATCATTTACCAGCAATAACCTTCATGAGGACGGTGTGGACACAGACTACAGTCCACGGAAATTTCGTTCTTCTTTGCTTGCTCAATCGATACAGACTTTCTCACATTTTTAAGGTTGTTTACACTAACTTCCACCACGCATGAGGCGATATGTTACAAAGCTTCTCTCTGGTGATTCGTCATTGAGGCAGAGAGCGAGCACTCTTAGTTAGTAGTTGCCGCAGTCTTGTAGTCTAATTGAACGCAATACACACACCCCATCTCTACAGCACGACCGCATAATTCGGGACAATAAAAAAGCGCATGTATAATTCATCAAGCTCAGCTGCGAATGTGCAGAGACACTCAACACACATGGGAATAGCAATAAGCGACCCTTAGATTAGACATGACAAGGGTGAAAAGGTTGATTTCTACTCGCAATGTGAGTTGCAAGCGAAACCTTCGGAGATACTATTTACAGTCGAAAACCTACGGACCTAGTGCGGTTTTTTGGTTCAGTTCGGTTGGACAACAATATGTACCGCCACCCTGGAACGCGCGTATCTCAAATTTATGAATAAGCGATATCACGGCTGGTTGAAATCTCTAAAACGAATACTCTTCACTTTTCCGTCGCAACATTCCACCGAGTAGTAGTTTGAGAGGCTTGTCCGTGACTTCGTGCTTATGTCGAACGAATGTCGCCAAAATTAGGAAAGTACGTAGATGCGATATGAAAAATTCGCTGTAGACGTGGAGATAGGGTACATAAAGGAGTTCGAAGAGTTATGAAATTGTGACAAACGAGTGGAAAGTGTAGACAAGGTGGAATTCACGAAAGACGTAAGGACGGCTAGTTACCCACATTGCTTGAACAAGAAACTTTTTTCAGTGCGCTTTCGTGTTCTATGCAATCCACGATAACTCGTGATCTACCTGGACGGTGATTTCAAACGCACTGAAGTCGAACGTTTGCAAGCAGCATCACTGCAGCTCGAGTAAGGATTCGAACTGTTCGATAGAACTTTCATAGTGAACAGAACGGTGCTATCGCGAGTAGCGCGAGTAGTGTAGCGAGAGCTGTAATCTGTGCAAGCAATGACGCGGAGAATTCCGCCCGTTGTACCTTTGAAACTGGAGCTACTGCTAAAAGAATTTATGTAGCTGAACGGCTATAGGTAACACTTCGTAAGGACTTGTAAGTGTTCTGCTCTCCCACGCATTTGTAGGCCGTTATTTCGACGCGTCTTCCCACAGTCTTCGCCTTAGATGTCGTTCAGAATCTTCGGACCAAGTTCACTTACCTCCTCCTAAAAACCAGCCCGTTGTGTAAAAAATGCCGATCTTAAATTTGGTTTTGCTTTTGGCATTTGTATCTCTCTTTGACCAACTCTAGTGCTAGAAGGTGACACAGAATAAAAATCACGGAGGTGAAGGCCCAATGTACCATTTATCAACTTATAAACTGTAATTAAATCATATCGTCTCCTACAGCAAGCAAGAGACTGCAACTTGAAGATCTTTTTCTTTCAGCGGCAGGGGAATGGAGGTGTAATCACAGCCGTGTACCCTTATCCAGAGCTTTGGTGTGAAACTGTTTTGCACGGACTCTAGCTTAGCGATATCACGCTTATGCTTTGTACTGACCACAGTGGTACCATATTCAAGCACAGGTCTGACATATGTCTTGTAGGCGAGCAGCATGTGAAACTGACTTTGTGTTTAATGGGTTAAATATGCTATGCACAATACTATCCCTTCTCTTTGCTATCTGTTCACAATGTTCCTTAAAGAACAATGATGAGTCTAGGATAAATCCCAGGTCCTGTAAGTGGTTGTAGGGCTGAGCTGAGTTTCACCAAGGTGATAGACCTTTCTGTTGACTTGCTCTCCAATGTGCAGTACTTGGGATTTTTCGCCTGATAGTGGAAGATTCCATCTTGCTGGCCGTCCACACTAGTGTTATGTAGTTGCTGATTGAAGATCTACGTGGTCTTCCTCAACGACGATATTTTTGCAAATTTTTATATCATCCGCAAATACTTTGCAAAAGACAGCATACGGATCAAACAGGGATTCTCAGATGTGTAAATATTGAAAAGAATTGGAGAGAAAACACCACCTAGAGGAGCACCACCAGTATTAACGGGAAATGGTTCTAAAAATGACTCGTTGACTCTAACCCGGAAAAATCTATTTGCTATAAGATTTTTATCCAATTAGTTACTCTATGATGAATACCCAGGTTTTCAAGCCGCAAGATAAGCTTGTTCAATGGAAGTATCAAAAATCTTCATAAAATCAAAGTACGTACGTAATATTCAAATATCATTGTGTTCTCAAAGAGTGAAAATAATTTGTGCATCGCACTGAACTGTCTATGCAATATGGCATTTCTTGCGCTGCAGTGGAATATCTTCCCTCATGCGTTCTATTCATGCCATTCACACTTCTTTATACACTTATTTTGCTTCAGAATTAGTGGCCTTGATGAGAGAAAACGAAGTTTCTCCAAAATTTATTACGATTTACAAAATGCAGCAAACATGGACATGGCAGACCAAGTGCCGCCTACGTAATAGAGATGGATTAGGCCTTTCCTTGTTTACGCGTCAGAGACACCCCATTTCTAGCAAGGCGATGTCTTGCTGTGTAGACATTTCGACGTGTAGCTCCAACGGCGCGATGTATGACAGGCGCTGGACGAGTCAGAGGACGCGGCTTCACCACAGCTGCGGACGCCCTCATCATGTACGTGCTAATTCTGGGCGGGCAAGGGCAATATGCAGCGTCAGAGCCGGGCAAACCAGAGACTCCGGGTGATCCTGGCACTCCATCAGGACCAGGTGCTCCCTGTCGACCAGGCGTACCGGGAGGACCAGGTGGTCCAGCTGGTGGCTCGCCTCCACTAGTTCCATCCAGCCCGGGTGCACCGGGTGGCCCCTCTGGCCCTGCAGCTCCGGCTGGCCCGGTTAATCCGACTGCAACGTATCCAGGGGCTCCTGGCTCTCCAGGAGCTCCAGGTACTCCAGGCTCACCTGGTAGGCCTGCGTCTCCCGCCGGTCCTTGAGGGCCTGGCATTCCTGCTCCATATGACACGCTGTCTGCGCCAGGAAGTCCGACTTGTCCCTGTGGTCCAGGTGGACCATCTAGACCAGGTGGTCCTGGAGGACCAGAGGGACATTTCACGCATCCTCCTGCACCTCCTCCTCCCGAAATTGATATTCCATCGTTGCCCGGCCTTCCCGATTTGCCAGGAGATCCTGACTCGCCTGGTATTCCTTGCACACCTGGAGGTCCAGGCGGTCCTACAGGACAATTTCTAGATTGCTCTCCGCAGTTGCAATGAGCCGGGAATTGACGGCGAGGTCGGAACGCAATGGATCGAGCATTGCGGAATCCCTCGCTCGGAGTTGGTCTCATCTCGTACCAGGCCGAGTTCGCCAAATCCTTAATGTACAGACATTATATAGAATCAGAGCTGTTGGAATCATCCGTACCTTGAAATCTTCTAGCTCTCCTATGGCATTGTTGTAGAAATTGTTGATGTCGTTGACGAGGTAAACTACTGTGATGATGCTGATCGCTGTGGTGGCGGCTGCTAAGCCGGCAACGCCAGATACGACGGTTGTCAGGCTCATGCCTTAAATCATGCATACGAAGATATAGCTGTGGCTATTAAGCAGTTTTAGGTGAAGCAGAAATGAAAGTGTAGGAATATATCTTATAATCATTAATTGCACTGAGATCTGGTCATGTCAGGTTAGTATTAAGGGCAAGTACTCTAACAAGACGCTGCAAGAGGAGAGGACAATCTCAAGAGAATCTCATGAAGCAACCCCACTATCCACTGCACTCCGAGCCGCTTTCCCGAACAGGCGGCGTCAGCCTTCAAAGTGAGCGTCCCTGAGCATCACTATGACTGGATAGTAAATTCGGGGCCCCTCTAGTCGTTAGGTTTAAAGACTTGACAACACACTTTTATACTAAGTGATGAGTGGAGATTCTTCCTACATGACTCGTTTTCTCAGTTCAGACATACGCTTCAGACCCTTACCTTGAGAGTGCTTCATTATGTTTAGGATAGTTTCATGGTGGAGTTCTATCTCTATGGTTGCTTCTGCATTACGCCTATAAATCACCTAACTCAATCACTGGACTAAGTCCCAGGTCCTCATGTCCTCTGGCGATGCTAAAGATGCAGGGCTATCTTAAAACGCAAGCGCAGAGGGAGAAACCGGCTGTCGGTACTCGATACAGGTTCTTTTGGTTCAGATTTTAGACGTAGGCCAACCAAGCCTGCCACCCCTTGAGGTTGATGGATCGGTACCAGTCGCGCCTAGGAAGGCTAAAGCACTGACTATTCCACTGGTGGCCACCGCAATTGATTGTGTAAGTCCAAAACGCATACAAATCACCTCTGCGAATCTCACAGAAGCACAATGCGTAGCGCATCCCAAACGAGATTCACCAACGTTGTCCTCTATCGTTTTATCCTTTATCTTTGTGCGGACGATTCTGGTTGCAGTTCATTGAATTATTATGTAGCTGGCAGAGA
Source organism: Heligmosomoides polygyrus bakeri (assembly GCA_947359475.1). NCBI lineage: Eukaryota > Metazoa > Nematoda > Chromadorea > Rhabditida > Heligmosomidae > Heligmosomoides > Heligmosomoides polygyrus. The sequence goes on along the minus strand of OX375869.1, from coordinate 28,138,833 downwards.
AATGATAGTTACCAATAGGAGCGGAAAAAAGTCTTTGTCATAAAGGAATAAAGAACGGCGTTAATGAATTTATTAGGGATGCGCCACGCACTCTACTTCTACGGAATGTCGTGGAGGCGACCTAAAAATTAACGCTGGGCCGGTCAACAGAAATCAGCACAGAAAGTCGGCTTTATGAAGCCTGTTTTCAAAATGGCCTACTCTCTTGCCTTACAATGTGTAACACATTGGTTCGAAATCCGCATAAACCGAGAAAACACTGATTTCTTTCCGACCAGATGATCAGGTAGCTGTCCTTTCTGTTCTAGGTAGCTGTGAAAATTTTCCATCTACATACTTATGGTTAGACTAAAAAACTTCAATCAACTAAAACACCAAATATTGGATACTAAACGCTCCAGAGTGAGGGTGGATATTCTTTGAGTTTAAAATTTGTCTTAAGGATGGAAAATCAGTCCAGCCAAGTCCAATCAGAACGGATTGGAAAAGGATGTGGCACGCTTCTTCTCCAGAACGCTAAGCTGAGAAAGAATGTGACAGTAAGGGCGATACAGCTATAAATATCACCCGATTTATGATTTACCTCCTCTTGACCAAAATCGTTTGACCCATCAAACAAAGGACAATTTGAGAGTGCAGCTCTCGCTTGCAAGTGTAGGTGACGCAGTCGGAACAAGGTCCGCTTTTGCTTGGTTCCGCTAATCCATTATAGGTTCATTTCGTCTTTAGGCGTATCAAGCCTTCTGGGTGTCACAGGTTTGTGTCTCCCCATTAAAGCTGCCCAGGAATGATGAAACACTCCACTGTTTATTCAATGATTACTGCAATTTGTCGAGTGGACGACATACTCGCTCAAACTGCCTTTGAAATGTCTTGTAGACGAGAAATGATTGTCGAACAACAAAAACTGAAAACGCCCAACTTTATTCTTAAGTTCAGCTTATTCTAGAGAGCGTGAAAAGACTGAAATGGACTATTTTAGGTGCCCTAAGTTTTTTTTCAAAAGTCCGCTTTTGTAAAGGATAAAAAATGACAGCACTCTTTGCAGTACGCGCCACGCATTTTGCTTCTATGGAATATCGCGCTGAACGCGCATTTAGCCTATATGTTGTCCTGCGAAGGATGGTGGATGTATAGTTGTGCTCGAGCGACCTATTCGAATAGGCATTCGAGTGACTTTTATTCGAATTTCGATAATCGAAATCGAATATTCAAAAATCGCGTCTTTCAAATGTATTCCAATTCGAATACTCAAAAATCATGCTATTTGAATGTATCCGAATTCCAACAAAGAATCGCGTTTTTCGAATGTATTTAAATTCGAGTATTCCATGTTTTTCGAATGTAATCGAGTTCGAGTACTCAGAAAATCTGCATTTTTCGAATACATTCGAATTCGAATATTCTAAATTTGCGAGGATTCGAGACCATTCGAATATTCGAAAAACTTCGAGAGCATAACTATAAGGCTTATCTTTCCCAGACAATTTTGACACCATTTGCCATTTTTGTATGGATGGCTTTCTTGGCCTGACTGGAATCCAACTAAGAATCTTATTCGAAATTCGCAGTGAACGAGCGCAACTATGGGCGTCTTCGACTGTGTTGCGACGCATTGGCTACATGGACGAGTACCCACATATCTCTTCATTGAAATCCTTGAGCTGTCAGGGTTAAAAAGTCGACGAAATATGGGTGCATGAAGCGTTGTCTTTTAAACCCGTTCAGAGGCGTGTGAAAGAATCGTACTGAAATGTCGGGATTTCGCTTTTCAGGAAGGATATTTTGAGCAGTTTGACTATGTCTTGAGATGGCCAGTCGGTTTGCAAGTCAAAGCTTTTTCCCTATCAGGCCGGCCTTGTACGGTTTCACCGACTTTCCATGAATGTATGCTCGTAGCGTAGGATAAAAAGGATGAGAGATGGCTTTACTAAATCCATTTTAGGATGCGCCACGCCTTCTACTTTTACAGGATGTCGAGTAGCCAAATATCGTATGATAGAGCATAAATGCATATTTCGCCTATGAAATGATTGTTGTGTAGTCGTTGAACAAATCAATGATTTATGTTTCTCAGAAAAATGTCGCACCGGTTCGCCTACCCCTGCTGGGTGGAAGTGCTGGGTGAAAGCCTTGGTTGCTCTGGGCGGGGAATCCGAACCAAAGACCTGATATCTCTTGCATGCAACAGACGGCATTTCTTTCGGCTGTGCTCCACGTGCTCAACTATGATATCACGCTCTATAGGTATATGTCGTGTAGACGGGCAGCATTGGGGGATGTGAACGCCCCATCCAATCAGAAAACATTCAATGGGATTACTGTTCAGGGAGGGAGTGTACAACGTAGCTCGTTAGCCATACTTAAGAAATTGAATCATTTGGCTGCTGTTTTCCCGCTACTTGGTTTTTATGGAATGCATGCAATTAATACGGGGATGTTATCCTGGTATCAGCCTGCGAGCACAGAGAGATTTGAAGGCATCGAAGGCACTAAGCCCAGCAGCAATACCTAAGGGGTTGGGAATGATTCCAAAAGCGCTGCGGGAATGCAGTGGCTAAACCCAACATCACGATTAGGACAGCGTTCAAAACGTGCCATTGGGAGTGGGCGGTGCACAGAAACCCTTGCTGTGACAGGGCAACTCACCACTGTTCCAGCCCGATAAGGAGCATGATGTGCCGATTTCTGAAAAAGCCAACGAACTCACCCGCGAAGCCGCGCTCTTGACTCGAGTTGACTGTTTTCGGAGGCAAACCGGTAGCATTATATACGCCGCTTCACTTCTTGGTCACTTTACAACGTGGCAAGCCAGAAAAAAATGCGCGCCTAGACCCGATGAGTTTTTCCGTGGCTCACAATAACGCGGCTTCGTTTTTCAGCGAACACCTCTAAATGCAATTGAATGCAACGGGAAGCGGTTACAGTTGGTCGTGGAGTGCGCTCTCTCGATGATAAAGCTGCAGTTTGGTTCTTCAAAAGAATGTCCACGAAACAGCTTCATGAGTGGAGCACAGCTGTCCCAATATAGGTAAGGCGGAAATCAGCCAAAACAAATTCAGTCGATTCGATTCTCGCTTGAAGCTAAACCTCTGATCGCATCCAAACATCGTTCTAACAGCTGCCAACCTAAGGAGTTGGTTAGCTTGGTGCAACGACAATGCTTTACCATACCTACCTACCTGCTCACCACTACCGTAATCATAGAGGCCAAATGGAGTGGAGAAGGGGTAGACGACGGCTTTCACATGAACCCGCTAATGGAATAAGGCTGTGGCCCCCTAGGTGTGATCGGAATGACGGACAAGCAGGCCGGCAGCAATCGTCACTCGCTGGTTCCTGATGTTCATTCATCACACGGATATATTCAACGATTTTTGCACAGAATTGTAACTGGAGGTGAAAAATAGTGTTCGTGCGGTCAACCGGGATTCTAGTGCCCTAGCCGCACTAGAGCTCTGGTTGAAAGCAAGGCGAAGAAGGTGCCATAAGTGCTCATCCTTGTCGACCTGGCACTCCATTTTGATGATGTGAAAATTAGCAAAAATTTTAATGACCGAAGAACAAATCATATGCTGTCTTATGTCTTGCTCTACCATATGCTGTAGTAGAGCAAGACACCCACTTTCAAGTGTCATGTAAAACTGAGCAAGACAGACTGAATAAGGAGAAGGAGCTGTTGGTGAAGACGATTTTTCTCTTTTTGGCTTTTTGTTTATATTCAACAGAAATCAATAAACGCGACACATACTCTTATGGAGCAAGACATTTTCTTTCGAATCACATTTAACGCGAACCAAAAAACTGCAACCACGGAGCAGGAGCTGTCGGCAAAAATAACCCTTCTCCTTCGGACGTCCCAATTTGATGGCCTAAAAAAGGACAAGGGGGAAATAGGACTATCACATATTCTCTTAGTACAGAACATTGTCTTCCAAATGCCATAAAAAACTGCATAAAAAATTAGAAACCTTAGCGCATAGAACAAGTGCGCAAATGGCTACCTTTTCACTTTTTCACTTTTCACTTCAACGACCTAACAATTGACAAAATTCATGATGAAAAAAGAAATGCAATACATGCAGCGCTATGCAAGAGACCGACGGCGAAATCTGCAATGAATCGTTGAAAAGAAACGGCAAGGACTTATGGGACAACCTAATATTACGAAAGAAGAACAAGACAGATATTTCCAGTTTTTAAAGCTTTTGTCTATGCTCATTTGGTACAATATTTAACCTTATTTAATCAAACAGGACAACTCTAAATTGAATTGAAGCATTTGTTATTTTAGACTGAAAGCCTAAAAAAGCAAATTAGTAATGACTTTTGTTTTAGAAATGTAAGTATTAAAAACTTCAAATCAGGGGGTCTTAAAACTGAAGGAGGACACTTTTTGAAGGATCACAAAATGTACCCTTTGGGCCAAAAAAAACAACATTGTTAAGCACATTCTGAACTGGTTTCTTGTGCGAAAAGGTTGTGCTTGTGCTCTTAAAAAACAACGCAATGCAAATAAATGAGGTAAATATTGTTTTCGTGAAGCTACAGTGGAGAATGATGGTGCGTTTCTTTTGCTGCATTTGCCTGCCTTTGTTGCTTTGAGAATAATGTGTCTATAAAAAGCACACACGCTATCAAACCAACAAAGAATGCGAAGCCTAGTACGAGTGCGTGGCGCAACCTTACCTTATAATACACTAGAAGTCTGGGATTTCTGGCACCGCCAAAAAAATACAGCACTTTTTGGAAGCAAATGAAACTAATTTATTGCCGATTCGTACAGTGTAGTATTTCTCAATACACTCTGCAATATCGAATTTTTAGTTTGAAAAAATGTCTTTAGAAAATACAATTTCGACTTCAACGGCTTATGCTTATTAAAACTTTAGAAGCATTTAACTTGGTCTGTGAACTGCCAGTTCTAGCTCTAAAGGTGTCTGGTCCTATAATAAAAAGTTTCCAGTTAAAAGTGGAAATATTATAAATGGCAAAACTGAACGGAACTGAAAAATACCGAAAGGCTTATCGTTGATAAAAATCTTGTGCACTCTATTCAGCAACTGCTTAGCGCAGTTCTTACCATCATTCAGACTATAGCGACGTCCACTTCTTCCTCAATCCCTCCTGCTTGCTGCAAGCGGATGACTTGTAATCCCTTCTGCATGAACGTCACCCCCCTCCTCTTGGAATGCTTGCTATTGCCCCGAATTATTTCTCCAGCTTCGATAAACTGCAGCAGCACCTTCGGTGCATCCTTCTCATGCTATGGGTCGCTCTGTCGCGCTTTTGTCGTCCTTCTTTGCATGTTCCGATAATTATTTAGATGGGCAGTATGTGAAGGCCGACCTCACAATCTGATCCGTGAGAGTTGGCCAGCCTTGCTCGAGAGCGCCCCGAGAGCTAGGCATCTGACGAACTTGTTTTTATTGCTGAAGTGTGAAGGTCGGTTGGGCGGGTTTGACAGGCGACAAGGTCGAACGAGGACATTGTCGGCATCCACTAGAATTTCGCAGGGATTAGAGTTAAGACAGGGTTGAGGCACTACTGATGCTGTTGAAGTCGTTTACCAGCGTCAGCGGCGAAGTCGAGAAGTGGTGCGACTTGTGCATCGAGGAGCCGCCACATACCGTTTCACGCCCGTTCTAACGGATCTAATTCTTCCTATATTTGAGGCAGTCAATTCACCCAGGATCGGTTGCAATCGGGTCAAACACTGAACTCCTGTCAATTATTCTTTTCTGTCAACACGCACACGCAAGGTGTTTAATCTTCTTCACGTACCAGCCGTCAGAACGGCTTCTCGGTCGCACTGACTGCTTGTCAACGGCTTCGCCGTAGTCACAACTTCTCATTATCAAGTCTAGCTGCAACCTATGTCAAGGTTTCCGCAGGAAGAACACCATAACTACGCCGATTGCGGCAAGTTAGTAATAAACAGAAAAAATTAACGAATCCACAAAAAATGAATAATTTGATCGATTGATGGCGATCAATCGATCAAATTCAACTTCAGATTGATGTTCAGCGACCTCGATTACCCGCAGGGCTAATCAGGTCGTCATCAATCGTTGAGTATCGCCAAGACGAAGTGCCCCCACTCCAGTTGTGACGGACAGACGGAAGGAAGGACGTATGGAAGGACGGAAACACATACAATACTCTATATATAGGGGGTGACATAGTCAGAATTTGTGGCACATCAGGCAAATGTTAGATGACGCCGACCTCTATTTTTAACAGCATTAAGGAGCGTTGTGTCGAATATGAAAGCAGTGTCATTTTTGTTCCTTTTGCTCTAAAGTTGCATATCAAGTCAAACGGAGAGAATTCAAGATTTCCATTAAAATTTAAACTTTACATTTTGGGGAAATACAAGGTGTGGTGTTTAAATCCAAACATAAATTTGGATTTAAACACCACACCTTGTATAAAATTATTATTTTATAAATTCTTCACGCACAAATAGGTAAATATCTTAAGAATAAAAATACTCTTTATATCACACTCTCTTCAAAGAGTGCTGCCCATATTTGTGAATACTGCTTCAATAGCCTTGCGAAGAGAAGTGACATTAGGGTGCCTTGCCCTATTAGCACTACACACCAAACATAATAGTTCAGGGGATTGAAATCCGGGCTATTCGGGGGCCAGAACTCCTTAGACTAAAACATGTCCGAGTCACCCGACGGCCAGTTTGGAACAAATGGCTGGTGTGGGCCGGTGGAAGACATATGGCCTCGCTGAGGCTACAGTCACCAGTAGCGGTTTCACTAAAGTCTGCAAAACTCGCAGGTAAACTTTTTTGTGACAGCTTGTTCTTTTTCAAAGAAATATGGCGCCATGACGTCACCTCGTCACTGTTTTGTTTCGTTCCCGCGAGTGAGTTTTGTTCTCGCCGGGCTTGCAGAACCTTCCTAAGACTTCTCAGCAGCATTGTACCTGGCCACAACATGATGAATTGTTGATCTTGGGTACCCGAAGACATCGAGTTTTTTTCAGCTGGCGAACGCTCAGCGAGAATATTTCATATTAATCGCGGCTCTTCGGTTGTACTTCACACTTCAATGCAACATCGAAGTCATTCTGAAGTTATGACTGTTTACAAGAGGCTTCTGACATTCAAGAACACAAATCGAGCCCTCTGGCGGAATTACGGTATGGCGAAAAATTTGGATCCATGATTTGTGCGCGTCGCACCCTTTAATTCCTTGGGATCTTTGGTCTATTAAACTATCCCTTAGTTGGGGATGCATTTCTTCACAAAAGCAGAAACACAGAAGTGGAGCGTTTTCGAAAAAGGATGAAAGTATAAGTGATGAAGGTCAGTGTCAACCAAGTTCCTTTTTTAATGCACCACGCATTCGTTTTCTATATCATAGAGACCATCTTTTTGGCCTATACAATATCCTTCTTTGGCCAACCAATGGGAAAGTCAGTGTTTTATCCTTCCCAGATAAGTGTGGTAGCAAGGCTTGGTTGGCCTAGGCGGGAAGTCCGATCCAAGAACCTGGTATCGAGTGCATAGGCCGGCACCTCCTCAAACTGCGCACCACGGGCCTGGATGGCGCTTGAGTGCGCGATACGGAAAACTAAAAAGAAAAAAGGCTGGGATGGCAGGGAAATATTAGATTGTCCCATGAGTCCCCGCCGTTTTTTTTTCTACGATTCATTACGGATTTTACCGGCTGTCTCTTGCATAGTGCTATATAGCTTTCGAAAAAAATGATGTGCTATTTCAGAACTTATATTGCATTTCTTCTTTCATCTTTGAAGTCGTTGAAGTGAAAAAGTAGCCATTTGCGCACTTGTTCTCTCCGCTTAGGTTTGTAATTTTTTTCGCAGCGTTTTATAGCACTTGGAAGAAAATGTTCCGTACTACAAGAATATGTATTGGTCCTATCTTCTCACTTGTCCTTTATTGATTTTTAGCCATCAAATTGGGACGTCCGAAGGAGGAGGGTTATTTTTACCGACAGCTCCTGCTCTGCGGTAGGACTTTTTCGCGTGGTGTTATATGTCGTTCGAAAGATAGTGTCTTGCTCTATAAGAATTTGTGTCCCGTTTATTGGCTCCTGCTGATTTGTGTCGAATATCAATAGAATTCCAAACAGAGAAAAATCATCTTCACCAACAGCTCCTTCTCCTTGTTCAGTCTGCCTTGCTCAGTTTTATATGACGAGTGATGTGACACTCGAAAGTGCATGTCCTTTTCTACCAGAATATATGATTTGTTCTTCGGCAGTTTAAATTTTTTCTAATTTTCAGGCCATCAAAATGGAGTAGTGCCAGGTCGACAAGGATGGGCACTTTTGGCATCTTCTTCTCTTTGCTTTCAACCAGGGTCCTAGTGCTGCTAAGGCTGCCAGAGAGACGGTGCTTCATGTTGACATATAAACACCATTTTTCATCGCCAGTTACAATTTTGTGCAAAAACCGTTGAATATGTCCGAGTAATGAATAATGACGGGCAAGCAGGCCGCCAGGGGACAACCTAATATTACGTACAGGTACAGGTTAATCAACGGCTGTTATTTGTGAACGCGACTAAGGTTCTGAAAGGTTTTAGGAGTTGTGATAACTTTGGCAATTGTATAAATAGAACCTTTAAAAGTAAGAAAAAGTACAAGCTCCGAAGATTCATAAAAAGCTTCAACTCATATTTGTCCATAAACCAATTTTCATATTTGGCTATTCAACAGAAAATTTTCTTTAAACTACGCAATGAAATTACGCCTTTTTACGACGGCAGATTTTGTCAACTCTCTAGCGCTACGCAACTAAGGGTATATTTGTGAAAAGAAAGGTAGAAGATCAGACATCACGATTTTTCCATCAACTGAGTCAAATTGATTGCGGAATTCAAACACTTCTATCGTACTTCGCTTTGCAGAAATGGAAGGAAATCACTTTATCCATCAACGGCTTGACAATAAAAGTTTAACATCATAAAGGAGACTAGTACGGAGTTCTTCCCTACCAATATCCATAGCTCATACTATAATGGTCCTTAATTTCACTATAATTATAATTGTCCACTTGATCTGCAAAGCAATTGGTTCGTAATCAAAATTTTTCACTAACAAGCACTTCATCAGATCTATAGATTCCCAAGATGTATAGGAGGTAAGCTCAAGCTTCGAGTCAGAGCAGAAAAATCTCAAAATATGATTCGACTTCCTAGTATGAAAAAATCTCAACAATTTCGCTTTGGTGGTTGGGAGTTATTGTGAAAAACTTGTGTAGCCAGAAAATAAATGCACATGTTGCACAAGTGGGAAGGAAGCATCTACTGACTTGCCGTTGAGACAGGCAGCACGTATACAATTCGTTTATGTGTAGAACAGTTTTGTGACCATTTCTTCAGCATCCTCTGTGAAGACTATTAGTCAATGCATTGAATAAAATTATATAAATAAACAAACCGTTTGAATCCTGCAATTCACATTATTTACAGATTTCAAATATGCAGTTGACAGGAGCTGACATGAAATCTTCTTCAAATGATCGGTTGATCCATTGAGTCGCCTATTGGAGCAGAAGTTTTCAATAAAACGTTTAGTGCGATGTAAAGGCAGAGCTCGTTCATTAGCCTTTGCCTATAAAGGACACAAAGAAAACATTCGCTACATTTGTTGATAGGCGGAGCAGTCTGATATCCCAGCAGTCACTTCGGTATGTTTCCCGCACAACAGTGTACTGTTTGTCAGCCGCAAAATCATATGTTCAGGTGCAATCTGGGAGTGAGCGTACAATGGACAGCAGTGAGCGAGCAACCCAACGTGCAGTGGAACAATAAAAGAAAACAAAGCTAAACTTACACACTTTGATAGGATGTTTCGTGATCGTCCCATCAAAGCTCTTAGAGACCTTAAAGTTGTGTTACATTCGAAATTAAGACTAGTAAGTCTAGCAGCAGAATAAGAATAAGACTTCGAAAGCTAGAGAAAGCTACCACATTGCAGACGTCGCGCTGGTGCACAGAAAGCCAACCTGTACCCGCGACCGCTTCTGCAGTTGCGGGTAGGAGTTGTCATCAGCTTCATATTTAATTGGCTGTAACTCAGTTCAAGTTACTTTCTTTTTGTATACCAGCGGCAGAGCTTCTTCTATTCATACAGTCCACTTCCGTCGTCCAGACGTGTTGGGATAGTCTTCTGGTGAGTGCAAGAGGGAGACGGAAATCAAACTATTTCTTTATTTTTTTTTACCTGTTTTCCTTTTTGCTTAAAATGTGACTCATAAAGTGATATAAACATCCTTCAAAACTTGCTTAGGGTTTTATTAGTGTGATAAGCACGGCAGTGCCAGAGTGCAAAGTAGAAGAATGGAATGCGATGCAGATGAACAACCAGAGCAGAAAGGATTACTTAATTATTTAGTCGGCTGGTGAGAAAAAGTAAGGTTTTGAAAGAATAGGTGCATTTTTTCTGAGAAACAAGCACCGACTGTGGAATCGAGCGGTCGGCATTAGAGATAATCCACCGTCAACTGTCTCAAATTATTCAGAAGCTTCCTTACAATATGTTGGCATCAGTGGCTGAACAACAGTCAGAAGTTTATCACTGTCCAGAGTATGTTTGATGGTAAGAACAACAAGAATACTTGTGGTCCGTCCTCCATGTAAAAGCATTTTTAAAGCCTACTGTTTCTGTCGTGACTTTCGCCACGACTCTTCAAGGACACACTGGTGTCGCAGCACCTATGTCCCGACGCGAAGGCGTACGGTCGCACGAACGCTCCGCGACGCAATATAAACGCCATTTCGCGCGCATCAAGTTAGTCGCCGTTCCACGCCCATCTGGAGCGGTCAGTCGTCGCTTCCATCGTCAACCTGAGTGATCGGCTCGCCCGCTCGCCAACGCCTCCGGCGGCCGGCTTGTCGTCGTCAGCAGCGCAGTTCCAACTCCTTCGGGACTTCGACTCCATCATCGCGCAGGACTCAGTATTAACCACGACAGCAGCGCAGGATCGCAAGGCGGAGGTAACCGTTTTGTCAGGATAGGCCATCACCATAGAGAACGCATGGTCCAGAGTAGGAGACTTGCGGGTTGCGCTTGGGGAACCACTTGGTGACTTGGCGGAGCTGCCTTAACTCGTAGGACTTGCATTCATCTCATTGGTGTTATATATGTGTAGAGGCTTTAATTTTACTTCCATCATATTAGGATCTACTTGTCGTGTTTGTCATGTTTACCACACCATTTAAAATGTGCGGTCATTGTCTGCGTTCAGCTATCAGTCTCGGAGTATTCGGATTGAATCTACTATGCAACAATAAACGTGAGAACACTCGCTACCAAAGAATGGCCTGTATGACTAAAAGAATCGGTGAAAACAACTTACACGGACATCTTAGCTATTATCAACCACAATGAACGTTTCAAGATACCGAGGCGTCCGATTTTTGAAAGAGAGAAGAACACGCCTTTTGAAATGTGCGGTTATTCTCTGCGTTCGGGTATCAGTTTCATAATGCAATTCATTTTCGCTTCGCTCAACTTTGGAGAATTGTTATTCATGCAGCCTAAGGATCAGGATGCTCCCTTTAAGCAGAGAGGCGTCCTAATAATCTGCACGTTGTTCCCGGTTATTTCCACATCATGACGACGAAGACGATGCTCCTGCTCTTTGAATACGTACTCATCCTGTACCTGTTGTTGCTCCACTATACAAATCCCTTATAAAGCGAATTTATTTATACGTCGTCACGCACCACCTCCTTTCAAAATGCAGAAAATAGACGGCTTCATAAAAAGAAGGGTTGTGGTAGTACGAAGCTCAAGAAGAGAGTGATTACCTCCAATATTCATACTCAGCTGCTGCTTTTCCATCTGATGTGCCACCCCGTATGGAGAATCTAGCAGCGCATGCATGGTTGAGAGCTGGCTACGCAAAGGAGCAGCTTGGCTGTTTTGAGAGACTGAATCGAATGGCTGGAAGTATCTAATCCATGTGAGGAAGTGGGCTACATGGACTGTCAACATTGTCGCTACCGCAGCCTCCATACGCCTTTTTTGTTTTGTAACCGCTCATAGCGTTTTATGCACTTTATTTCTGTTTATCGCTAGTGCTAATCCTACTGTACATAAAATAGTCCATCTGTATATATGTCTCACAAACCGGTTAAACCTGTAGAACGTCTTGAACCTTTAAGACTGTATATGTATAAAAACCCATAAAAAGTGACACTAGCGTGAAGAATCCAAAAATTAGATGCAAACGACCTGTTTAGACAAGTCCTAATGTCGACCAATATTATCGATTATTCGATTATTTGGTCTTCGTTATTGGTTCTCGTCCTGATTCGACTGATCGAGGTTAAATTCGCATGAGTAACATGGCCGAGGACGTGCTTTACAGCAGGTGAAAGTGTTGATCGGGAGCAATCAATACCTGCTATCGCGATACAATTTATTAAAGGATACAATTTATTAAGCGAAACTCAAGGCACACAAACAAATGGCGGGGTGGGAGAGATCTCGAGGACAGGGAGAAACAAATTGCACGCGCGTCGCTAACGATAACGCGTGAAACACATGATCGCAACAGTTTTTGAAATACAGAAACACAATTTTTACGTCCGACATGGTAATAAAAACGTGGGTAGGAACCATCATGAAGAATCTACTACGTTCTGGACAACGTTCGTGCTCGTAAATGGAGATAAACCTGGCAAGACTAAACACCGTATCGAATCTAATTTGGAATTTTTTCTGGATCCTCGCAGACATCGTGACCCTGACCCGTTTCCACAACTCCTTGCTGTAGACGCACACCAAATGCTTCCAAGATGGTTGTACCTAGGATCATTATGCCATCTAGCTCCCGGCCAACGTACGCGGCCACATTTTTCTGTCGCCCTCTGAACGTAACGGGTACGCGGATGACATCCAAGAATTTCATTACATTTCCTGATGCATCTTGGATTGCACCTCCGGATCGGGAATACGGGTAACATAGTCGTTTAAATTTACCTTGGTCTCCATTGCCCTTTTTGGCAACAGCAGCGGTATAACGGTTGTCTGCGATGCAGTATCCAATAACGCTATCGCATCCATGCCGAAAATTTTTACGCCTCCTACCGCTTTCTTTCCAAATAGCTTACTCGTCGATGGCTGCGCCTCCGCTATAGTGACGCCAATCCACTTGCCAACTATGGTAGCATAGGCTCCTTTTGCTGCTCAGTTCGATTGCTATTGCTATCCGCCACAAATATACAGCGAAATACGAAAGAACGCACATAGTGACGGCAACTATTATAATAAATACCTCTTACTCAACATAAATTTGAGAGCACATAATGAAATACACGAAAAGCGGGGAGGGTAATAAGTAGCAAATAAGGAATAAACACAGAAGATACAAAAATTACACGGGAATCGAGCGCCTGCCTCCCACCCATGAAGCAGCTCCACTCACCCCTGCGCCACCGATCCCCTTCTAACGAATCCTTTAACCGCCCATCTTAAATCAACATTTTGCACACAGCACGTGAAGTACGCGCTGACGGCGCAGAACTTGGAGGGCCCAACTCTTTAAGTTCAGGGACTCAACAAAATCCTGCTTCTTGGAACCTACTTTTCAACTATATCAAAGGTGGAGATTCTCGCATTCTATCCATTTCCGCCATCTAGACATACGCCTGAAAGCCTTTCCTAGTAAAAACTGTTTCCCTCAGACTAAATTCACTCTGCAGGTGGTCGCGTCCACACAAGCGATTTGTTCTGTAGCGCCTATATGCATTGCTGAGACCTTGTATGTCAAAAGATCGAACTTGAACTGATAAACTCATATAAAACTCAAACATATTTTCTTACTTCAAAATTTGAAATTCAAGAGCAGTTTAAAAAAGGAAGACGCTTTCAAAAAAGACGCCTTGGTGCGCGAAAAAAGCGCTAGCTTTTTCGCCCGAGGTTGAAAAATTATTCGGTATTGTAGCTATCAGGTGAAAGTAAATGGGGATGCAAAACTAGGCCACAAGCGCTACTTAAGGAGGAGCTCGTAAAAAGGTGGAGGGAAGTTTCGAGGACCGCTTTTGGAGTTTTGACCACATATCTCTTTTTTAACAACATGACGAAATGGTAATACTCGGTCGCCTTTTGACTATACGCGCTGTTGTTTAACATTACATAACATTACAAAAGAAGAAAGAAGTTATTAGAATGTTATAGAAATATTCGTCACACTGCATAATCCTCACTTTTTCCGCCACTAAAATTCCGCTGTACGCCTTGACCAGCTAGCCGAAGAATAATCGACCATCTTTTAAACCAATACATACGAATACATGAATACAGTCTTGTGTTGGCCACCATGTCGGCAGTAAAACGAAAAGTAGATGACCGTGGCGGTGTCATAGTGACTTTGGGAGAAGCGTTAGGAAAACTTAGGAGAACTGCTAGAAAATCAAGACTATTCGTTTGGAAGGAACGGAGCTGTTTTCGTACTTTTTCATCGATGGCTAAGATAATTTGACATCTGCATAGCATGGATGTGCAGGTGCTATTTTTTGTCTGCAAAATGTAATGTGCTTTGCTGCCTTTGAGGACATTTCTTCTGGTTTAGCGGAAGCTTTCACCGAATGCTTGGATTTAGAGCAACAGGACAATCGTGGTTCCATTGGCATAGGAACAGCCTATTTTGACAAGTTAATTGCTGAACTCACTAGCCCGTATGAGTGAAAAATAAGATTTTCTACTGGCGTAAAAGACGCCTTTTGGTCCATTGTCTAATGTTATGACGCGATATGAAGTTAAGAAGAAGCTCTGCTACACGAAATGACAACTAACTCGCCGAAACACTGCGATAAGTATAGCTTGGAAGGCTATGAAATGCTTCATTCTAATTTATTCTCCACCCCCTTAACCTACCTCGGCACAATATTTGAATGTTAAGTAACTTGATGTCAACAATAGTAGAAGCATTTGTGTGGAATTTTGTGTAACATAAGATTTACTTGCGGTCAGACTTTCCTAAAAGTTCGACAGTTTTCTGCAATGCTTCGCATACCTGATATTGCACCTTGCAGAGCTTGTGGCCTTGTTAGTGATAGAACGTGCTACCTTCGAAAGCTAAAAAGAGTTTTTTACGGCCTGTTCATTGGAAGGCAGTTTCTTTTCAAAGTGGAAGCGTGATACTGAGAAATTCTCTGGGGGTGTCATCGCTTTCTACCAATTATCCTATCGCTTTTTCTTTCGTGCACTGCGAGCCAACTTCTTGTTCTCAGTGATAATTCGATCAAGGAGGGCTAGCTGCGTTGAGAAGTTAGGCAACTCGTTCAAACGATGAAGCGCATTGTCATCCATACCAGTCCGAAACATTTTCAGATAGATATGAACTTTTGGTAATAGTGAAGTGGTTTCATATAGTTGCACCAAAAATAAGATAGGATTTCGGTTTTCTATTTTAAAAGGCCATGGCACTGACATCTTAAAATGCTCTTAAACCAAGTTGTGCAAGTTTTGACAGCGCAGGATGGGCATAGAAAAAAACTTGAACAATGTTCAGCAAAATTCAAATTCTTTCGAATTTTTGAAACCCTTTTCTCGGACGTAGTATAGAATATGCGGATTGAAAATATTTTCATTTACATGTCTAAGTCAGCTCAATAGCCGAATCGGGGGATATAAACAGGACACCTCAGGTAATCAGTACAGGTTAGACACTTATTTAGACATTTTATGAAGCAAAACTTTTGAAATGCAGGGAAGACGTAAAAGGGCGGCCGACATTTACGAATTGCTTTTGTAGGGTGTAGCACAGAAAAAGCGAGTGTGGCCTAATGCGGAAAAATAAGGCAAGAAATATTTTTTCATCTGAGTATAAGTATATATTCTGCACCCTACAGGAATGAAAACAAAATAGCTAATAACCCAGGAGTTAATCTCTTGGCTGATGAGCGGATAAACACCATTAACTCTAAAAAGGGTGTCAATGAGCTTCCAGTGGAGATTTCCAGAATGACCAAATGAGTGTTATAGGAGACTGTTTGAGAAGCACCGTAGTGATTTCCAAATTCCGTTGGTAGGTCAACAATTACAAAAAACTAGCACTTCAGTGCGGGCTGATAAAGCGAAAGTGATGCCTTGAATAACCGTGTATTGCTCAGAAATTCACTTGCCAAAGGTTTGGAGCTTTAGTTATAGTTAGATGTTAGAAATCTGACAATTTGTTAGGTTTCTTGAAGGAAGCCGCAGGGTACTTTCAGGTGAGTCATTCACTGCAATCACGGCAGGCACTGGATCGCCGAGCGGATGGCTATGCTGACTTGGGGTTAAGTGTCCAAAAATGGATACCATACCGTGCTCAGCACCCAAAACCTGGGCGATGTTTGGGCGAAAAAGTTTTCGACCTCTCCTTCTAGAGTCATTGCGGTGCCCCCCCCCCCCCCCTCCCGCCCTCCTTCCATCTATCAGTACAGGAGAGTGGCCGGAAAAAATGCGACTGAAATAGGAACAACACTAAGGAGTGGATTGCAAATGATACATTTTATTAGAGATGGTAGAATTGGTAAAAGCTACGAAAAGGGTGTTCTCTATGCTGATCCAATACTGATCAGCACATTCTAGAGGTGCGCCTTAGCAGCACATTTCGATCATATTCATAAATGGGAGAAAAACGGGAAACGTTTTTAAAACAAGTAGAGAACATTATAAAAGTGTCACATAGGCATAGAAACTAACGAGAGCTTCTTCAGCGAGACAAGCATGGTTTAATGGGGACACGACGTGACGATAACCAACGAGAACCGCACCTTTTTTATCTGACAAGAGGATAAAAACAGAATTAGAGAAAGTGAAAGCGATGTCTTAACCCCACTCCCAGATTCGAAAACTGGAGGGTTTTCCGGAAGTCAGTATCGCTATTCGCTCGGCCATCCAGTCGCTACCGGGGTTGCAGTGAACGACTCATCTGAATGTATCCTCAAGGAAGCCTAATAAATTGTCAGTTAAAGCTCCATACGTTTAGCAGGTCAATTTTGAGCATTGCACGATCACATCAGTGCGCCTTATCAGCCCGCGCTGAAGTGCTACAGTTTTCTCTAATTTGTGACCTTGCCAGATGCCGGAAAGAAATTTGAAAACCGTTACGTGTTCTCCATGTCCGACGTTCATAAATCTTGGGCATGTTATACAATATACAATATATTTGATATAATACATAATACAATATGTTTGATCGTTCTGTGCGACGCAGGTTTGTTATGGTGGTATAACTTTTATTCGGCCGACGTTTGGACAACTCGTCTTTTTCAAAGGCCTGAAAGTACTTCGAAACTTTAGATCCGGCAACTCATTCCGCCAAAGGCATAGTGCTTCACATCTCTAGTTACAGCGGGTTCCCAATGTCAAGGGTGCCCCTCTAAAGCATACCAAACTCACCGTTGTTCCACCAGCGCTGAGAGGGGGCTCAGCTATAAGACCATCAATCAGCAACTGGGACCTACCATGTAGGTCTATACTAATGAGTATAGACTGCGCAGTCTCAGAGCTCACACAATGATGAAGGGTAGGAAGTTGCTAGTTATTGCAATGCACTCGTTTCGGTTGTTCATTGCTGGATTATGCTCCCGAATCCAGAGAGCCTCAAGAATCTTTCTGGTACCGATTTCCCTTTCATGTAACAACACAGTGCTTTTAATGTCAAAGTCGTTTCCGCCTTGGGTTTCTTGTCGACGTTTACCCAGTGGGGTTAACAAGCTCTGTTTCAATTTTCCAGCTAGGTGTTCATTGATGCGAACACTAAGTACCCTTCCTGTCTCACCTAGGTATAGCTCGCCACAGGTTAAGCACTGGATTTGGTAGACAACACCTTTCTGTGCGCAATCTCCATCTCTCTCAAATTGGCAGACAACGCAATTCCTCATCACTCATGTACGATCGTAACACCTATTTCGAACAAGAAGCCGTTTGATGTTGTTTATGTTAACCAGGACAACACCGTCGCTCGTCGTTTTGCTCGCAAGATACAACGGAGTACCTTCGCCGTGACGCCATCAGAGATGAAGGGCAGTTGAAGACAAATTTTGTCCTCGCACAGATGTTCAACATTGCCGTGTCGTATTCGATCACCTCGTCGTCGTGGTTCGTAGCCGTTAAGACGTGCGATATTAGAGGCCAACATACGTGATTCCTCTCGCTTTTCGTGCCCCGTGCATACACCTAGTGCCGTTGTGTACATGTTACGGAGTACGGAATGTTTTCCTGCTGTAGAGTGAGCAGATCTTGCATGTAGTATGATGATTTTGGAGCTGCCCTTACGATATCATTTCACACTAAAGACTCCATTTGATACCCTAACTTGAATATTATGATACATAGTAATAATATTATGTATATAATAGTATTATAGTATATTATAGTACTATAACATATTATAGTATTATAGTATAGTATATTAGTATAGTATAAGACCACTACATCTCAGGCAGTCCCCTATAACACTCTATAGAAAGGCCTTTTTTTTGAAATCTCCACGGGAGGTGCACTGACTCCCTTGTAGAAAGAAGTTCGCCCTCATCTTGTACAAATACAGAGCGACATTTCTTAAATGCATTCCTGCTGTCTGAGTTAAGCTCCATGCGACAATAAGAACCGTTTTGTGGGATAGGTTGCCGCATGTGTTCAGAAATAGCTTTCAATGAAAAATTCGCATGCAAAATAGTGGTGGCTCCTGTTTTAGCTTTCCCCATTAGAACATCCTGGGCTGCCTGAGGCGTTCTCCGGCAACAGATGCAAGTCTAGCAAAAGTCTTGATCACGAGATACGAAACTGTTCACTCGAACGGCCAGCTTGGAAGTCGTTTCTCCAGAACACAAACCAAGTAAGCATGGAGCAGTTTACTCACTCACCGTACTCTACGTAGCTCTGTAGAGCTAAAAATCATCATCAACAACAACGTCTAACCAAGTGCCTCTCAATTCCTTTACCAACAGTACCTTCTTACTTTGATATTTTGGTGCTTCGATGGTCCATTAGCAGGTGCTCTCCTAACGTGAAACAGAACAGCCTTCATCCTGATATCTAGCCAATCAGACCTCGTTTCTTAAACGATCTCCTAATGCGCCTTTTTATGGTCTAACCGCCTTATCTTAACTCCTTGGAAGCCAAATGGCAACTCGCAAACTCGTCGGCGGTCGCCCTTTTGTCGAAGCAAGTGACCAGCTCAACCACGACTCAACTTCCCTATGTGCTGAAGCGTGTCCATTAAACCCAACATCTCCCCTATGTAACCGAAGCTGCCGTTGCAGCAGATGTGTCTTCAGAAGGCATCCTTCCAACGCACGATGAGTCGACTACACCGAATAAAATATTGCGGTTCTGTCAGGACAGGTTCAAGTTGGGTAATAAAATGGTGGTAGTACAAATGTGTTGAAGACCGTGGCCCTGGGTTTCCTTCTGGTGGACCATTTCACGGATAGAACTAAAAGTTCAACAAACTTCAACTGACTCAATGAGGACTTCAGGGTTTCTTTCACAATGCATAAAATTCGAAAAGTTCTAATTAACAAGAGTATACTGCCTTTAGAGATCTTGCAGTGCATTTGGAGATTAGATTCTCTATGCCGCCATTTCAATACAGCATCTGAAAAATTATCATCCATGAAGCGCACTTTAGACCATTCTTCCTTCTAATGCAACGTTTCCTCTGCGCCCATGTGCTTCAATGGGCACGCGTATCCGAAGGATCAACAAAATTTGATTAACCGTTTTATAAGCATGTCCAAGATTATACAGGCTATTACACTGTGCCAGCTATCAGTGTGTACAATGGTTCCAGAAACAACGTGTTTGCTAACAATACTATCAAGAGCAGAAGAGTTTCGTATTTCGGTTATCTCTCCAACTATTTCTTTCGATCTATCAATAATACATTTTTATGCATGGTAAAAGGTATTATTGAAGCTTCTCACAATACGTACTTTGTTTCCGCAATGAAGTTTCGTCTAGTGAAGTACGAGATTCGGTCCTCAAATATTCTTAGGATTCTAGTTATTCAAATAAGACTCCTTTTGCACAGGCTTCGCTGGCCCACATGCGGCAATACAAACACTTTACCCAGTCGTCCATATCTGCGTTGGTGTCCGAGATCCTCGGCAACATATTATACAGCATTCGGGCTCATCATAATCGCGTTCCTTCAAATCCTCCTGAAGAGTTCATGGCCTACTTCCGACTTCAGAGCGGAACGCTGTAGCACGTTCCTTCAACGGCGTTGAAAAGGAAATGAGCAGCGTTAAAAAAGAGAGATGAACACACCTCTGTAGTCTGATTGGAGTGGCGTTCGGGAGGCCACCTACTGCCGGTAACTCCGATGGGCACACTAATCCTCCTTGCTTTTCTACACTAACTTGCTTTGTTGCGACTGATGCATCCACACGAATACTGCACATAGATGCAGCAAGATTCCTCAGGCTCTGCGGCGCCTCGTCCTTCGAACGTTTGATAGCTTATGAAATATGATCTTATATCGGCCAAGTATTGCAAGAGAGAAGTGATATCATGTTCCAATCGAATGAAAAAGAATCCCAACCGCCTCTAGCTCATTCAGAATCTCTTCGTTGCTGTCGAGTTTAGGCGACGCAACAGAATTCTCCACAATGTAGTGCGCGTTCCGCTTTCCACCATGGCACCTGCAGGAATCAATTATACTAGACGTAACAGCTCCCACCTCGTTACCGATAGCGAACTCTTCGTCTGCATTCAAAATATTGCGAAGCAGTCACAGCGAGTTACAGCATAAACTAGGATTGGAGAATGTTTCAAAAGCAAAATTTTTGAAAGATCTCACCCTCAGGAGCATGCATCACAATAACATGAATGTGGGCGAAAGAGACTCATGATAGTGCATTGTTCACACTGTCACAAGAAAAGGCATGCGCGCATGCAATACACATTTTCCTGATTATTGTACTGAGAAGATTAGATTCATCCTTGTCAAACAAGATATCGGAAAGAAACCGTTCCTAACTCTTCATAACAAATGCACATCTGTGTGATTAATCCCTTTTTTCTCTGGCAGGTGTCATACCCTTCTCCCAGCATCTCCGCTGCCTCTGGCTTATTCCGGGTGCGTTACGTTAGGTGTCTGTGGTACTGTAGAAGGCGGTGCGGTGCGTTCGATTACCGTACCACTGACCGGGTGCCGCGCCCGCCTCACCGTACCCCTGACCGAGGCCGCGCCCGCCTCGGACGAGATTTCTCAACGAGATAAGAAGAGTTGAGCCGAGCGCGCATTGCTGCTTTGGAGCAGACTCCGTGCCGGAGCAGGTAAGACTTGATTTTCTTCTATTCTTTTGGTCTGTATCCCAATTCTTTGCAAGTGTCGGTCAAGAGACGTGAGCCTGTTGTTGTTCTCACCTCTGATGGTGGTTAGTCTTACTTAGTTTTCGAAATGTAAAGAAATGTAAGTTAAGGCTTTTTTCGGTTTGGTGTTTCCATTCATTGTTCAGCACTTTATCGACTTCCACGCTACACAACTAGTGTTCGGTGAGTACAACGTAACACACGGTTTTTCAGATTTTAGTTATTTTAGCTAACTTATTTACTGCATGTACGTTGTACGTTTTTGTACGTCCACCATGTTTTGTGTTTCCCCTCATGGTCAGAACTGCTCTGTCATGCGTCCATGGAGGTTGTCATGTGTTTATGCCAACTGAAGCCTCACTGGTCAGCAAGTACTCCCCTTTCCCCACATTCATGCGCTCAGAACGTTATTATTTTAGCTACCATTCAGTTATTCTTAAGCTTCTCCTACACATGAACCCTCACTGGTCAGCATGCCGCTGCACAACACTTTCCTTTTCACACCGGTTTTATTGTGGAACTGGAGTGACCACTATACTTACTCTAAGTTGAAGTATATAAGGTCCAGCAGATGCGTTTACACTTGAGCGAGCGGGTGATGATGTGGTCGTGAACGGAAGCGGGAATGATCAGTTCCTGATAGACGTGCTCGACTGGTCTGTTTTACTCACTCGTTTACTTTGTTTATTTACTCTGCATACTCTGTCATGTTTAGTATTATATTGATGTTTGTAATTGGACTAGCATTACTATTTGTGTTGTATCATGCAGAACAGGAGAAGTTTCGCATTGCGGTGATTTCTCATACTTTTTTATGATAACGCAGAACGGTTAAAACGATGGACGATTGCTGCCAGCGCAATGATGTTCGATGAGAATTCCACGATTGTCACCTCCTCTGGGATCGCGTTGTGAAGCTGATGGACGGCAGATGTTGCGTAGTACATTTCAATTTGCCCGAAGTGGAACTGCAACGCCTAAAACGGCTTGACGTAGCCACCCTCCTAGAACATCAGTGTGGTACGTTGTATTTCAGTTCTCAGCTCGGTTGTCTTGATTGTAAGCGCTACTTCTGCACTTCCACATTTGTTTCTTGCAGAAGGCGTGCTAGAGGTAAACGTTATTATCTACGAAACAGCAATTCTAAGAATGAGATAGGTTCGCTTTACTAATTGTTGAAGTAGTGCGCAATATCTGTGGACCGAAAGGTTTCAGAGCAGGAGCAGGGCCGCCGGTCTTGCAGGCCGAGCTGGAGCGCGAAGGGATTGGTGAGAGTGGTGTCGTATACGTGATTAGGGCTTCACACTCCGTGTTAAAAACCCTGCCAATAGACAGGAGATGCTTTGCAGACGCCGTGGACGAGTTGGATTATGAAGAAGAGGGACCTCACGAGTGGTGGAATGGTGCGCTTTAATAGTAACTTGTGTTCTCACTCCAACAATGGCCCTTCTCATCGGAATACGAACTGCCTTGAGTTTTTCAGAGCTGGAGCAGAAACCTCCGTTCTTGCAGGCCGAGCTGGAGCGCGAAGGGATCGGTGAGAGTGGTGTCGTATACGTGATTAGTGTTAAAAACCCTACCAATAGACAGGAGATGCTTTGCAGACACCGTGGACGAATTGGAGGATGAAGAAGAGGGACCTAACGAGTGGTGGGATGGTAGGCGTTAATGGAAACCATTGTTAAACGTACGTTCCTGAAATAAAAACTACTACCTCACCTGTTTCAGAGCAGGAGGCAGGTCCATCCGGATCCAGAATGGAAAGCATCAGTAATGAGCCTGGTGGGAGCAACCGTTTTGCTTCTTACCATCTCACAGCTTATTACAAAGTTTACAGGGACACATTACTGCGGCCTGCCAGGCACCAGCAAGTACGGGAGGCATCCCGTACTCATCTATAAAATCCCAGTAAGGCCACTATGCTATACCTTTTCTTGGCAGAAGAATAAGAACAGCCAATCGTTTAAGTGCATGGGTTGCAAAAAGGAGAGAAAATTCGCGCAACGCAGCATAACGGTTAGCTTTTCCTTACTTCTTTACGTTACCTCTAGAAGGGTAAAAATTTTCAGGTTGTGAACAACATAGAGTTCACAAGAGACCCGTGTTTGCTGGATCATGTGTGTTTGCCTTTCAGATGGCCATTGGAGAGAAGCAAGCGAATTTTCTATGGGGTAGTGATTCACTTGCCAACTGTTCTCTAAGAGTTCCTTATTATTCGTTTGCAGCAATGTCCTTTTAGATGTTGAAAAGTAGACCACGATAGGTAGGTACTTATAGATGAAATGAAAGGAATTTAAGTCCGATTTTTAAGCTAATGAAGAAAGGAAGCGACTCTGTCGCACTACAGTGACTACGGCAAGTGTCGTGTTACGGTTTACAGGTACACATCAAAAGTGTAGCGCTGTGTGAAGCTATCCTGCTTAATGTTACTTTAAGAAACCTACGACACCATATGGAAAGGGAAGTTTCGATGGAACACGTGCCCGACCACCTTGCGCTCAATCCGGATGGGACTTGCTTTCTCCAGTATCAAACAGCGGACATGCATATATACTACTCGAAGAAGATCATTACAGTACGCAAATTTCCAACTGCTACATGATACGCGTTCATTATCCGTAGGGCTCAAGAAGGCGTGCGAAAATGGATTGGACACGCTGATTGCGAATGGCATTTTCTCAATGCATCCCAATCCGCGTGAAAAGAACGGGCAGCTGTATACAATCCACGGCGTATGCAACGGCAAGGTAGCTTCAACTGTCTACTGAAAAGCCCAGTTTTCAAACAGTATTTGTTGCAGGTGAATGTCCCACTGTTGTACGCGATCACAAACAAAAAGACTGAGATCATATACGCAACAATCTGGACTATGCTTAAGGGTGATCAACAGCACGTCTTTTCCAGCACTGTATTCCATCTCATATGAGCTGTTGTTTAGGGGCAATCGACAGCGCCATGGAGCACGTCTTCAATCCACGAGTGTAAACGTATGTCTAGGTTTGTTACTAACAAGTCAAACTTGTAAATATTTCCCACCTTGCTCGTAGAACGTGTCTCATAAGGTATATTATCGTATTGGTGTCTTGTACTCTCATAATGTATTACGCACATTCAGGTGTATAAATAAAGTTCCGAGTCCGTTATGAACCGCCTCGGTTATTCATTTAATAACTTCATAAAAGCCTGCATTTTCGACATTTCCTTGTCATGGGCCCTCCGAAAATGGTCTTAAGTTGTCTCCCAACTCTTCCACACGCTTGTGATCTCAGCCAGTATGTGCCGAGAAACAGATGGATCCCCAACAACACTCTGTGTGACGTACTGAAGGGTTTTGCTCTGATGAACAAGGTGCTTAAGGCAAAGGATGCGTGATAATCGGAGGTGTCGGCCTTCAGTATGCTCTGCACAGGGAATGGGGACCATAACTTGCCCTGCCATGCTTCTTCTCATCTTTCCAGGGTCGGTCATTTAGGGTCGGGACAATAAAATACTTTTGCTCGCCAACAATGGTCATTGCGTAGCCCATATGCGCACTTGCATTGCCTTCATACATCCTGTAGAAGTAGAATGCGCGGCGCATCGCAAATAGCGAATGACTAATGCTGCCTCATAACCTTTTCACCCGCGAGATGCGACTGTGTAAACGTTGTTTCAGCGGCAGGTGAGCACTGAGCTCTCCGATGAGCTCGTTTTGCACTACGTACACATTTGGAGAGTCGCTTGCTTACCATACCAATTTATTCATTCGTTATGCGCATCATCGAACCTTCGTGGTCTCCGATGTATTCCTGCCAGCGCAATTTGCGACCCATCCGAAAAGAGAAGGTACCTGAACGCAGAAATACAAATCTTTTGCTGCAAAGTAATGAGCTCATTCGAGGCAGAAAACAGGTCGTTGAGAGATGAGCTCATTCCTTTTCATATTTTCAGACCATCTTGAAACCCTTCCAGATAGCATATGGACTCAATATAGCTGCTTATTTAACGCATTATTCACCAAGTTCTCCGTCACGCCCCATTACTGGTACTGGCTCCCCAATGATAACCCTTAGCGAACGACGTGTTCGGCACGTCTTCTGAGTCCCCGGGCACGTAGAAGACGTCAGAGTTGCGTTTTTTGTTGAGTTTTTGCGCTATTTGCCCGCCCTTAATTTACGTAACTCCACCACCCCCCCCCCCTATTTTATAACTCAACGTCGACCAATAGTATGACTCATCGCTTAGCGGATTAGTATATAATATGATAAGAAAGCAGGAAGAACGAAAAGGACGAACAAGGAACAAGAAACGACCCTGATGAACTATGGAATACTGAAGATCTCGCAAGCTGTGACTGCACAATCCTAGCGCTTTAGGGTTGCCTCTAAGGAAGTATTGTGTTGAACACGTATGTATAAGGTGGTTGTGTCGGGCTAGAAAATTTCTACACACTACCTTCTTATCGACTGTGCTAGAGCGTTTATTGTTTCCCTACATCTCTCACTATATATTTAATTGAGTTCTCCGTATGTAACGGCACTATTAGAAAGGGTCGCTGCTTAAAACTCTAAAGGAATAGCTCTTGTCTAATAAACTCAAGACCAAGGGATATCATGACAGGGCTGAACAACATGGAAACGCCATATCACCATCCATTCTCAACAAAAATAACAGGCCCATAAAAAGAGTCATGCCCAGCTCTAGGCTTTCCTTCGAGGAGAAGAAGTCTAAACGTTAAAAGAAGCACAGCACAGGTTAATGTGGCCAAGTATTAACAAGACTGTAACGAGCATTTAGCCCATACACAATCAACCGAGTTTGAAATGCAAGTTTTCAGGCGAACGTGGCGCAATCTTTACCACTTGCACGCCACAGAAATATCGTTACCCCGTGATTTCAGTATGTCTCAAAGTCTTCAAAAGCTTCACTAGCAGCAATGTTAGAACTTTTCAAATAGTAGTTGCCTTTTTAGGACAACCCATTTTCTACAAGACGTAGTTTTTTTAATTTTAAACGAAGCACAAATCAATCGAAACGGCCACCTTGTGGAGAAACTATAAAGGTACACAAGCCAACATCAATCAATCGAGTGTAAAATGCACGATTTCAGACGAGTGCATGGTGCAATCCATACCGCTTATATGTCTGAGAATTTATGCTTTCTTAAGCTTTCATATGAGCCCTTGACTTCTTGAATACCTTTACTGTGAGCAATGTTATCACCTTTTAAACACTGCATACATTTTTTGAGACTCTGTATTTCACGATGTATTGCTGCCCTGCAGCTCGCTGAAGAGGTCGTCTTGCGGTTGAGATGGCACTGGCTCCTAAGCAACAGACAATAGAAACAGGCAAGAAAACCGCTTGAGAAATCTGACTGACCTCTTCCAACATCTCAAAGCCCATGAGCATATCGTTCAGGTTACTGAGGTGTTCGGCGTTCTTTACGGCGTCTAGCTCCTTCATGGTTAACCGCTGTTCCCGTTCTATGCTGAGCAGCCAGCAGCGCCTCTTCCACTAGACAAACGCAGGGGATACTAAGATAGTCTTTAAAAAACAGGGCCTACAAATGAGTACAGTCAAAATGAAAACGTAAAGTATAAACACCTGCTTTTCAGCGATGCTCTTCAGTAACTGGCTCTTTTCCATGGAGGCATTCAACAGGGGGACGGAACTTTTACCCACTTTTGGCCGCGCCGGCCGCCGCGCGCGCACGCCGCGTGCGCGACGTCGCCAGCCATTCACTGGCAGTGCGCACGAGATTTACTCATACTAGTTCCATCAGTGGGCTTCTTGCTGCATGAACTACTTGCGAACGAGAACTGGCTGCTGCGAACTTTCGCTGTTAAGTGACAGCAAACTAACTAACACTAACAGCTGCCTATTGTTGGGAGTACTGTTGTGATAAGGTCTTCACTATTAGTAGGAGGTTAGTGATAATAGTACATCTGATAGCCTAAGACCATTAATAGAAACCTCATTTATACATTTTCAAGTCAAATTTGACACTTCTCACGTATAATTGGGAATTGTTCTAAACAAGCGTGATGCTTTTCAAATCAAAATGAACGTCTTCCAAATCAAAGTGACCGTCTTTCGGTCAAACTAGAGGATCTCTAAGGAGAGCAGGATAATTGTTTGCTTAAAGAAATTTTGGTATAATTTTCTTTGGAATTGTTTAGTTGACATGCCTGAATGAGTGTAATAATTTTATTATATACACATGGCTCAAACGTAGACAACCAGCGAGGGCGAGACGACGATTGGCAATTTGCCAGCCGTCGATAATCGGTGCAGGACCCACGCGCACGAGGCTAACAGCCGTACGCGTTTTCGTCCGCCATCGCGGGCTTGCCGCGGAGGGCGGCGTCGCACCCGAGGCGCGCGGCCGAAAGTGAGTAAAAGTGCCCGCACCCCATTCAACATGTAGATCCCGTGAGCGTACCGTGTGCAGTCGATTTTAGGCGACTCGAATTCCACCTGCGCTTCGCGTAGATTTGCCAACTAAAGGGCTAGTTCTCTTAGAAACGAATGCATTCTCATTACGCTGAATGCTTACACTGCCACTTCATTCATCTACGACATTATGGGTTTCTCAGAATATTTTAGAGCCTACTCACGCCATCTAAATGTTACTTGTCCTAGTGATATTTATTCCATCTTCAGTTGGACATTGACACTAAGAGGATATGCTGAGCTCCGTGGAAAGTGTACAGATACAGAAAGCCATCGTCATCATATACGGAAAAGTCTCCTAAAAGAGCCGGGACAGTTGATTACTGTCAAAGAAATAGTGTAAAGAAAGCAGTCAGTGTCCACAAAGGAATAAGAAAATAAATACCACGACAATGTTTTAGCAGTTTTCTGTCTTCACTAGCGTACCTCAATTAAACAAACGAATATTGGAAAGAAAGAAGCTCAGAAACCACAGCGGGCAGTTAAAATCAATTAGAGCCACCTCGAATCAAGATCAGGTTCGAGTCGGTCACAAGTCTCGTACGGCTTCATTCTCTCAGCGAGCGGTGAAATAATGTAACCTGTTACGTATAGGGACACAGGATAAAAGACGACATTAATCAACCCCTTTTGTGATGCGCCACGTGCTCTACTTGCAGGGAATGTCGGAGATAATTAGAGAGATGCGTATTTGGCCCATACAATGAGTTGCAGTTTTCAGCCGACGAACAAGTCAGCACTTCGTCCTCTTCAGACGAATCTGGTAGCATTTCGTCGACCTCGGAGGAATGTACGGCTCAGTTGGGCTAGGCAAGGAATCCGAACTAGAAACCTGTAATAGGGTGGAGGCGACCTCCAGCGCCTCCTCCGACTGATCTGCCTAGCCAGTTACGCATAGGAAAAGGCAAACTCTTACTCGCTTGGTTCCTACGATTTTTGAGTGTAAAAATAGGAGTTTAACACATTGACGACATCGCGCGTTTCGCAGTGGTGTGCGCGTGGGACAGCTGAATTTGAGTTAGCTGCCGCGTACGCATCATTTATGCAGTGTATTGTATCCGACAGTATCTCACTGAGTCGCCCTTTTTGCTGTCTCACTTTGAAGAAAAATCGGGCTGAAAGTTCCCCATCAAAAATTATGTGCGTCGTTCTATGCGGCCGCCTTCTTACGCAGCATAAATGCTGCGTATTGTCGTCAATGTTAAAGCACCCATGGGTATCAAACACAAGCAAAGTAGGTGGCACACATAAAACAAAGAGAGGAACGTGGGTACGTATCGTAGCTCTACTCTCCACAATTTGTTCTGTCACTAGCACCCCCCCCCAAAAGTCACCTCGCTGATCTACAATTTTCTCAATCAGCTATGCACCCATAAATCTCTATAACGTGCTGAAGTTTCCTAGATGGCTATACTCCCTCAAATTCCCGCGTCATTGCAGCGCATCCGACTTTAAATAAGTGCAATTAATGTGCATACTACTGCCGCTTTAATTGATCCGCACTAGCAGGCTTCAGTTTTTCAAATCTATCTAAAGATCCTTTCAGAACAATGACGGTAGAAATGCTCTGACATGAAGAACTACGAATGAAATTTCGGCCGACGTTTCAGGGCATCCAGCTGAAAAAACCAGAAGAGTTGGAGAGGTTCTCGTCTATGGGCTATTTCATATCATCGGTCATAAAGGTAGTGAAGGAGTGAGACTGAAGGGAGTGACGATATCTGACGAATTTCATTTACTCGATTTCCCTCTATTCGAAGGTGAATTGTCAGCCTCACGGGTGCTTCCATATGGTAAGATGGGTTGTGGCCCACTTTTTCGTCTTATTGTATCACAATCTCTTTGAACCGATATAACTTGAAATGCTCGAGTAACCTCACTAACTCTTTCTGTCTTTCCGGCGTTAAACAAGATGGTTGCCCAAAAACCTCCGGTAAATAAAATTCGATTAACAACCTAAACTTTCGCCTCGAAACAATTCTATCACAATTGTTCAACGTTATGACAATAGTTGGCGACAGTCGACACGGGATATATATTACGTGAAGTTTGTATGTCAGAAGATCCTTTGGAGAAAAAGAAAGCCCTCGAAGAATAATCAAAAAATAGCGCACATGAGTAGAAACGTAGCTAAATAAACACTTTGCAAAATAGCATCATGTTAAAACCATCATCTTTTGGCCGCAAAAGAGAGAGCGTAGTAGATAGCATGAACGCATACAAATAATAAAATAAAGGATAAGGATAAAGGATAAAGGACGGCGTTATTCAATCCCTTCTGGGATGCGCCAGCGCATTCTACTTCTACGGGATGTCGTGGAGGCGACATGAATGCGTATTTGGCCGTACAATGACTTGCGGTGGCCAGTCGATGAACAAGTCAGCGCTTTATCCTTCCCAGACAAGTCTGGTACCAATTCACCGACCCCGGAGGGATGGAAGGCTTGGCTGGCCTGGGCGAGAAATCCGAACCAGGAACCTGGTATCGGGTGCACGCGACAGTCGCGCCTCCTCCGACTGCGCTACACGCGCCCTACAAATAATAAAATAGGACAATAAAACGATTAGTTTCTAACCGTTTTCTGAAGCGCAATGTTTTCCCCTCAAGATCCGCGTACTCGCTCATTAGCCTCTGCTCTCGCTCCTTCGCTTCCTTCAACTTCGCCTAAAATATCCATGATAGTTTTCAAGTAGTTGACGAGTAAATATAGGTAATAATCCAAAGAATATGAAAAACGTCTTGTCTTTGTCTTATGTCTTTAAAAACACTCTAAAAAAGAGATAAATTTCAAAGGATGGTCCTGTTAAGGCCAAGGAAGGCTATATTCGTGTATATCTATAACGTAGCATTCATTCTTGTTCATTCGCTCATCCATGCATTTTCAATACTTTCGCCGCTTTTTGGGTGTGGTAATAGCGAAAGAGCAAAAGAAAATAGAAGATCCTTCGAACGAAAACCAAGAAAGCTTCAAGGTGGTCAAGATAGGTTCCTCCCAACTTCTCCGTTACCAAAAAGAAAAAATTTCTGCATACGTTTCTCTAATAGAAGGCCCACCATAAACGTGATGTGTTTGTCCACAAATCACAAGGCCACCCAAATAAATCACAAAAGAGAAAACTGAGCACCAGTCAGCACCACTCACCTTGAGCCGCCGCCGCTCCAGAATCAGAAGCAGAGTTGTGCGTGACCACGAGCCGTTTCAATTCGCATTGGCAATGGACAAGCTCCATGCAAGATTATTTATCTTACTACATAGCTAAAATACCAAGCCGATACTCTGTATTAACCTGTTCTGTCCCCCTAGAAACATTTCTGTGATGGTGATTCGCTCAACGACTTGACTTTCCTTAGCTGAGCTCTCTTCCAGTAACGTCATCTCATTCTTAGCTCACTTCGAGGAGCAGCTTTGAGCTTCGTTCGGAGCTCACTTAACACCTAAATTGAAGGAAGTAATTAATTTGATCCGACTTGAAAACTGACAGCACATATTTATGGTGACGAACTGGACTAATTTTAGACTAATTTTATCGAATGGAATCGCTCCAGACTCGTGAGCTCAAGCTGATTAAGAGAAACGAAAGTCTTCCCAAGAACCTCCACCCATGTGTCATTCAGCCCCCCAGAACATATGAATACCAGAAATGCAAAGGTAGAGCAAGGCAAAAAAAACGAAGCCCTCAATCATCACCCCACGACAGAAAGTCTGCTACGCGGCGCATAATCTGGCGGTATAAGTCGTCCGAGGCGGGCTCAACAACACGCCACACTACCGTAATCGGGGGCGGGGGCGGGTGGCGGCGACACGCTACCGTAGTTCAGTGAAACACCTAACGTACGAACCCACTTATTCCCGTAAACCTTTGCTGAGCGCGTGAACTCGATGATGGCGGAGCCTGAGCCGCCCAGTTCAAACCTTTATCATCTAGAATTTCATAGTGGCTAGAGAATTGAGAAATAAAACTTCTTCGATAGACACTGGGGCGCTGTTGAGTTTATCCATTAATCGACTCCAATGCTTTTGACATTAACGAGCCTATATTCCAATCTTTTGTGCCAACGCATACTTGTACTGACGTACGATAGTCTTTTCCTGAATCCACCGAATTGTTCAATCACTCATAATGCTAATTTGTGAACGAGCAGCTCGACATGTGGAATAATGTAGTTACAGGTTACCAGTCTTTTTTTCCTCGAAGTACTCGGTCGTTCCTTCTTCTCTTTCTTCATGGAGTCCCGTGATCAGCCCTGCGTATTTCGAGGCGAAGTCTGCAGGATCTTGGACAACTTGCCTAATTCACGAATTGTTGAAACACAAATGTTTTTGCTATGCCCGTGTTGTTAAGTCCTTCCTCCCTGCAATTCGTAAATGAGGTACTCTTTCGCTGAACTAAACTTTCCACCTCTTTTAACTTCATAGCACAAGTTCTTTTTATAGACTAAACAACGTGCAACAGACACAAAATCTTTCTACCCGCCGATTGGGGAGATACTTGACGAAAGCCATTGCAGAACGTATTGCAGTCGTCCGACATGAAATATTTAGGATCGAAGCAATGCGCGACTTCATGATCTTCTCAAATATAGACGCAACTTCGCCTTCCCTCAACCTAAACCGAATGGGTGTGTAAGCTCACAAGTGTGGAAATCATTAGAATTACACCTATTAGGGAAAGGAAGGCGACGAACAAACCACGATCCCACTCGCTGGCGCGCATTGTCGATGTCAACTAGAGAGAGCACGAGAAGTCGAACGATTTGTCCAAGCATACAGCTCGTCGACTCTCCCTCGTCAGCCACATTCGTTGCACTATTGAGATGACAATTGAAACTGCACTTTTGCTTTAAAATCGGTGTAGCCTTTCCAAGAGAACATTCTTCCATACCAACACTCATCATGGGCAGAATTGTACAGTAAGAGACAGTCTTCAACGTTTGAAACCTCATTCGATTCAGTATACTAGAAATATTCCGCTCCATTAAGAAAATGACCAATGTTGCTGGCCACGCAAACATATGATCAGCAGAAAAACAGCAGAAGTGGGAAAGTTGAAAAACAAACAAAAACAGAAGAATAGCAAGAGATCGTGAATGAAATGGTGAGAAGAAAAAGACAAGATGTGGGGAATATGCATGAATACATGGTCATCTAAAGCAACGCCTACTAAATTTAGGCCAAATGTTTGCAGCTTGATTTACGTATGGAATACGGTATCCACCAACGTACGTAATCGACAAGCACGAACATTTCGCAACATGTTCAAAACACTCGATCAATAAATTTAGGTTTAAACCCCCACACACTGCGGCGAACAACGGGCGGCCTGCGGCGAAAACGATGAGTCACCCCGCTCCTTCAGAGGTGCCGGCAGCGAGGTACTGTATTTCTAGACGGGATCTACTGCTCCTATTCGCCTTCCCGCCCTCTGTCCGCGCTGCGGACTAGAGCGCAGAACGTCTCTGCCGGCGCCGAATCGGGGCGAAAGCAGCGGCACTGCGGTCCGCGCCACCGCTCTCCGCCAACGGCGAGCTCAGGGTCCCTACCCTATAGTTAAAGATAGGACCGCGTCGTTGCCGCAAAAGTGCGTGGGGACCTTAACTTGTGCAATTCGATTAATACCCCCCGACATGTATCGTATTCCACGAGAAAATCGCACATTCATGGTCTGAATTTTTGTATGTTTTGTTATATATTGATTTCTTTCACTGATATAGGTAATCTTCTATTTTCTAGAAGCGGTTCTGAGAATCACATATCAATTTATTACATTACAAATGCTCCGTCACGCCTATTGGAGTGCCTCGCACTTGCGTGATGTTGCACTTGCGTATCACTAAGCTGAGGACAATCACATCAAGCAAGCTGCTCTGCTTGTGCAGCTTATTATGTTCCAACCTTGCTCTACCTTCCTAAGATCAGGGGCTTACCGGCCGGCAAAGGTGAAAAGTATCGCCAAAGCCCAGATATCGAGATTCATTAGCATCAGGTTTGGCGGTACTCTTCACCGCTACCGGCCAGCAAGCGATTGATGAACCTGACTCCAGTGAGTAGTTTGCGGTATGAAGCCATCCAGACCACTTCCCCCACTACGCACGCACATACGACTTACTCTTAAGGTGGAATTCTAGCCAAGGAACCAGTTGCTTCTTTATGACATCAATACAGATAGTTCTACTGATTTATCTTCACTCGTGTATCCACGAAAACGAGAGACGCTCGTGATGAATGCACAAACGATGATACTGGCCGGATGCGCCTTTCTTGCAGCAAGACCTACGCCAGAATTAGCAATTTGGAAGTCCTTGAAGAGCATGTAACACTTTCATAAGTTGAATGAGCAAAAGTATCAAGTCAGTGAAGGTCAAAACATAGAAAGAAATCGACGTGGACTACCTGCGGCGCACAGTCGATGCCTTTCCTCGTCCTCTTCGCTCCTGCATTCGCAGCAAAGAAGCCCATATAAAATACAAGTGATGCTATTCTGCTCGCTAGATCATTGTTGACATTTTGTATATAAACTTGTTAAATTTTATAATGTCTTGTTATTTCTAACGTCTACGTTTAGTGCGTCAATACTTTTTACGCACCCTGTAGGTAATCATTTCCCCTTTTCGTTGTTCCGACATTTTTCTTGCGTAAGTCGTACGCGTTTTCAGCGCGCTATTGCAGGCTTATCGCGGACGTGGTCATCGCGCCCAAGGCGCGCGGTAAAAAATTGAACAAACGCGCTCGTACCCATTCTGAAGAGATGCATCAGAGGAACTTTGAAGAGGTCTCGCTCTTAATTAATTACAATCGACGCTTTGCGACAGATTTTTCCGCACTCGCATAACTTCGATCCTCTTAAAATAAATCTTACAACAAACGATTCCTCGCTTCAGTGCAAATACACTGAATGTGAAACGTTAATTTTGCTATAAAAAAGTGACCTATTTGTAGACAGATTTCCTTGGAGCGGCCGTTAATTGTTTTACGATCCCTCCAAAGTCCGCATTGGTGTTTCCTCATGAATTTTATAAATAGCATTTTTGTCATTGAATTCGTCTTCTGAATGCTGTAGTCGTCAGAATGATAGCAATTTCCAGGAAAAAAACTGAAACTGCATCTGTTCTGAAGAAAATACAGGAACCGTTTTCTTCACATTGCCTTCATTTCGCCAGCCATCGACCTCTTTCATATAAAACTGACCTAAGTAATGCATGAAGGAACGTGCTTTCTCCCACATTTGTCAAAAGAACCTTCACAACTTCAGCAAATGTTCAAGTTTTACAGCTTTAAATCCTTGGCTTTCTCTGTTCAGCAAGTGATTTCTGTACATTTGACGAACTAGAACTTCTTAGGGAGTGTAGTAGCGGAGATAAGCTTGCTTCCATGAGTTCTCTACGTAGGCGGCTTCGAGGTACTGGTCATAGAAAATTTCACTTCCTTCCTAATTTCTGTCTTTCAGCATCTTAATTTAGACAAAAACTCTGATTTTCCTTGTTTTCAGAGTTAACTCGGTAGCTTTAGCCTCATTTGGGAAACGGTCGTGTTGCCGATGTTAAACACAACGAGAGCTTTCGATCGATATAACATTATAGGAAGTTTAGAGGATCGATATTTTGCCTCTTTCGCCTCTGCTGAGTTCTGAGATCGCTGCTACTTGCCCGATCCAGCGCTCTATGGCTCGGCCGACGCTCGCACATGGGAGCGAGTGGTACTGCGCCCTCTCGACAAGGTAAAAAGACGGCGTTGAGCTACATTTTTTCGGGAATCTGTAGCACTACCTTCTTTCTTTACGCTTCAAATATAAGACTTTTAACAATTTGTGAAAATATGTTCAAATAAACATTAGGCAGCAACTGTGACTCACCACTTTAAAAAGCATTTTGATCAGTCACTGCTCTAATAGGCTGAATAGGAAGTTTCCGTCGTTTTCGACATTTAGTTTCAGATGGTCAGCCTCCTTGAATGTTAACCGTGTATGTATTAATTACGCGAGGAAGCTAAATGGTTCATGCCATGGAAACCGAATTCTACAAGAATTTCTAGAAATCTACTGTTCTAGTTCAGTTCTTCCTTATTTCGTCATCTTAAGCCTTCTCAGGTCAAGCTTTCTTGAAGAGAGGAAAAATCGCTAGATCGCTTTCCGCAAATTTTGTGGATATTGCTGATACACTTTTTTAATATTCTAAGTGCTCAATTGAATGACTCTATGGATCAGTGTTCTTAAATCGGAGTATCTCTGTGATTTCGAAAGAGGTCATATCTTTCGCTCAGGGCTTTGAACGATACGTTTAACAAACGAATTCGTTGTTGTTGTAGCTCCTTGACATGCCGGAGAATTATGCTGGTTGCGGCTCTCGTCCAGCGGTATTCCGCGGAACAGAGTCTTCTAACCTCATTCTTGACAACTTTCCCGCAGAGTTCCTTATTCTTGAGCATTGAGGAAGCTCCGAACTTGCAAACGCTTTCTTTCTCCTATGTCATTAGTGTCGCTTATAGCATCGTCCTTTCAATTCTATTCCAATTACCATTAGACGTTGTTTAAATTGTTAATCTCTCGTTATGTGAGCCGCGGGCCGAGGTTTTTATCCGCTTTCATTCATTCTTTCAAAAAGGTTTTTCTCAAAGCCTGGAAAGGCCAGAAATATCCACAATACTTACAGCCCAAATAACTATCCACGTTGCAGAGTACTATTCAAGTGAAATAGAGATAATACCCGTTATAGCAGTCACAAATGAGTAATGCATGTTTTGAACTTCATATGGACGCCGAGGAGGATCATAAACACCCTAATGGACCTACACTTGAGTGATGAAACTTCACCTCTCGAGACTACCCGTCTTTTGCGTCCTGTTAAACGCCTGAAACGAAATCCAGTCCGGCGAGTTCTTACAACGATACCATCCCAAACATCGATGAAACTTGAAGCTCCGGAGTTCTCTCACTTGCGTGAATCCTGTCACTCCGAGCAAGGTCTGACCGAATCCACTACGCTTATTGTTTTCGATGTTGTTTTTGCAGGCTTTCGCTCTTTTCACATGGAAAAGTGAAGTACGAGAGGATTGTTTATGAAATCGTAGAAGAAGGGGATTTATGGTTCGCAGCCAATATATGTTCACCATTACGTTCGACAGAAGCAATATTAGGGGCACCATCTCCTTGATCTCTCCAATTTGTTGCTGCATTGCATATGATCAGCAAATTGATCTTTGATCAGCTGTGCCCAGATCCGAAATTCGATTATTCATCTATTGTGCACCTTGAAAATGGTGTTAAAGTGCTCCGCGTGCTGCCATAATAGCGAATGTTCACCTACCAGTCTTCAAAAATTGAGCCACCTTGAAGTTTCAAATTAGAGTCCATTACGCTTAAGCATAAGCAGTTAAAACTGTGATTGTAGGAGGCAAAGAACCAATTTTGTGACACATAATAAATGCTGTAGAATTTGAGACAACTGCCAAGCGGCTTTAAACTAGGTTGATGAATTTTATTGCAATATTTAAGGGAACCTCCGTATGTGCAAGGTTCAGTGTCATATCCACAGTCGAGGAGGTACGTGAAGCTCGTCTGCAATGACACCGGCATCCTTTAGTGCAAGAGATGACACCGTTCAAAATCTGGTCAATCTTCGAGGTGCCCGAAAAGCGGTTCGAAGAAGGGCCAAGGTGGGGTTAGGATCAGGGATGTGCGGAATTTCCGTTTCTGCGTTCCGAATTCCGATTTCCGGCCGTTTTAGCCCTTCAGTTCCGTTCCGTGTTCCGCTCTTTTTTTTTTGGTCAGAAGACGGAACGGAAGTGGAAAATCCCGCCTTGCGATCCAATGCTCAGGATGGCGATCGATCGTGAAACACTCGAAAAACCGCGCAAACTATTCTTCTCGGGACCCCTTAAGGGCATGCAGGGATGACTCATCGCCAGAAGGTGATGCAAATTTTAGGCCAAATAGTCTCGGGAGCTCCTTTTTTCGAATTTTAGATTGTTGCTTCTTTCGTGCTCTCTCGACAGTCGGAGTAGCCCATCTCACTTCCTTTTGTGAAAGTAGCTTGCCAAATTTCGGGCTTTCATCGATTTCGGGCTCCTGCAACCGCCATCCAGGCCCTACGAGAGCGCAGCTTCAACGAAAGGTGGGTCGTTTATTTATGAATTTTTGTTTTGTTGATCCTTTTTTCACATCTGGGATTTCTGTTGGGTGCCTGTTGACACGTTGGAACCCCTTCACATTTCATTTTATGTTTCATAACTTGCCAAATTTCCGGCCTTCATCTATTTCGGGCCCCTGCTACTGCCATCCAAGCCCATCGCGCTTCACGAGAGTGCACAGCTGGGTCTCTTGCGCTCCCAGATAACATTTCAAGGTTTTTGTAGCTAACATTTGTGGTAAGATTTTCATGTTCTTCCACGCAGTCTTTCTTTGTGCTGGCGGCGCCCACAACGTTTTAACTGGAAGGAATTATTCTATATGTTTCACAGTCACAGAATAATAAGAGCAGAGTATTCTGTTGCATAAATCTTTGCCGAATTCGAATCAAACGCATCCTTTTCCTTTTCCTCCTTCATGTCGAACATAAGAGATGGATGTGTATGAAAACGTCGGAAACCGGATTCATCAGAAGTTATGTCTTGCTTTATATCCCCTTTTAAAAGGTTTATCTATCCTTCGGTGGAACCAAGAACAGATCAGATCGGCGAAGCTCTGATGCTGGCCGGTGATGTCGAATAGTGCCCATCCTGTGTGGTGCCTATTGACACGTCTGCTGGAGTAGCCTTTCCTATTCCCTTTCCCGTTGCGTAACCTACCAAACTTCAGGTCTTTGTCAGCATCGGACTCACTGCTGCCTCCTGCTCAGTTAGGTTTTTTGTGCCAACACGAGGTTTTTAGTGGATCTTTATTTAGCAGAGCCTGACGTTTCGACTTCTCGTCCTCTTCACAGGCCAATTGGATCCACCGTAAGGGCTGATGTTCGCCCACGTCAGTTAGCCAGTAGGGATGAATAACTGACGTGGGCGAACATCAGCCCCTGCGGTGGGTCCAATTGGCCTCTGAAGACGACGAGAAGTCGAAACGTCAGGCCCTGCTAAATAACGATCCACCAAAAACCTCGTGTTAGCACAAAAAACTTAACTGACTAAGAACTTACAATGCTGAGGTTTGAAGAGGAGAGAAGTTGGAGATTACAACTTGTTGTGTTCTATCCAGGGCCACAAAAACATTTTTCGTTACTCCATTTCTGACCACTATTTTTTCGAAAGCGCCAGGGGTTATTCATTAGCGAGGGACGTTTCCACTAATTGCGCCAAAGGATATCAAAGTACTCGGATTCAAGGTCGACTGTCTGAGTATTTGAAAGAAATCGCTTCCTGAGCAGAAATTTAATAGAGAAAGAAATGATTGGAGGTCCAGGCATTTTATTCTAATCCATTTTATTTATTTATTTTCGATTGTTCTAATGAAGACTACCAACTCTGCACAAACCGAGAAAAATACCATTTTATCACTAAATTTTCGTTATCTGATCTCGCCAAGAGATGGACAGAATATTAGGCAAAATGCGCTGTTATACAACAACTAAATGGGACGCTTCATGAGTTCAGCCTCTATGAAATATCGTGGGACGTCTTTTCACGAAGCTGGGCACCCACTTTCATGAAGCTCAAATTTGGACATTCTAATACCATGGAGGTCCGCATGAATGTGACCTATAGGCATGTAAAGGAGAAAAAAGGGGCCACACACAGCTGCCCAATAGGAGGGATTAAAGGTGTGCAGATGTAGGACATGTAGACTTAAGAGATTTACTTCCGTACTCCTTTCCTCCTTTACATGATCACATTCATGCGGACCTCCACGGTACTAGAATGTGCAAATTTGAGCTTTATGAAAGTGGGTGCCCAGCTTCGTGAAAACACGTTCTACGATATCTCATAGAAGTTGAACTCATGGCGCGTCCATTTAGTTGTTGAATAACACCGCATCTTACCTGTTACTCCTCTATACCTTAGTGAGATCAGATAACGAAAACTTAAGAGATATAAATGCTATTGTTCTGGGTTTGTACAGAATTTGTAGTATTCATTAGAATAACTGAAAATAAATAAATAAAATGGATTAGAATAAAATGCCTGGACCTCCAACCATTTCTCTCTCTATTAAACTTTTGCTCAGGAAGCGCTTTCTTTCAAATACTCAAATAGTCGGCCATGAATCCGAGTACTTAGATGTTCTTTGGGCGCAATTAGTGGAGACGTCCCTCGCTAATGAGTATCTCCTGGCACTTTCGAAAAAATAGTGGTCAGAAATGGAGTAATGAAAAATGTTTTTGTGGTGCTGGATAGAACTCGTCGAGAGGATCACGACGGTATTTGAGATTTCTAAAAAGGATGAAGATCAAGACGGCTACAGTAAAAGAACAGAAAGAACGCGGATAACGCGCCTACCGTGCCCTTTTTTCAATCCTTGTGGTGGGTATTGTATTTGAGGTGTCCTGTCGTCTTCGTGGCTTTTAGGCGTTTTCTGCAGATTTTCACAGCTGTATGCCGTGGAACGCAACCGTGTTTCGAATCGCTTGTTGTGTTGTTCGAATTCCTAGTGCGAATTGAAGACGATTTCCACTCAAAAGAAGCTCACAACATACCTTCATCTTCGATCTAGGAGGTGAGGAGCTCTACAAAGTTCCATAAACAGGAACGGAAATTAAATCCTACTCCCAAACACAAGTTGTGTTTAGTCGGATTTGTATTACATCACTATGCTTTATTTCAATTACTGACTTTATGTCGTAATAAATAACAAACAATCCAACAACAACAACAAACCACACGATTCGTTTACAGTACGTGTTGCCCAGAGAGGGCCGTTGGTTTAGGGACGGTGGCAGCCAGAAGTTAAGGGAACCCTCGCAAGATACAGACTTGACCCTTTAGTGCGTAAATCCCCTTGAAGTTACTGTAAATCGATTACTCGACTCACAGTAGACGTACGCCTCCTTCGCTTTCCGGACCTTATCATATATGACTGCCGACGCGGTTAACGCCACCGCGTCGGGCGATGCGGCGAATCGTCGAGAGTCCGTCAAGACGAACGGGCGAATT
Source organism: Heligmosomoides polygyrus bakeri (assembly GCA_947359475.1). Lineage (NCBI taxonomy): Eukaryota > Metazoa > Nematoda > Chromadorea > Rhabditida > Heligmosomidae > Heligmosomoides > Heligmosomoides polygyrus. The sequence goes on along the minus strand of OX375869.1, from coordinate 28,098,017 downwards.
ATGCTTGACTGAAAACCTTCGGCTGTGTCCACGTCGAGGCATCCTGCGGGCGAGCACGTCGTTGGATAAAGCCTGAGTGAGCTGCAGTGGCGCTAATATAGACGGCGGGGTTTCCACAAGGGGAACCCTCGGGCGTGGGGCGGATTACCACACGGGGGTCCCTCGGGCGTTGAGTAGAGCATGCCACAGTGGTCGGAGCTTATTCACTGCAAATACGAGGTTGAGTCCATACTCCAATTCATCGAATGGTGGGAGTGTACCTGATGTTTGCAGACTGCTTCTTCACCAGTGGTGTAGGAAACATCCGATTAACTTTTCACGGCAGCGTGCACGTACAGGTTATGAGCTCCAGATATCATGTAGAGCGGAAGTACTAAATGCACCGACACCGATTATCTGCGATGCCGTGGCTCTTGCGCAGTGTGGAGGCGGAGCTACAAAATCACCTCAGGGATGCTGAGGAAACACGCAAACGTATAAGCATTAAAAATGGAACTATATCCGCCGCTTCGAACTTCAAATGTGTTTGTCAACAGTGGAAAAACCTATGCGCTAGCCGGTTTCGAAATCTGATTCCACTTCCCAAACAGCCGCAGTGCACACATTTCCTTTGCAGTGACGGATCAATCCATGACGTTGAACAGAGAACTCATCGTCCTTCTCAACCACCATCATCCGTTCATCATATTTGCTGACGAAGAAATATACTTGGGAAAGCTTCCTCTATTGAATATAAAGAAACTATTGAATACTTGTTAAAAATATTTCATCTGTTGTGTCGAAATCTTTAGAGGTTGTCGAGAAGTTCAGCATGTTACTGGGTGTGCTACGTCCGGCGACCATGCTCCATTTTTCCCCGACTGTAGTTTTCTATGTGGTAACATCTATGTAGTCTGCGAATAATAAATAAATGAGTACACACATGTCAGCACACACAATCCGACTCAGATTCTCTGTTTTTGAAAACCTTGTGAACTCCTACGTTCTTCACACAATGCTTCCTTCAAGGCTGAGCGGGAGGTTTTCAAATGTTACGAAAATAGAAGGCATTGTCCCACTATTGTGTTTGAAAACGTTTTCAAGTGTCGGGCTGATGAGGAAGTTCCATCGTTGCACACTGTTACGATCAGCAAATATGACACGGTTATGCATATCACCTTTGAAGCCTACAGCGGACACGCCATACACTCACAATCGTTTCTCCGAAGAACAGGCATGCCATCTTGTCGCGTAGGATCGAACAGCACGCTGTCACCACAAGATACAAAAACGCTCATAAGCAGGTTTTTGGTAGCTTTTTTGAAAATGCTCGCATTTTCAAACAGCGCGCATATTTGGAATCCCCGTGAAGTCAGTTTACATAGATCTAAAAATCATTCCGCAGTTTCTCAGAAAAGTAGTTCAGTGACTTATATACCTGCCGCGGCGGCCGTCTTTCTTGATGGAGATAATTAAGCATACATGAAACAGTTCCTTGATTGATTGAAAACCTACACTCCCGATGAATTTTCCTTCGAAACATGTATTATTCATTTCCGGTTTCAAATCTGAATTCCTACCGCAACTTCCGTCATTTCGATTTTGCGATGCCCTCGCTTCGTCGCGTCTGCGACGCGAAATGCGACACCAGATATGAGCGGTATTGTAGGCCCAAGCGCTTGAAGAACATTCACCACCCGTCAGAACGATAGTCCGGTTCACCGCATCTTTGCCGCTCGAATTCCGGCCGAGATTGTTGTCCCCGTCCGAAGGAGGATGACAGAGTATGAGCTTGACCGCCTTGCTCTACATGAAGGGCGAAGTCTATGCCAATGTCTGGAGTCTCTTGCTTACTTTCTATACAATGCATCCGTCCCATACCTTGCATATAAATGTCGTCAAATTGATAGAACAGATATGCTCTCGGGAAAGGAAATTGATAAGCACTTCTTTCATTGCGTTGAGTGCCTTATCCACAGGTTTTCGGGTAGACGGTGACCTTCGACAAGGTACAGTTTACATACAAAAGTTGCAGAAGACACCAAGAAAAAAGCGCCTTCGGCATCTTTCAAGGTAAATAAATTATGTGCATTGAGTGGAAAAACTAATCTAACAGCAAGTAGGCGGAAAACAGCGGTGCCTTCTTTTGTCCGCAAAAAGTCGTCAGGCACCTGGCACAACATTCCACGCAAACGTGCGCAATTGGTCACAATGGCTGCAGTGCTTCCGAAACCTCATCACACAGTCCCACAGCTAATACAGCAGTTCATTCGTCTGTCACTTGGACGTTGAGTGACGTTAGTTTTTGTTCACGTTTCTGCTGCCGACAGCATCACGCATCCACTTTATAGTCCACCATACTGCTAGAAAGGGTTCTGGTATTTCTGGTATATCGTGAACGATTTCAGATACATTTAGAAAGCGGCCATGTCTGGACGTGCAAATGATGAAAATAACGAGGCTAACGTCCAAAATGAACGAGACTCTCTAAGAAGAGAAGAACGACAGGTCGCCAGGGAGGCGAAGCAAAGATTTGAAGCTATTCTGATCTCCGCTGTTGAAGACGCAGGTTTTTTTGTTATGGTGGGTTTTCATCCGTATAAGTTGGAATTTATCGCATTTCTCTATTCGATTAAAGTTCAATGGAGTATTTATTTATTTATTGTTCAGCACGCTAAGGTGTGCTTACAAAATCAGAACTCGAGACCAGTCAACAAATCGTCAAGGAAACCAATACGCTATGACGAAGAAAATAATCTGATAATTTAAAAAAGCAAATGTCAATAGGTAATCGATAATTGGTGATTGTTCCTCCAGTAGACGGGAAACAGATAGACGAGGATAGCATTTCCAGTTTTTTTTTGGAAAGGGACAGGTGCGGCTAGGGAGAACGTTACTCCTCACAAACACCAACATAGTCTTGGATTTTCGGCATTTAGATATTCGTATCTCTAATAATTCAAGATTGGATCAATGGGGCTACTATGCATTACGTATTACTCTACTAAAGATCATGTATTTATTAAATGTTAATTATTCAATGTAAATAATCACTGAATATCAGTATTCAATTCACCTTGAAAAATATGAAAAAACGACATTAGCTTTCGAACAATTCAATATTTATTTATATGGACGAATTCTAAAGCATGAGCACGTGTTAAGAGAACACTAACAACAAGCAAAACAGCAGAACGCAAATATCCAGGGCACTGGAATTAATAAGCAGAACGAAAAAGAACGCTTTAAGAAACTCAGCAGGTCTCAGAAGGAATAAATACGGCACAACAACTAAACGATAAGCAAGAAAAACGGAAGCGCAGAGAATATAGAAAACAATTATTCAGAATACTACATAAGGACTACGAAAACAACGATGAAACATAGTTAGTAATAGTTTTTCAAAAGATACTAGTTAAAATGGTTTCTAATTCAGTACAGCAGCGCATGATAAATCTCAACGATGCAATCGGGTAGAACACGGCGTAGCTTCTGAATAATACCTAATCATTAGTATCAGCCAAAATCGTTTGTGTAGTAGTAGATATTTAGAATTGCACCATGTCAGGTTTTTGTTCTTGGGCACAATCCCAGTTCGCCGTGACCGTTCTTGAAAGCAGAAAAAACGATATTACAAAAAAATTTGAGCGAGGTCGTGACGGTTGCAAATGTCATGGACGTGAAGTAGGATGTCTTGTTTATGTCCACGAATGCGATACTGTATTCAAGGTGTTAATTGATTAATGGTGTCTTGATCTAATTTTTTATTCCACTGATGTTATCTGGTTTATCACCTGAATTTATGAATGTACGTGTGTCTCACCCGTTCTCGGGCCAAATCTACTTATGGGGTCCTCACTAGATTTGTACACAGGACGGTCCTTTGTAGTTTTCCACCAGAAATTGAGTGTGGCTAGGCAACTAGGCTACGTTGTTGTAGTTTACTTCATTCGACATGTTGTTGCCTATTCATGTTGCTTTGTTATGTCGGAAAATCTCTTCTTCAGAGTGGCTACCACCAACAAGAATGCTCCTGTGCTCCAACCGATGCGTTCTAACCGATTTCAGGCATAGAAACAGTGACTGAGTGGTAATGAAGTTGTTTTCAGCTCAAAGAAGAGGAAAACGAGTTTTTGCGAACGCATCGCGGAGCGCCCCTTAATGCAATGAATGAAGAAGAGCTGAGGGCGTTAGTTCGTGAAGCGGTTAAAAACGAAATCATGGATCGCTTCCAAGAGGAGTTTTTTGAGCTAATGACGACATATGTTTGAAGCTAGGTGCTTGCGTTCCGACGTGGTGAGCTTCAGCACCGCGAGATCCTTAGGCGAGATTTACACTTTAGACGCCGAGCGCCGAGGTGTTATAAAACCTTCACGAATCGAGCGGTGACTCATAAGATCAATAATAATGACAGCTTTCATAGCGTTGCGTCACACGGGGTCTTGAGCACAAATATCGCCGTAGAGATTTCAGGGCACCTTCCGGGTTCAGCTCCAGGTATGTGCGGAAATTCTTCTGGAAAAAAAAGGAAGAAAGGCGGAATGGAAACGCTCAAAATGGCTGGAAACCGGAATACGAAACGCGGAAACGAAAATGACACATATTCGCCATTTTTCCAAATGTGCATCTGAAACTGCGTCAGAGGCGGCTCCTATTGCACTTTCTTGCTCGGAACTTTACGAACAGCAGAATCTTCCACAGATTAATGCTCATCGTCATCATAACTTAACAAAGCATGAATTCATATTATTGTTATGATAACCTTTACGGCTAGAGCAGTAAACGAAAATAAATTCAGGGTCCTGTCTCACTATTTTTCACTTCCTCCCATACAGTCTCTCCGCTGTTTCCCTACCTAGTTCCTGCGGGTTTTCGCTGACATTTTGTTGCTGTAATTTTTTGAGCAGTAGACTTAACCGACTTAACAACTTTAGGTTACTTACAGACCAGCACTTAAAAACTCATTCGTGTGAAATCTATAACTGGAGCCGTCACCTAGATCATTTTCCGATCAGCAGAAAAAACACTCCTCTCAACATTTTTAGAAACCTGTAGCATCATGAACGACGCGATGACTGCACAGATATCTGCATCTCAACATTAGCAGTTACATTGTAATTACCAAAACTAGTACTCAGAATTCATTCGGGGATCTAAGATGACAATTGGATGACTGTTTAGTCCATATGAATGAGTATCACACTTTCTAAGGAATAATAAGTCTGTGCCAGCCCAGAAGCTCCCTGTTATGAAGGTGACACAGCTGGTCAGTTCCTAGATGGTTCTCGAAGTAATAGATTTGTTTCAGAATTCAATAAGTACCCTAGTCAATCAAAATAACAGCTCATGGTAGATATTCCTGATGCTTCTTTAAAAAATAAATTGCTTAACTTCATGTTAATGAGTATCACACCTAATGAAATTAACAATTGATATTTGCACCTTCGATCAGGAGCACTGATGTAATCTTGGAGCAGACAAGCGCATGGCACAACGTTCACCGAACCCTTCGCTTCATGATACTGCGCTATATGCTTAGAAAGTTTTGTAGCTAACTGTAACTGATGGATCAAGAATTTTGTGATCATTCAAATGTTGAATGTATTTTCTTAGCATGCAGCGCATACATAGCCTTCCTGGCACATTAATTTTGGTCTGTACTGAGACGTTGCCATTTTTGTGTACTTTCATTTGGTAGTCTAAGCAATTCGAAGAATATTAATACTAGAGTTGTCAAACAGTATTTCTGTCACAATTATATGGGAGAACTCTTTTTACTTGATAAGCTGATTGTGTTCAAAGAAAACTTGTGTTTAACGGTACCCATTTCCGTTTCCGCCCTCCGGTCCAAAAACAGGCGGAAGACGGAGCGGAACGGAAGAGCTCAAAATCACCGGAAACTGGAATCCCTGTTCAGCTCACAGCGTCGCAGGGAGACCTCGGGTGCGTATTCTAGCCTCGATCTCTCAGGGCGGGTGAGCTCAGTCTGGAAAGTACAGATTCCATTTTCAAAGAGTTTAATTTCATCGCGGTTTTCTTGTTCGCCTTATTTATTCATAGCTGTGTCCAATAAAGCATTCCTATTTCTGATGTGATGTGGTCCACCTCGTCAACGAGATTAATGCATGTGGATAGTTGCGTTCAATGTTTGTTGACTCCTCGTGATCGCTACCCAAGACAGCGTGCCATTCGGCAGAAAACTTTGCCGCTTTCCTTAGGAGGAAAAGGAAAGCGGAAAGCTTGGAAAGTGAAGTATAAATTGGCATGACATCGGTAAAGAAGCTCATAAGATGCACACCGGATGTTTATAAATATGGCATAGACTTGTACTCATTCCTTGTTCCTTTTTCCATGCAATTTTTATTTTAATCTGATCTGATTTTATTTTAATCTGATGCTTTCTTATTTAAACCGAACACAGCTGAAACAAATCAGCAGAAATTGCGAACTATGTACAATACCTACCATAAAGCTTAGAAAAGAGGCGCGGTAGGTGAGTTATCCGCGTTCTTTGTTCTTTTACTGTAGCCGCCTAGTTCTTCATCCTTTTTGGAAAACTCACATACCATCGTGATCTTCTCGACGAGTTCTATCCAGTGCCACAAGAACATTTTTCGTTACTCCATTTCTCACCACTACTTTTTGAAAAGCGCCAGGAGGTACTCATCAGCGAGGGACGTCTGATTGTTTCCGAGTTCGATGGTTCTAATGAATACTACCAACTCTGCACAAACCGAGAAAAATACCATTTATATCTCTAAGTTTTCGCTATCTGATCTCGCCAAGAGATGGACAGAATACTAGGAAAAATGCGCTGTTATGCAACAACTAAATGGGACGCGTCATTAGTCCAGCTTCTATGTGATATCGTGGGACGTCTTTTCACGAATCTGGGCACCCATTTTCATAAAGCTCAAATTTGCACATTCTAATACCATTGAGGTCCGCATGAATGTGATTTATAGGCATGTAAAGGAGAAAAGGAATACGGAAGTAAACCTCCTAAAGTCGACATGTCCCACCGCTGCACACCGTCAATCCCACCTATTCGGAAACTGTCCCCGGCGAAGACGGTTTTTGGCGAAAAACGAAGGCCTGCAGAAAGCGGCTTTCTTTGAGTAGAACGTGACGACTGACAGTTTCGGGCAAAGTGGTTGTCATGTTACAATTCTGAACTTCAGTGTGAGTTTCACGATCGATTGAACCTTCAAACCATGGTTCGAAAATCGGTGTGAATTTAGGAAAACTTCCAACTTGTAGTACCATACTGCTCAGACTGTGATCAACCATCTTCCTTTGTTTGGTAGCTTGTTCCTGAAAATTGACTGATGATGGGTCCCACGAGGTGCGGACGCAGCAAACAGCGGCGTTGGTGTAGCTGCATAGAGAATTTAGCCCGGTCAGCGGGAGATGCGGGTTCTAGTCCCGCCTGGTGCTAGACTGTTGATCGCAACAAAACATCGTTATGAGAGCTTACTTGAAAATTGCTAACCATAAGAACATTCACCCTCTCTTAACACATGAATAAATGGGAAGCCGTATAGGTAATTCCTTACTTATGTATGAGATTTCCTAAAAAGCAGATGGCTTTTTTTGCTGATGTTGTTGCTGAATGGCTTTTTGCCCTATTTCAGGATTTTCCTTCCTCTCACTTTTAGCAATTTTTTGTGTAGTTGTCATTGTACATTGACTGTTTCTCTATGAGAGTATTATGCAAGCGTAATCACCTGTATCACCAGCAGCGTCTTCATTCGTCCTCATCGCGTGCCAAAGTGCTCCAATGGATCCTCCTTCCTCGAGGGACACGAGGAGCGTCATAACGCTCGTTCGGCACTTTCACGAAGAAGTCCGAACGAAGAAGTGCGTTGATCAGACTTCATAGCTATTTGGGTTGTATCCACTTGTAATTTTTATTTCTCTCCACTACTGCAGTGGTTTTTCACTATGGCTTGTGTACGTTCAAAGCTCTTAGAAATATGTCCTAGGTTTGATTTCTGTTAATTCACCCCACGCTAGTGCTAATGTGGAGTAAAAATAGAGAATAAACATGGGATCGAGAACAGTGACGCCATTAATGCCGTCACCGCCACTAAGAGGCTCTGCAGTTGAGGAAGAAGAAGCAACGGAAGGAGAAGAATAAGAATTATACTTGATTTTAGATTGTGAGACCGCTGTTAGCTATTATCCGAGCGGTTTATGTATTGTATATATATGTATATAAACACTTGAGTTTTCCTCTTGTGCAATACCTGAAAGTACATAGGCTCTAATAAAATTGCTGTTTATTTCAGATGGTATTGGCTTAATCTCCGGGAGTGTACAAGGTGAGGATACAAAATTAAAGGCGAGGATCAGCCAATTACGAACCGATGAAGACAGCGCGAGAGGAGTGCTAGTGGGCTTAACCTCTTTTACAGCTGTACATGGTTTACGTCGAGGGAGGCTTCTCCAACGGTAAGTTCTTTTTCAGCAGCCTAACGCCAGAAGTCCCACACACCGATTGCTCTACGTCAAGATTCATTCAGAGCCAAACTTACGATTCGTCTCAAGGCTTATATTGTTCTGTTTTCCTTTTGGTTATGTTCGTTCATGTTCACGTTTATGGCAGCCAATCCTACTATGTATATTGTATAAAGGAGTCGTGTGTGTATGTGTGTGTGTATGTGTGTGTGTGTGTGAACGCGCTTTATTAGAGTTATTCTAAACCTAACTCCGCTGTGAAGGGATGGAATGCAGCTGGTCTGTCTTTTCACAGGTCCCGTGAAGTATCGTTTTCTTCTTTGTAATGAACGTTGTAATGAATGAATTGTCTAAGTCCCTGTTAGAAACTTCCGGCCGCTATTTCAGGAGATTCCATCGATCCTGCGGGTCTTATACTTCCACAGTAATTTACTTCACAAGATGGGACATCTCGTTGAGAAAAGCGCAAAACTGTTCTACAAAATTGCTCGCAAATGAAGACGCAAGAGCGTCTCGTACTCATGGGCTGCATAATTACTCGGCAACTGAGACAATTAAAAATGGTACCACTGTTTGATATACAGTTAGCTGTGTCCACTCCAATAAAAGAAGCCAGTCTGTAGTTAACACAGTGAATTGATCTGCACTTCTCTTTGAGTGCGTGCGTTACAATCCTGAATAGAATTCGAATGTTATTAGCTTCACATTTTGAGAAGTTGATGTATGGTAAATCACGAAAACCATTAAAAGTTGTAGGGCACTTTTGAACCAATGATGACCACGTAGTGATTGCGAGTGAGCGGATGTTTGCTAATCACATATTTATTTATTTTTTAACGAATCAGAAGAAATATGGTAGCGACTGGATGCAGCCTGGAGAGATCAGGCAATCGATGTGCGTCTCGTCTTCGGTGCCCACTGTCTGGCCGTCCTTTTTGCAGCGGCGGGCTTGCGGAACGTCTCTCCAGCATTTCGCTTGCTCGTTGCGGCACGGCTGCTCGCCACCACCGCGGCCGTTCTAAGCGACACCCTGGGAGGGCATGGACAGTACGCAGCGTCGGAGCCAGGTGCGCCGTCGATTCCCGGTGATCCTGGAGGTCCATCGGGACCAGGTGGGCCAGGTAGTCCTGACGGTCCGGGAGGTCCGGGAGGTCCTGGAAGAGCCTCGCCACCATCACCTCCGTCCATTCCTGCCGCACCAGCAGGCCCTTCTGGTCCAGCGGGTCCAGGAGGTCCAGGTAATCCAACGGAAACCGTTCCAGAAGCACCGGCCTCTCCCGGAGCTCCCGGTTGTCCTGGTGCACCTGGCGCGCCCATGTCTCCAACTGGACCTGGAGGACCTGGCATTGCTGCCGCTGCTACTGCATTTTCTCCGGGGTTTCCAGCTGGTCCTTGCGGTCCAGCTGGTCCGTCTAGACCTGGAGGTCCTTGAGGACCTGGTGGACACTTGATGCATCCGCCAGCGCCGCCTCCTCCTGAAATCGTTATGCCGTCAAGGCCTGGTCTTCCCGCTTTACCAGGAGCACCCATTTCGCCAGGTAATCCCGGTGGTCCAGGCGGACCGGGTGGTCCAATAGGGCAGTTTGCGGCTGGCGTCCCACAGTTGCAATGAGCTGGATACTGGCGTCGACGTCGAGCCAAAACTGATCGTTCGTTACGAAGATGCTCGCTTGGAGAGGGCCTCATTTCGTACCATACCGTGTTGGCCAAGTCCTATAAAAGCCATAATTTTGAACTTAGCTATTCTAGATTTTCAAGAGGATATTCGGATGTGTGTTTAAGGGGCATTTCTACCTTGAAATCCGACAGCTCTCCAATGGCGTCATCGTAGAAGTTGTTGATGTCGTTGACGAGGTAGACGACGGTGACGATGCTGAGCGCAGTGGCGAGAGCAGCTAATCCGGCAACGCCGGAAACGACCGTAGTCAGGCTCATGGACTAAACGAATGCTGCTCAGGAATCTTTCAAAGAATCTGGTAGTCCTACTTGAAACAACATTAATTGCGCCCCAGTTGCAATCATCAACGATGCTTCGTCTTTCAGTTCTAACTGGTCAGAGTATTTCTTCACAGAAAATAAAATGATGAATTACTGCACTAATTAATCCCTGTTTAAGATATGCCAGGCATTCTGCTCCTCTGGGATATCGTGGAGAGAATTTGGATTATAGAATGACTTATGGACAAGACGGTGTTTCATACCTACCAGGCAAGTCCTAAAAATTCATTCAGCAGCAGAAAATTCATTCCAAAACATCTTGAAACCCATGGGGTGCACACGACAGCCGGCGCCTCCTCCGTCTGCGCTAGCACTCCCACAGCATTCCCGTTCTTAATTTGAAATGAATTAATGGGCTTGCACACCTTTAATACGTGCCCAATAAAATTCTGTAACCGATTAGTTATATTACCTACCCCGAAGATGAGTCAAATCCAGAGAAGGAACTTGTCTTATCTACAGTAAACGGAATTAAAAAGTTGAGTAATTCATTCGTCCAATTTGTCTAGAAAGCCAACAGCGTTTCTAGAAGCAGTGTGCATAAGTACAGTTTGACACCGTCACGCAGTCATCGTGAACCAAACGGAATTGGGGCATAGAAGAGTTTGCGCCACTGCGCGAACTGTCCAGAAATCAAAGCAATGGTGACAGAACCCACCCACCAATGTGCGGCTGTGGCTGAGTATTTTCAGACCTTGGCGGCGGCAATAAATACTGCTCGATACCTGATCACATTACAACGGCGTGTCCTCAAAAACGCATTCGAGTAAAACACAATCAGATCATCTGCTGAACGTCTCACTATGTTTTTGGCTCCAGAAGAGCTCGAAAATGCTGCCATAGTGTGGACACAGCGGACGAGAGCAGTGACAGATGACATTGCACCACATAGGTTTATGCACGAATGAACCATGCAGAACAAAAACGATGATTCCGTCTGCGGTACCGGGGATTCACTATAGTTTGTTCAATCATCTATCGATTTTCGAGCACATCTTTCACCTGGAGAGACGCTTGCTACGTAGTCGGCAGAGGGCATCGGTTCTTGTGTGCACTATGGGTGGTCTCACGTTTCGCTTCCAGGCAGATCAAGCCAATCCATCATTGCCGGCTCGCTAAGCTGGTAACGGGTTTGTTGACGAAGCGGAGCATAGCACATTCATGATCCTCTTGTCGCCTGGAGAACCTTGACTCTGCTCTCTCTCCTCTCTCTGGAGTAATAAGTGTCCCAAAAGCGATTGATTCTAGATGTGCGTGCGCATGCGCGTTCAAATTCATGAGCAGCCCACCACACAACTGACTTGATGGGCCTAGATTTCATGTGCAGTGCACTTGTTATCTTATCGCCAGAAGAATTTCAACGACAGTTTTAAACTGTGACAAGGTCGAGTCTGGATCATCTGCCGATTACCAATGAACTTTAATTGCTGCACATCAATTTCCAAGTAGGAAACACTTTTATCGAGAACGTACTTAGGAGAATACAAACAGTGAAAATAAGGTTTCAGATGAACACAATAGGATTTGTCGCTCTTATGTACCAACCAGCGCCTTTTCTAACGTGTTAAGATAAAAGGACCATCAGCGACGTTAATCGACCTAAGTTTAGGATCCGCCACGTAGTCTGTCGATGCAAAAGTTAGTGCGATATGCTTCCCAGACAATCGGGTACCAATTCCTCGATTTCGGAGCCATGGAGGCTCGGTTCACCTGGGCATGACCTCCATCAAGCAAGATTCTTGTACTTAGGACTGCATATATGTGCATAGCCCTCCTACCACATAATCTAGAGAAATGTGAGAGAGTAGGCTATTCGATGAATATGTGCAATACTGCCTCCTCTTTTGTATCATCGGATCATGATAACAATTTTATTTACTAGGCTGGTTCCTTCACAAGGATTTCTAAGATATATGCCAAGTTGAAAGGCGGTTTACCTGCTCAGCCACGTGAGTTTGCATCTTCGCACTTTGGGTTTGATAGCGGCCCACCGCAACACATCTAGCAAACAGTAAAGTTCGTAACACTGACACGATCTGTGAAGCTTAGTACTTCTCTGAGACAACTCTCCAGAGGCCGGATTTACGATTGGTAAACGATTGGTAAGGCAATGGGTTAATGGTAACGAGTAAGTTCACCTACGGAGGATAGTGGGCGGAGAGCATGTTTGGTATTCATAATTCGGCGAATAATATAAATCTACCACATCATTCACTCAGCTCCACGCTCTTGTGAATTCCAGGTAATGCTTCAATTTCTACCCTCTATGCACATAGCCCTGGGTGAAGTCATTCATGCATTCGTACTCAGGAGGTCTCTAGTTCTGCAGATCACCTTTCAGACGTTCCAAGGTTTGACTCCATAAAGTAAGACTGATATCAAAACGGAACAAAACACCTGCATTTTTGATGCCAACTTCAAAATATGTCACCTAGGCACCGACCTAGAAGGCTGAAAGCCAACGCAGTCCAGCCACCAATCCGTCTGTGGACATCTGCGACCCATGCAACTTGTTCTGAAGTGCCATGGAGCCAAAGCCCTTAAACTCCTCTATTTGTTCCAACTAGGAGCCGTACAGGTGAAGATTGCAAGGTGAGTTGTCACTTGTGAGCGCCTTCGCCTTTACGGCGGTACCAGGCTATCCGTAAGAAAAAGCTGCAGCGGAAAAACATGAAGGATATCATTGCCTCAACAACACCGCTTCAAATATGTAGATATGGTACAATCGTCAGCGAACATAAGGGCTGTGTTGGCCTTCTTCAAACTGAATTCAATGTCGGCCACCAAACTCCTTTCGCGTACTTGAACTTTCACAGTGTTTAACAGCAACGGTGTGTATTTATCTATTAGCTCTTCATAGAAGTAAGATTGCTTTCAAATGGGAGACCGATCACTTCGAGTTGTTTGGTATGCTGGGCTCAGTTTATTGTGTCGCTTTGCTCGCCAGGTCAGTGACGGGTCACCGCATTGTTACAGCGAGTTGTTACAAGAGGACAGACAGGGAACAAGAAGTGAACAATCGAGTTGTTATGAAACCAGGCGCCAGATTTCTGATGAGCAAGGTTTAGGATTTCTGGTGAGCAGGGTTTAAAATGATGAAAGCATAAAGGAGGACTTTAACCAATTTCTGTTTGGAGTGCGCCACGATTTTAATTTCTGTGAGGGATAGAAGCGAGGGTAATTGAATGCGTAGCTGGCCATTACAATGACTTGCGGTGGCCACCCGATGGACAAGTCAGCGTCTTTTCCTCTCCAGACAACTCTGGCACCAATTCACCGACCACCGGGCTATTGAGTCACTTGAGTTCTGATAGATGATGTGTAAAGGCTTTTTTGAAAGAACCTTCTTCTCGCAGAACCACCCTCTGGCGGCGCTCCGGTTTCTAAGGTGGAAAACTGCTACACACTTATCCATTTGTAACGATGTCCGCAGAATAAACTGCGGGGTGCGCAAAACGTCAATTTGCATTGGATGTTGGAGTTTTTTGTGCGAAAGCCCATTTATTGAATGCAAAGCGGTAATTGACCTGCATAATTAATATTGTTCTCGGAAAATTTCCCGGACGTTGTCAAACCTTTGTTCCAAGACGGTTTCTTGAAGCTGTGCCACGGAACCGAACTGAGTTTGAATTATCAAATGAATAGCTTGCAAACAAAACATTCCAAGAAAAACAAAACAGGTTTGGCAAAGCCTCCGAAGCGGTGGTCGATGTTTGGGCCAGCTTTCTGAGAAACTGTGGCAAGCCATTTTTGGACAAGATTTTGGATTCAAATTTCCATTAAGTATTGTTGACCTTTAGCGGTGGCGATGTCCGTTCCTCCTCGTGGTGCCACTGGAAACTGCTCGTTTGGTGAGCTAAGCTAAGCACGGACACTCGAATGCAGGCGACAGGCCCTTGTGACAGGCCGGCCTACGAAGATCCATGTCACATCACATGGTGTATGAATAGTTACGTTTCTAGAGATTGTGCTACGGCGTCCGCGGGAGCCGACGCGCACTCGCAAAGCCCGGCGAGTGTGGAAAGTATGCGAGGGTCCCTGATGCGAGGACGGCATCGGGGGGCAACTGAGCTAGTCCGAAAGTCCCGTAACGTAAGCAAGACCCGCGTGGCAACGCTGAATGTGGGTACGTTGACGGGCCGCTCGTGCGAGTTGGTTGAAGCACTGGAGCGTAGAAGAGTTGATCTCTGTGCGGTGCAGGAGACGAGGTGGTCCTGCCGCAAGTCAAGGGACATAGGACGTGGCTTCAAGGCCGTTCTATGTGGTAGTCCCAGGACCACCAGCGGTGTCGGAATAATCGTCCCCGAACGATTTCGTGACTCGATTGTAAGCGTCGAGCGCTTTGGCGATCGATTGATGAAGATCGTTGTCGCCGCTAAGGAGCGACTCTATCACTTCTTCTCTGCGTATGCTCCGCAGACTGGCTGCTCCGATCAAGCCAAGGAAGAGTTTTGGAGCCTGCTTGATGAGAAGACAGCAGAGGTACCGCCGAAAGATGTCATCATAGTCGCTGGTGACCTTAATGGGCACGTAGGTGCTACGAAGGACGGTTACAGCTGCCATGGTGGTTTTGGCTATGGGTCACGTAACGCCGATGGTGAGCGTATTCTTGAGTATGCGGAATCGCATAATCTCACCATCGTGAACACTGTCTTCCGAAAACGCGACTCCCACCTCATCTCATACTATAGTGGGAGCTCCAAGTCTCAGATAGACTTTGTCCTTGTGAATGATCGCGACCGGAGCATTGTCACAGACGCGAAGATCGTGCCGTATGAGACGGTCGCCCCACAGCATCGACCGCTGATCTGCACCCTAACGATCGCCCCTCCGAGGCTGAAGCAGATCGAGCGAAGCGGTGCTGCAAGAATCAAGTGGTGGCGAATGAAAGAGAAGGAAGCAGCTGTGATTTCCCGCGTACGGTTGCCGACAGTCACGACTGTCGACGAGACTTGGAAGATGGCGACCGACGCGATACGTCAAGCTGCACAGTCGGAACTCGGCATTACGAAGCCTGGACGACGCAAAGTCGACAAGCAGACATGGCTGTGGACAGACGATGTGAAAGCGAAGGTTCGAGAGAAGAAATCGCTGTATCATGTGTTTCTCGGCGATAAAACAGCCGACAACTGGCAGAAGTATCAGAAGGCGAAGAAAGCTGCAAAGAAGGCCGTGGCTGTTGCAAAAGCCACTCATTATAGTGATGTCAACGAGAAGCTCGCGTCGCGCGATGGTGAGCGGTTTTTGTACCGACTTGCTAAAACCCGCCATCGCCAAGGCGAGGATATCGAAAAGTTCTTTGGCATCAATGATGAGAGCGGCCATCTTCTGACAGACCGCAAAAAGGCGCTGAAGCGATGGCGTGATTACTTTGAGGAAATTTCCACTATGGAATTTCCTCATCCGGCCATCCCTTCTGTGGCTTCTGTACACGGTCCTGTTCACAAGATCACCGTGGAGGAAACAGAAGCGGCTCTGAAGAAGATGAAGCCCGGTAAGGCGACAGGGCCGGATGATCTGGCAGCCGATGTTTGGAGGTCGAAGCTCTGGTATCCTGCTGAGTGGTTGACTGAGTTCTTCAACCAGGTAGTAAAGGAGAGGAAAGTACCGGAGTGTTGGCATAACAGTACGACGATTCCGATCTGGAAGAAGAAGGGCAGTCCTGCGGACTGCTTCAATTATCGTCCGATTCGCTTGCTTTCGCACAGCATGAAGATCTTCAAGCGAATCCTCGATAGACGAATTCGTGAAATCGTCAATCTCTCCGACAACCAGTGCGGTTTCGTGTCTGGTTGTGGGACCATTGATGCTATACACGCCGCCCGACTCCTGGTGGAGAAGCATCGCGAGAAACAGAAGCCGGTGCATATAGCCTTTCTCGACTTGGAGAAGGCCTTCGACCGCGTACCGCGTGAGGTTATATGGTACGCCTTACGACAACACAACGTACCTGAGGAACTCATAGAGTGGGTGCGGATGCTCTATTCTTGCCCAAAGAGTAGAGTGCAAGCTGCAGCTGGAACCTCAATGGAGTTTCCCATCTCTGTTGGGGTGCACCAAGGTTCTGCGCTTTCTCCACTCCTCTTTGTTGTCGTCATGGATGCCATTACGAGAGATCTTCAGAAGCCCGTCCCATGGACGCTGCTTTATGCTGATGACGTGATGCTCGCTTGCGAAGATAAAGATGATCTCGAGCGGCAGGTGCAAGCTTGGTGCGACCGCCTGGCGAGGTTTGGACTTAAATTGAACGTCAACAAGACCGAGTACCTAACGACTGACGTAAACGAGTCCGGCTCCATTAAGATTGACGGCACTGAGCTTGCACGCACATCGGTTTTCAAGTACCTGGGGTCAGCAATAGCGTCTGACGGCAGTCTGATGGTTGAAGTGAACTCACGCGTGAGTGCAGCTTGGTCCAAGTGGCGTTCGCTAACTGGCGTGCTCTGCGATAGGAAGATGCCAGAGCACCTCAAGTCGAAGATCTACAGAGCAGTCATCCGGCCGGTAGCGATGTACGGCGCTGAGTGTTGGCCTGCGACCAAGGAAGTTGAAACGCGCCTCAGCGTCATGGAGACGAAGATGCTGCGCTGGACGGCTGGAGTCACGCGCATGGACCGCATCCGAAATGATGCTATTCGGCAGAAGTTCGGTGTCGCGCCGATAGCGGACAAGATGCGCGAAGCTCGCTTGCGATGGTACGGCCACGTTCTGCGTGGAAAGGAAGACAGCGTCCGCAAGATAGGCCTTGAGTTGGAAGTGCCAGGAAAGCGGCCTAGAGGGCGCCCGAAGCAGCGTTGGTCCGATACGTTGCACGTGGACATGAAAGTAACTGGCGTCAACCCTGATGAAGCGCAGGATCGAGAAAGGTGGCGTCATGACACCAGAAGGGCGGACCCCGCTACGAAGCGGGACAAACGCTGAAGAAGAAGAAGAAGAAGAAGAAGATTGTTGACCTTTAGCCTACGATTTCTTTCTATGTTTCCGGCGGAGCGAATCTATCGATGCTCTATACAATGTGTCCAAAGCATGTGCTGTCATTCTCAGCTACGTGAATTGATGTTGAGAACGCATCTGATCTTTTTCAGTGCAGCGCGATCCTATAAGGTTGATGAAAAAGTCTTGCACCAAGAATTTTGAAAATATTTCAAAATTTAACGGGAACTTCTAAGGACTGTTTGGTGCTACATAGTTCTAGCACAAAAATGCTGTAATATTTCGCATACATGGCAATTTGCTTTTGAGGGCATATAAATACTACGACTGTAGTGAAGTGTGACTGACTCCGTGACTCGGACAAGGCTTCGCGACTGACTATCGCTCAATATCTCGTTGTTCTTCTCCGTAATAAGCACTTTCTCGAGAATGTCGTCACGGGAGATATATCCTGGGTCTTCCTCGTTAACCATACAATGGTAGGCCTAGTGGTTCGCTCAAGGAGAACCACAACCTCAAGGCGGACATCCTCCAGAGGTAGGTAATGCTGTTCATGGGATTCTCGAAGAATGCTCTATCATCACCTCCTCGACGACGGCACCGCAGTAACGGCGAGCATCTACGCTACACAGCTGCAGAAGCTGAGCGATGCCACGTTGCAGAGACGGCGAAGGCTGAGGAATGTTTACCTTCTTCACGACAATACTCGCCCCCACTTTGCAAAGTCGTTTCGCCAAAAGTTGCAGGAGCTTCGGTGGGAGGTGGTGCTCCACCCACCGTATTCGCCAGGTCTTGCGCTATCGGACTACCACCTCCTTCGAGCTCACGAGCAACAACTAAGGGATAGGTGCTTCAACGACCGAACTGAACTGGAATCTGAGGTGGAGCACTTCTTTGAGTCACAGCTGACTTCATTCTGGAAGGAAGGATTTCGTGATCTCTCCAGCAGATAGCAGAAGGTTGTAGATGCAAATGGTAATTACTTCGAAGATTGAACTCGCCCACAAAAGAAGCAATAAAATTTTGAAAAAAAAAATTACGCTGTGGTGCAAGACTTTTTCACCAACCTAATATTATATAAATGTCTACATAATTGGCAGGGTTAGTCCTATTTCTGGCATTTGAAGGGTGTAAAAATCCCGCATCTTGTTCTTTCAAGATTACTTCAAGCAGTGATTTTTACTCTTCATGTTTATTAACTTGTAGAACCAAGTCGAATTTATTACACTTTCTTTACAGAGTTGTGTTTGTGAAGCCCACTTCACGTTTTAAGCGTAGAAAGGAAAAAATGGTGTCAGCGTTTAGAGATTGCAGCGCATGCGTTAGTCCTTCTTCATAGTTAAGAACAATATCGAACCTTTTTTGATTAACATTGTTTTTGTTTTTGTTTTTGTTTTTTGTTCAAGTGTTCAACAAGGTTTCTTATAACTGCATTTTGAACAGCAAGGATAAATAATTACATTACCTTGCAAAAATCCAGCGCATCCATCATCGACGAGGAGGTGTGTGGTCCGTCGCTATGTTTGGCTCGCTCACATCTCCCTTTCTTAATCGTTTGTCCGCAACATTCAGTTCTGGAACATTTGCATCGTCAAACCCTATTTAAAAAAACAGGGAAATTTTTCTTAATGCTTTTTGTCACTTCAAAAATTGCCGTAACGCTTACAAGGTAAGAGCCTTCTCGTCAGCTGGCGTGGAATTTCTCGCATGTGTGAATTCCTTTCTTTATCAGGAATTTAACAGAACTTGAAACTTAGTTACAATATGGGCGCGTGTTAGCGCAGTCCAACGAGTCGCCGATCGACCGCCGCATGCCGCCGATTCTAGGTCTTAAGTTCGGATCTGTCACCCAAGACCAACCAAGCGTTCCATCCGTTTGCAGTCGGTGCCAGGCTTGTCTAGGAAGGATTAAACACTGACCGGCTGGCCACTGCAAGTCACTGCGTAGGTCCAATACTCTTCAAATTACCTCCACGTACCTAGGTACTAGACATAGAATACGCTGCGCTTCCCAGTAGGGATTAAACACCGCCGTGCTTTATTGTCAATCCTCCTGACACTCGAGAATAAGACGAAAAAAGAAATCTTCGGAATCTCCTATGCATGGACAGAACATGACAAACACCATGATGACCTGCTTGTTGTATGGTGCTTCTCGCTCCATCACTTCGAAAACACTAAGACTCGTATTCGTAAGAGGAAATCTCGTCAATCTTTTTCGAGGCTCACCTACTACATAAGCATATAATTTTTTTGAGTCCCTACTAAACCAATTTCTGCTGCTCATCTATCTAATGGTTTCTTCAACTTTTTTTAGCTCCAGTTTTTGGTCTTGATTATGAACTGTTTCCGATATGGCATCGGCACAGAAGCATTGAAACATCAAAAGTATCGTCATCCTTATCGCATCAGCCTCACTTCGTCACCGTTAACATAATATCTTTTCCTTTTCAAAGGCAAATTTCTCTCCATATTTGCCAATAAGAGGTGGTTGTGCTGCGGCTTTTGACAATTTAGGGGATTTCGCAAGAGAGGATGAACGAGTTCAATTGCGCCAGTTGAAAGTTATGTCCTTCCTTCTTTATATTCTTTTTTTGAAAAGCCCACAAACAAATGTAATAAATAAATAAATTAATACTTGAATACAACATTTATGTGGGGAAAATAATTGCAAGAAAGGCTGCTTGCTAACGCTTCATTTTATCTGTGCCGATACACTACCGCATGAAATAAGCTTGTCTCCTCTATTTTGGATCACTTCGAGTGCGCGCTTAAGCTTCAAACAAAAACGTATACAACTGACTGTAATGATTAAGTTCAATGTTAACTAGGATACTCATCTTTGCCATGACACTACCTCACCCCCTCCTTCCCAGTAATAGCTTGACCTACGCCGTGGATGCTGGAAGTCTGCACTCGTCTTCTGCGAATCTGAGAATTCTGGGAGCTGCGAACAAAAAAACATGTTGCCGAGTTCCTCTGTCACAATTTCATGGCAGCGTAGAAAAAATTCTCAAGAAGGAAAACCGAAACTGGGACAAAACAAGCCAAGTTTTGTCTAGAACCGACTGCGTCAGCACTATCAAGATGATGCAGGCGTATTCCTCATCCCGATTTAAACTTCTTACAATGGATAAATTTCACACTGACCAAAAGAGTTCTCTTGTTGAAGTCGTTAACATATCGCATCTAGAAGCTCTTTTCGTGAAAGTTTATGGCCGGTTGTTGATCCTTCATTTCATAGTACAGAATGAGACTGAAATTTCCTTCATCATGAGGCGATTTCCAACACACTTGCATAAGCTCCGAAACGGCACAAAAACCTTCGTAGAACAAATATTGGAATTTGACTGGCTGCGTTACCTTACATTTCACGGCGGAATTGAGTCCTTCCAATCACACCAATGTGTCATTATCCATCGTGTGGTGTTTGAGCGCTGATGTATCGTGGAATAAATTAGGTCTTAATTGCTCTGAGGTGTGACCACTTCGGTCGCGGTTGCGCTGCCTATTTGTGTCATTGCTGCAGACAGAAAACGCAGTCAAAAAGGCGAAACCAGTGATGGTGAAGGCGTTTGACCTTATCTCCAACCGCGGAGAAACTGAATGATGTGACGCATAGCAGTAATTGTTGACTTTTTCTGCACAACAAATGCTGCCGTTCCGCGAAAACCGGTCCGATTTTCCGCTCAGTGCACGCACACTTTTTGAAAGAGATCTAGGCACAGCTGTAGGTCACACCAGTTCTTATCGAAATGCATCTTTCAGCAAAGAGACGTCTAATAGTGAGCAAGGGGTAGTAGGTATAGGCTCGTTACCTGTGAGCGGTATCAACCGCTAGAGCGCGAAATTCGCTTTCTTACCCCGTTTCAGCGCATCTAATCAAAACCAACTACTTTTGACAGCTAGCGGAAAGTTGCGTCACCGCTATGTCTTTTCATTCCAGTCATGGTTCCCACCTCTAATTGAAAGGAATCTATGGGACAAATTCTCATTTCCAGCGCATCTGATTGATGGTGACAGTGAACGATGATAGATGAAAGCAAAGGATTTGCCAGAATTTTGGATAAAAGATGATAAGGTCAGGATAAGCATAAAAATAAAGTACGGCGTTACTCAGCCCGTTTTGGGATGGACCACTCATTTTGCCTCTACGGGATGTCGTGGAGGTGATCTGGATTTGGCTAAACAATGACTTGGGGTGACCAGTTGATGAACAAGTCAGCGCTTTATGCTTCCCAGACAAGTCTGGTTCCCCGGTGAGGTGGAAGGCTTGGTTGGCCTGGGGGGAAAATCCGCAGTAGGAACCTGGTTTCAAGTCAAGTTGCACGCGATATCCGGCACCTCCTCCGATTGCGCTACACGCGACCTCGAAGTGAGGGTACAGATCAGGAAACTGTGAACATCAGAAAACACAAGAAAGCGCCAGTCAAGAGAGTGGAAAATATGGAAACGCCCTGTTCTTATTGTCAATAATGTGCCAACATGAGGTTTCGAGGAGGATCGTTATTTCTGCGATACGGTTCGACTAATTCATCGCCTTCAGAGGCCTGAACGTGGGCTACGCCTTTCGATACGCAGTTTAGATCATCAAGTGCCTAGCTAATCTAGCGGTTTTGACATGAAACTGCGACCAAGCGTAAATGGCCTAGGAGGAAGAGGTAAACTGACCATAGCTTCACCAGTATTTAGAGCGCAATTGCTTTCTGTTAGTTTACCAGTAAGAGCACAAGAAACAAACCGTGTAAACTACCGCATACCCAAAATTTCTAGATATGAAGCAGAATAAGTGGTTGTTATACAGTTCGCAGTGTGGTAGAAAAGGGCAATAGTGCACTTATAACGGATATACACCCGTTTACAATACCGCCCGCGTCGCGCGGTCAAAAAGACGGTTTTCGACGGAAAAATCCGTCGCAAACCGTCGGATGCTCATAACTCCTTTAATTTTACGTTGTTTGAGAAAGTGGCACAGTTCGATTCGCCTCGTCGAGGTCTACACAAAATTATATAAAACTTCACTAGAACACCGCGTTTTCGCCGGGGGTGGTCTAAAAAATGACTGGAGCAGGTTCTTGCGATTAGAGCACCTTTCCCTGGACGTGCATGTTTTCGGAGTATCTCATGCGTTGTCAGTGCTGTCAGTGCTCTGTCACGTTGTCAGTACTCTGTCATGGCTGGAATGCTCCGGAAGTGCGCCGTGCACAATGCATATAGGATCGAACCTAACAATCGAGTGGGAGAAAGCATGTTCACTCCGCTTATACCTTCCCTCACTGGAAAATGTGAAGCCTTCAAGACTACCTCGAACAGTTTGAAAATTTTTATCGGCGCAACATGTGGACGGGGGGGGGGGGGGGGGAGCAGTCCGTGGCTTCGACCGCCTTGAGCATAGCAGTCGGGTTTGGTGGCGTGGAATTTCCCCCGTTGTACGCGTACGTACGTGTAATGCAAGTTGCACCGAGAGGGACCTAGGTCAAACTGGTAAAAACCCGTAACTTTTTCGAGTACTGGTGGACTGCCCCCTCCGTCCACTAGTTGCGCCTTTTTATCAAAAAGTTCCAGCCGTCCTGCTTAGGAATTGCTCCAATCTGTCTCAGTGAGACTTAAGTGTGCGCCGTGTGCAATGCGTATAAGTATGAAACTATCAATCGAGTGGGTTCGACAACTGGTAGAGTGAGCGTTTGGGGAGTTCTATCATACCTTTGCAGCCGCCCTACTAAGGAATTGCTCTAAGGCAATTCGCCTTTATAGTGAGTGCACCATGATCAATGCATATAGAATCGAACTTTTCAATCGAGTGGCGCAACCGCTCGCAAGTTGCACGCGCGGGCGTGTTCGGAGCGCAACAACTCTTTCATGTTCAGATCGTTTCGGCTGCAACTCTCGTGGGTATTGTAGGCAGTAAAACGGTCTAGCAGTACGCTAAAGTAGAACGGTGTACTTGGAGGAGACAATGTTACAGGGCAGCGAAAGTGCAGGTGAGGCTTATATGACGCATTTTTTCCGATTTCGGTGGACCACTGCGGAAAGACCCGGCGAGCAGATGACCTTGAAATGCGTTTGCAAACAGAGCGCTTAAGGTACTTTACGAAAACTGCTCAAAACTCCTCAGCTTCTTAAACTGCCTTAGCCTCAGCTGCCAGTTTAAGGCGGCGGAAGATAGCGGTTAGAGTTTCTTGCGCTCTTACTCGTCAAGAGTTGAGTGCTCGAAACTCGCAATGGTACCTTTCTGTTCAGCATAAAAAGCGCTATCGAGTGACACCAATTTCAACCGATTTTGGAAACATCAATTTTTTCACAGATTCGCATCGAGGACGAGGCCGCTCGAGGCCGCGGCAGGCGGTCGTTGAAAAACGATACTTTCGAATTGGACCACGCTTAATGCCATTCGATAGAGCTTTTCATGCTGAATTGAATGGTTTTATTTAGATTAGGAAAAATTGTAATCTGGGCGAGTAGCAGCGCGGAGAACATCTGCCGTTGTTGCCCTAAATTGCACGCGCGGGCGTGTTCTGAGCACGATAACTCTGTGCTGCGTGAACCTTTCCAGTTGCAGCTTTAGGCTTTTGTAGTCAGTAAAACGTTCTAGTAAAACGCTGAAACACAGCAATGTAGCTTATGAATGAACAAAGTTACAGTAGTGCGAATGTGCAGGTTAGCCTTGTGAGACAAGATTTTTTACAAATTTAGTCGACCCCTGCGGGAAGACGCAGACAGCTAACGGCCTAGAAATGCGCAGGCATGCAGAACGCTTAAGTTTCTATACGATAATGTGCTCACAACTCCCTAGCTGATTAAACTGCCTTAGCACGAGCTGCACTTTTAGGGCGGCGGAGTTTAGCGTTTGAAGTTTCCTGTGCAATTATTCGCCCAAATTTGAGTTTTCGACATTCGCAATAACACCATTGAAGACGTGTGCACTCCAGGCGAGCGTGCGAGGAAGATGATCATCGAAAATCGATATTTTCGAAATTGGTTAAATTTTCTCTTCCAAAATATCTAGGGGTCATTTGGGGCGCTGATTACGAATCCTACGTCCGTTTTTGAAAACTCGGTAGGTTTTGGTCTTTCTACTGGATAATTGAGGGTGGTCGGGTCAGGATCATCGATTTTGCTCAAACTTCGTATAGGGCGGAGACTTATTCAGTGTGCCGAACACGATGCCGAAGTTCATTTGGACGATTACGGCAGGAGACCACCCATACCTGAGGGTGATCGGCGATCCTGACCCGACCACCCTCAGACGGGAAATAACCTACTGAAATCGGCGGAATTTTCAAAAAGCGGACGTCGGATTCGTAATGAGCACCTCAAATTGATGATTTTGGATGAGGTTTGCACGAGGAAATTTGGCCAATTTCGAAAATACCGGTTTTCGATGACGTCATCGTCCGCGCAGGCTCGGTCGAGGGCGCCAACGTCATCGATGGGAAATTGTCAAAATCGAGAGTGAAACCGTTCGATAGCGCTTTTCGTGATGAACAAAATGGTGTTACTGAAAGTGTCGAAAACCCAAATATGGGCGGGTCAGAGGGCAGGACACCTAAACCGCTAAGTCCGCCGCCCTAAAATGGCATATGGGGCTAAGGCAGTTTAGGCAGCTGGGGAGTTGCGAGCACATCGCCTTAAAGTACCTTAGGTGTTCTGCTCGCCTACGCATTTACATGCTGTTGGCTTGCCGTGTCTTCGCGCAGTGGTCGAGCGAAGTCGGAAAGAATTGGGTCGCACAAGCCTCACCTGCATTTTCGCAGCGCTGTAATTTAGTCCAATCTTGAGGTACCCTGTTGTGCTTTAGAGCGCGTCAAAAACCTTGTGCTGCCTACAAAGTCTTTGCGTTGCAGCCGGAAGGATTCAAACTTTATAGAGTTATTGCGCCACGAACTCGCCCGCGCGTGCATTTGCAAGCGGTCGCCTCACTCGATTGATAGGTTCTATTCTGTATGCATCGTTACCGGGGTGCTCTAAAGCCTCCCCGGAACAGAGTTCAGCAATTCCTGAGTAGGGCGGCAAGAAATTTTTAATCTAATCTAATTTCAAACGGTTCTATCCTATAGGCATTGTGCACGACGCACCCTCTTCTCTCACTCCATAAAACCTCTTCATTTCTATAAGCTGCTCTCCGTGTGTGCACTAAAGCATCTAAGAAGAGTAATCTATGCTGTTTAGCAAGACATTTGAACCGCTTCCGTTCACTCGATTGATAGGTTCGATCCTATATGCATTGTGTAAAAGCTCGTCGAACTGACTGGAGCAAATCCTAAGTAGGACGGCCGGAAACTTTTGTAAATTTCTCCAAACGGTGCATGATACTCTTGAAGACTTTACATTGTTCATTAAGCGAAGAAGAAACCCAGGGGACATGCTTCCGCCCATTCGATTGATAAGTTCGAATATGCATTGAACACGGCGCACTCTCGGAGCATTCCAGGCATGGCAGAGCACTGACAAAGTACGCCATGCTTGAAATACTCCGAAAACATGCACGTCCTGGGAAAGGTGCTCTAATCGCAAGAGCCCGTTCCAGTCATTTTTTAGATCACCCACGGCGAAAACGCGGGGTCTAGTAAAGTCCTATATAATTTTGTTTAGACCTCGAGGAGATGAATCGAACGGTACCAACATTTTCTCAAACAACGTAAAATTAAAGGAGTTATGAGCATCCGACGGTTTGCGACGGAATTTCCGTTGCCACGGTGACCGGTGACCGGCTTGACGAAGACTCTGAAGTATTTCGAAGAACTGAAAGCTAGGAATAAGCCAGCAAATAGGAACAACCTGATCCAAACACCAGTTTGAAAGATGAAATCTCTTCACCTAACGCTAGTCTTTGTGCCTTAGTTAGTTTGTTTTGCTTCTAATTTTTGAAAAGAAAAATGTTATGGGAGACGCAGCCTTAAGAAAAAATAGCCACGCTGTCTGAATAACCTCAAAAAATATTATCACTTAACCTCATGCAACATCTTGATCTTTACCCCAACGTGCTGGAATCAGTGAATTTGCTGGAGTTGTAGGGAGAACTGCGCAGCGCAAATCTTCTATTCATTGTTCAACGGCTATTCGAATGATAGTGGAACTGCCGTTTACATCACACGTACATAATAACAGAGGAAAAACACCACACTCCTCGATTCATAACTCTCTGTAAACAGTGTCTAGGCTATCAATCGAATGAACGCTGCAATATTCTGGACGAATGCGCAGCACGATCCTTCAACAATTCTTTGAGTTGGAGCCGTCTAAAGTCCATTTAAAACTGTTTTTGCCAAACGGCTAGAAATTCTATGATCATTTAAAAGGGATAGACATTTCTTTTTAAGACACGCCGTATAAGAATTTGTTAACATCAATTTTCTTAAAACAAAAGATTATTTAGGCTTTGCTATATATAGTAGTGCCTTTTTTACTCTAGATATATCTATTATATACTATTACTACTATTTTCCACGTATCTCCCTCGATAGTGAGCCTTCGGCCTCTCTTGTTAAGAGGGATCTCGGGCCGCTTGTCGCAGGGCCATGTGGCGCGTCCCCGGGTGGTGGATAGGGGAACGAAAACGCGAACCAAATGCGACCGTGTACTGCCCAGAGACGCAGGTGGGATGCAGGGGATGGACTCCTTGCTCCTGCTGTGTCGGGTCGTTTCTTGTGCGTGGGAGCGGCATGTTCATGCACAGTGTGCGTGGATGAGTTTGCGCCTGTGCGGATTGTAACAGTGTCGACCCGGCCAAAAGATTGCACTCGGTAGACTGAGAGTACATCGTAAGGCGATTCGAGGCCGCTTCAAAAGTCTCGCCCCGTCCCTTCGGGCAGTCTGGCTGGCTGCCCGGAGTTCTTCGCCCGCACGACAGAGCCTGACTAGCTACCGTGTGTACTGCAGTCAAACACAGCAGCAATAAAGGGTCTCATTCCCCTGACCCCGAAAGAGCCCCTATTTCTGCAGCGATGGGAAGGACGAGTACGGAGAGGCTGCTAAAATCTCAGGGCATCCGTCGAGGACCTGATGATGCAAGCCAGGAAGATCAAGTACGACGCCATCGGGCTGACAGAGACAAGAAGACACCACCCCCTACACGCCGCCTACGACTCCGGAGAAGAACTGTTCCTCGAAACATGCGACAGCAGGGGAGTAGGCGGCGTTGATGTCCTCGTCAACGCGCACTTGGCCATGAACATCGATTCGTACGAGTCTCTGACAATCCGAGTCGGACGTCTGCGACTGAAGCGATGTGGCTCCGTGCCAGCTTTGACTGTGTTCGTTGCGTATGCCCCAACATCCGACTACGACGACGAAGAGGTCGAAGCCTTCTACGTGGAGCTGGAGAAATTCTATAAGGAAGACCGCACCTTCTACAAGGTGATCGCCGGCGACTTCAACGCCAAGATCGGGCCACGAAGGTCGGCGGAAGAACTTTACATTGGAACCCACGGTTTGGAGTGGAACGAGCAAGGCGAAAGGCTGTCTGAGTTTATCATGTCGACCAAGACCATCTAGAGTCCCAGAACGACCACCAACTGGGACCTTTACACCCCTCTTGCCAGCCTTTGGGAAGATACCGTTATGGACAACATCGACGAGGAATACGACCGCTTCGTGCACCATCTCCGCGATAGTGCTAAGGGCAGCCGAGAGCTTGAAGACCACGACGAGACGTCTGTCTCCGGAAACTCTCGAGCTATTACGCCAGCTTGGGGCAGCACGAGCGTTAGGCAACTACCACCTGACGTCCGAGCTTGCGCAGCTATGCAGAGCGGCGATAAAGGAAGATCTCAAGGAGAGAAGGGCGGAAATGTTGGCTGAAGCAGCAGAGGCAGGGTTGAGCATCCGCAATGCCCGCCGGAACTGCGCCAACTTCTAGACCAAAACGACCCCTCTCCGACGTCCTGACGGAACCGTCACCTCTTTCAGAAGGATCATGGAGACGGGCATCCACGACTTCTACTCCGATCTCTTCGATAGCCACGTCCACCTGCCCCATGCCATCTTCCGCAGTATGGATACGTTGTTCCCTCTGTTCTCCCTTCCGAGATCCGACACGCCATCTCGTCTGTGAAGAAACGTACAGCACCCGGTCCTGACAGTATCAGACCCGAACACCTGAAGAACCTCCCGCCAGCGTTTATCAACACCTTGGTAATCTGGAAGGTTAGTTTCTTACCAGTGAGACCATTAGTCAGGGTGTGAGCTGTGAAACGAAGTTGATGAGTAGTGTTGCATACTTCAAATGTTGAGATTCCTAGGATCTAGCAGTCAAGATTTACAATCTGCCGATTGTATTGAATTTGGGGCGTACTAGAAATTTTTATAAACGGAAGTTAAAGCGCTGGTTTCCCCGACCACATTTCTATTCATGCGAAAGTATTCGCTATTGGAAAAATGGATCTTTGGGTTGAATAATTGGGTCGTATGATAATTTCGAAATTTTCTGTTTTCTGATTTTTGTTTTCTGACGAGAACGATTTTCTGTTTTCTGTTTTCTGATAAAATTTTAAAAATTTCCGCCCATCCCTGGTCGCAGCGCTTCAGCCCCCGATGGCGAACGCATGCTGGACGGCAGCGCTGACCTGAGGGGGCGCCTAAGATCCCCATTCCGGCTTTTTCTTGTCTGGTGACTGGCTGCTGTTATGTCACCTTAGCGATGAGCATGAGTATGATACAAGTCTTGAGAGTCGTCAGAATTCGTCCCGTCTATGAAGGAGATTATCCTAGGCTATAGCTATACTCTCCATTTCATTCTGCTTCTTTCGTCCCCTATCGTATTTCATTTTTTCCGCGTCCACCGTGAAGACTCGTAGGTTGAGAAAAGCCTGCGATTACTTTATCAAAGGGTACTAACAGGACGAAATTGGTGCAAGTTTTCCTGAGTACTATTACTAGAAAATGCTGGTACACTGGCTGTTCCGCAATACGTCACGATTTCGCCACCCCAGTTGGTCGTTGTGTACAACATCTGCACTGAGGCGTGGAGGGTAGCTTCCTACGGTCTACTGCTGTGAATCAAGTACTTTCAAGAAGTCGTGATGTTCTTCCAAAGAACTACTGAAGTGTAGTCGTCCAAGAGCGTCAGAGAGTTCATTTCTCTCCGAATGGGAATTATTTTGGAGACGGTGTCGGAAGTTAACCGTAGCTAAACCAACTGCATGACCCAACACTCCAGCCTTGTAAGTGCTCTATTTACTGCATTAAGATCCAATGGAGAAGGCTTTATTCCTTGTCTCGTCTGCCGTACAGCATTGCATCATCAAGTACAGTACAGTACCGTATCATTCAATATTATTCCTCATGTACATGGATCACAATGAATAGCTAACTCAAGAAGTGCAACAATGCTGACATGA
Organism: Heligmosomoides polygyrus bakeri; assembly: GCA_947359475.1. Classification (NCBI taxonomy): domain Eukaryota; kingdom Metazoa; phylum Nematoda; class Chromadorea; order Rhabditida; family Heligmosomidae; genus Heligmosomoides; species Heligmosomoides polygyrus. The sequence continues at coordinate 28,068,309 of OX375869.1, read as the reverse complement.
TACAATACCGCTCATAACTAGTGTCGCATTTGGCGTCGGAATCGTTGAGAGTGAAGATACTGAGAAACCGAGCACATCTTTAGAATCGGACCGTCGAGCAGAGTTCAAAAGTTTAAATAATTTTCCCTGTACTCCAAATTTTACCTAGTTACAGTGATTTTCTTCCTGAAGATTTTGAAAGCGTTCCCCCTTCATATCCTCAGTATAAATTGATCGGTGTTCAAAATTACCACCTATATATAAAAGAGTTTGTCCGTCGAGTGATCTAATCTAAGTGAGATACGCCACATCACCCACAGCGAGAGCGGTCGAATGATCTAACCTAAGTGAGGTACGCCACATCACCCACAGCGATAGCGGTCGAATGATCTAACCTAAGTGAGGTACGCCGCATCTCCCACAGCGAGAGTGGTCGAATGATCTAACCTAAGTGAGGTAGGCCGCATCACCCACAGCGAGAGCGGTCGAATGATCTAACCTAAGTGAGGTACGCCGCATCACCCACAGCGAGAGTGGCCGAATGATCTAACCTAAGTGAGGTACGCCGCATCACCCACAGCGAGAGCGGTCGAATGATCTAATCTAAGTGTGGTACGCTGTATCATCCACAGCGCGGTCGAAATTTCCCATTGAACGTGGGAATTGCTGCAGCATGGAAAGCGCATCCGTTTACTGCTTGACACAACAGCACTTATGTGCGTTCCTGAGCGTCCAGATTCAGAAACCGTGCCGCCGACTTCGTGCAATTAGCATTAGAAGGCCACTAAAGGGAAAAGAATATAAGATGGGGCTTCGAGGATGGAGAATCGACAGCGACCAGGAGGTAGCGACTTGGACGAAGCATCGAGATGGGAGGGGGGTCGATAGGGGGAACAATGAAGCAGGCTAGGAGGTGGCACCAAGAAGGGTTTAGGCGTTAAGGGGGGACCAGTAGGGAATTAGCAGTCAGGGGGGGAGCAGTTAAGAGGATTAGTAAGGGGATCCATTACCAGTAAGAGAGTACGGATTTAGAAGATGTGACACCGATGTCACACAATGGGCGTTCGCTCGCCGTCGTCGTGTCGTGAGCGTGGGAGGCCTACTTAATTGGGGTAGAGTAGTAGGGAAGATCCCGAGGGGGGGGGGGGGGGAGGAGAGATCGACCAGGAACAAGGGACCTGGAGGCGAGACCAGGGCGGGGAACCAGCAAGAAGGGAGCCGTAGGGGAATTCATACGGAGAACAAGGAATCTGCCATATGCATAGCCTCTTCATGTTCAACACAGCGGCGACTGCGCGCGCTTCTGAGCTTCTTGATCCAGAAAACGGGCCCCCTAGCGTCGCGCAGCAAGCATCCTGATTTTGAATACGTGTCACCGACCGTGCCGTGAGCATGGGAGGACCACTTAGGGGGTGGTGGAGAAGGGCGGTAGGGGGGACCTCTATGGTGGACCAGGCGAGCGACCAGGAAGGAAAGGAAGAACCTGGAGGAGGGGCCAGGATGGAAAAACCAGCAAGAAGAGACCAGTAGGTGTCAATAGTGGAAACAAAGAAGTGGGCCAGTAGTTGGGACCAGAAAGGTGGGGGAGTAAAAAGGGGGAGGGAAGACCAGTAAAGGCGAACCAGCAATTAGATCCAGTTAAAAAAAAACGAGAGGAGGAACCTGGCTTCGGAAGACATGTCAACGACAACTTGAAACGCTAGCTGTTGAGCATGAGAACAATTGCGGTGGAACAACCTGAGGGACAGAAGTACTGCGCAGCACAAACCAATGACATTACTGGCCGGTGAGGAAAGAATATTTACGATGAAGGTACCGAAGTGGTGAAGGGCTTGATGCCGGTAAAGTACGCACCAAGTCCTAGATGCTAGTGAATTTTATGTTTTACAAAAACTACTTTCCATAGGTCGCAGTGATGCTACAAAGTCGCGCGAAGCGCACAAGTGCGAGACACGCCGTTAGGCGTGTCGGAGCACTTGTAAACGACATATTCAGATTCCTCATTGAATGCCCTTTCTAAAAATGACTGAAATAACTAGTGCTTTTGAGAAATGGCTTAGTTGACCTATATATTGCCCACTGCGGCAGGTTTCCTAGCTCGACCGATATAATTACACCCACAGGATACGTTTCGCTAATTATCCAAACGCTCCATCGAGACGTTTTGAGAGATCTCACAATCAGTTTTCTCAACTATTTTGGTAGATTTGACATTAGCGCGTTGCTACGACCTATTTGAATGCAAACACTGCCGAATTTGGCTAGAGCCAGCCCTTTCTACGACTAGACGGCAAAAGCGATTTCTTCGAATTTACCTTCTTATTTTACACTTATCGAAACCCTCTTATAAACTTAATTTTATGATATCCAAAGTAGAGCAGCTACTGTTATGTGTGATGGAAAAGTTGATCTTTAAAACTTGAAGATTATTCTAATTCATGGTCACAAACTTACCTATTTCGCCTGCTGCATTGGATATTTTCAGCTTTGAACCATCTGTAACTGTTTTGTAAAACAACTTAAAGCGGCGAACGTTTTCTAGTCAGCAGCCGGATTCACACTGCTTTGACGTGGCAGCAGTGGATGATATCTACATAATCGGAACCAGGTGTTTTCGAACGTCTAATTTCGCTTAAAATCAATTCTTCTTAGTGTTTTCTCTCCTTACTCTTTACGTATGCTTTGAGCTAAAAAATGAACGCGGTAGAGTTCTTATTCAGATAAAGGGCTTTCCATTAATGTAGTATAGTACTTCTTCGAAATGTTCAAGATTTCACCCCTCCTCTACCGCAGTGCCGGCTGGGATTTGCAAGTCGACCTGAGCACAGCGCTCCTCAGTTGGGTCGCAGACCTGCCGCGCTCGCACTCCGCCCTTACAGCCGGCGCTACCGCGCCATTGATGCTCAGCAATCAAACAGTACGTTGAAAGATGCTGCTGGCTTTACATTGCCTCACACAATTATTTTCACGTCACACCTCCTTGGAATATTAGAATGAATCTCTATTTTCGATTTAGTTGGCGGACTAACTGAAGTTTCAACTGAAACCAGCGCTTGCTCCTGTGTTCTTCTTCATAGTCTACGACCAAGTAGACTCTAATCCCAACAATGTGCGCGCTCACTCTGACGGTTGAATTCGTAAGCGGCCAGCTAGATGCGAATTCGTTCGCAGAGTGAACGCGCACAGCAACTTGATGAGGTAAGCTGCGCTTCGTAGCACAAGTTTAGACAGTTTGTTCATATTTCAACGATCACACTCGGAAACGCAACCAGGTGAACGTAAAATTTCAGTCGCCGGATCCTCATTTAACAAGAATCACTATTTCACTGAAAAGTTCAGATTTTGCACTGAGATACGACGTTTTGCGATGCACGTTGATTTCGGGCATGTGCGCGCTCACTCTGACGGTTGAATTCGTAAGCGGCCAGCTAGATGCGAATTCGTTCGCAGAGCGAGCGCGAACAGCAACTTGATGAGGTAAGCTGCGCTTCGTAGCACAAGTTTAGACAGTTTGTTCATATTTCAACGACCACACTCGGAAACGCAATCGGATCAACAACAAATTTCAGTCGCCGAACTCACAGTTAACAAAAATCAGTATTTCAGTGAAAAGTTGATAATTTGCGCTGAGATACGACGTTTTGCGATGTACGTTTCGGATGATCAGTTTCAGCAGTTTGTTTGCATTTAAACACGCACCCAAGGAAAGTGAATCACAAACGCAGCTGTCTTGATGAAATTCGGAACTTCACGAATACATAGCTTCATCCCGCTCTCTGCGGAAGGAGTTCGGAAGCAGAGCCTCAATGCGCTACGGACGTCTGCCCAACATACAGAACGTGGTGACCTCACCGTTTACGGCCGCATAGCCTATCATCGACCCGCGTTCATCGCCTGGTACAACTGATCCAGGCGATCAGCCTGCACAGGGCACTTGTATGGTCGCAGCGTCCGAACGGATGATTTTACGACTTCAACTCAGCACAATCAAATATTTATATATTCCTACAACAGCGAGGTTGCTGTGCAAATGAACTGCACTGCATAAAATCAAAAAAACACATCCTACAATACACAAGTAGCACAAAAAATTATACACGATATCCCCTTCCTGTTCGTCCCAATCAAATGCGTCATTACTTGTACCCCCACTACCACTAGACCTTTCTTGTCCTCCTTCCCCAACGTCGCGCTGCGCTTTGCGCGTTCGTCGAGCCCTGCTGTTGAGCGAGGCCTTAGCTCGTTTCCACATATCTTCACGTAGGTTGGTTGGTACATCAAAGAATTTGAAGAGACACTGAAATGAAATTTTTTTAGCAATTGAGATTTTGCAACAATCCACTTACTTTTCTTAAAAAGTCCATTTTATCTACGGAGTCATGGCGCAGGTCGACGGCAATATCCATAATGTGGGGTTCGTCCTTGAATACCTCTTCTTCTAAGCATCTTATAAACTTTTTTGGGTCGCTATTCGCTTTTCGCAATGCGGCGACTAATTCCATAGTGGCGAAAGTGTACTCTATCCCATCTAAAAAAATTTAGTTCCTGTCAGTCATCCTTTGAAGCGTTTCCAAGTTTGTCTACCTGCTTCTACTGGTGCTGACAATCTTCGCACTGTCTGTCGGAGCATCCCTTCCATTCGGTTACGTTGATCCTCTCCGAGCACAATTTTTTGCTCCAATCGCATAAGGAGATCCGCCACACAAGCCAGCCTTTCTTCCACGGCAGTGAGCCTCCTAACGATCTCCCTTTGTGCTGGACTTGAGGACGGATCCCTCTGTACCGTGTCGGGCATCTCGTCTACGGTGGCAATATCGAACACGTCTTCGATAAGCTCTCCTCCTGCCGTCACATGCGCCATCTTCATCTCACAGATCTCCATTGGACCTGTGAAGAGCACCTGAAACTGAGACTGAATTGTTGGAATCTGGTGTCTGGAAATCAGTGACTTACCTTTGCTGTATACGTTCTTCTTCCCCATTTCACCTTTGTAATCGAGCCAACAGGATGCTCTCCGATGATGGATGACGCCGGGACGACGTCCGCCGTGGCCGTGTGTGGGAAATATACGATAGCAAACGACATCTTCGTTTATGAAACATCAGCTGTCCATCCATTTTATATCCTGCAGCTGAACTTCGCTTAATACTGCAGGGTATACTTTATCCCGCGTAATGTCAGTACTCGGCAGTGATCCCCATGTGTGCCTTTAGCATCGTTCCTCCCCTTCCCGTGGCATGCCCTTACTCGACTCAATGATGCGCCTCTTTGGTGTTCTCACTTTGCTGATGATGATGAATTTTTCCCTCGGCAAAACGTCACGCCTTCTAGATTATGTCGCAGACGAATCCAATCTTCAATCACATCGATTTGATTATTAGTATGAGACATCTGGGCATGAGCGCTCGATCAGTTGGAGTGGAGATTCATGAGGCAAGTTTTCGTGTAGTGCTTGGCATGAGAAAATTTCATATATGATAATCACTGCGAATTTTAAGAAGGATCCCAATTTGGGGATAAGAAGAATACAACGTTTCATAAGAAACTTTGAGAAGCCAGAACTGGAACGTCCTTACATATCTCGCTCTCTATAGTTTCTATGGTTCATTTTGCAAATTATAGTCTCCCAATTGCCTTTATTTATTCTCCTTTAAATACTCTTATAGTTCATCAAGCAGAAATAGAGAGGTACACCGTTGTTACAATTCGAACAGTTCTACAACAGCTGTAGATGTGCAGAGAAATCTGAAAACCCGCGGAGTGATTGTCAGTGCAGCCTAGATAAGAAGAACAAGGTTGCGCCTTGGTTATAAAAAGACAACGACGAAGTACTGTCACACTATCCGTGACGAAAACAAAGAAGTGCGGGTGGAATTTTCCATACCGCACCTAGCTCTTCACTCTAAATTCACGAACTGCATTTTTACGGATGAAAGTATTGCACAAAGTCAGTTTAACCCGTTCGATGGTTCTTCGTTAACTTATTCAGTGATTTAGTTGACTGCTCGACGAAGTTCTGCTATGTGCAAGAAGGGGACCATTATGCTCGTATGCGCTCACGAAAAAAGCATCCCGCCAAGGTTCAGGTTTGGGGGGGGGGGTATTTCGTGTAGAGGGCCAAAAGGCATGCTGATTTTGCCCGGCACAGTTCGAATCAATAGCGAGTTGTACTGCAACATGCTTGATAAGGCTTTTACTCCTTTTAATAACGCAAAATATGATGGTGAGCTAAATTTTTGCTTACATGTCTTAAATTAGTTGCATGTGTTTTCAATTTCCGGTTTCGCCAAACTGGTGCAAGACAATGCACCTGCGCACAAAAGCGCATTCACCACCAACCACCTCAAGGAGAGAGGGATAGAAGTGCTTCAGTAGCCAGCTGAAAGCCCTGATTTAAATCCCATAGAGCTAGTGTGAGGCAACATGAAGAGATACATCAGGTGATTTCTGAATCACTAGTGATATGCAGAAAATAAAACAAGTTTTAGAAAAAGAGGATTACGGACTTTGGATGAGCTCAAACTAGCAATCATCCAGTATTGGAAGACTCTAACACCAGAAGTATTACAAAGTACATAGAAGGAATGAGGAGGAAGATGGAGCAGATCGTTGAGCAGGGAGGCCGTAATATTGTTGAAGGGAGGAAGCACTCTTATCCTGTAATAACGTTTACTTTAGTTGCTATAGAGTTTAGTGTTGACGGCTACATGTCTGTCTAATTTTGTGCTACTTGTGTATTGTAGGATGTGTTTTTTTGATTTTATGCAGTGCAGTTCATTTGCACAGCAACCTCGCTGTTGTAGGAATATATAAATATTTGAGTTGAAGTCGTAAAATCATCCGTTCGGACGCTGCGACCATACAAGTGCCCTGTGCAGGCTGATCGCCTGGATCAGTTGTACCAGGCGATGAACGCAGGTCGATGATAGGCTATGCGGCCGTAAACGGTGAGGTCACCACGTTCTGTATGTTGGACAGACGTCCGTAGCGCATTGAGGCTCTGCTTCCGAACTCCTTCCGCAGAGAGCGGGATGAAGCTATGTATTCGTGAAGTTCCGAATTTCATCAAGACAGCTGCGTTTGTGATTCACTTTCCTTGCGTGCGTGTTTAAATGCAAACAAACTGCTGAAACTGATCATCCGAAACGTACATCGCAAAACGTCGTATCTCAGCGCAAATTATCAACTTTTCACTGAAATACTGATTTTTGTTAACTGTGAGTTCGGCGACTGAAATTTGTTGTTGATCCGATTGCGTTTCCGAGTGTGGTCGTTGAAATATGAACAAACTGTCTAAACTTGTGCTACGAAGCGCAGCTTACCTCATCAAGTTGCTGTTCGCGCTCGCTCTGCGAACGAATTCGCATCTAGCTGGCCGCTTACGAATTCAACCGTCAGAGTGAGCGCGCACATGCCCGAAATCAACGTGCATCGCAAAACGTCGTATCTCAGTGCAAAATCTGAACTTTTCAGTGAAATAGTGATTCTTGTTAAATGAGGATCCAGCGACTGAAATTTTACGTTCACCTGGTTGCGTTTCCGAGTGTGATCGTTGAAATATGAACAAACTGTCTAAACTTGTGCTACGAAGCGCAGCTTACCTCATCAAGTTGCTGTTCGCGCTCGCTCTGCGAACGAATTCGCATCTAGCTGGCCGCTTACGAATTCAACCGTCAGAGTGAACGCGCACATGCCCGAAATCAACGTGCATCGCAAAACGTCGTATCTCAGTGCAAAATCTGAACTTTTCAGTGAAATAGTGATTCTTGTTAAATGAGGATCCGGCGACTGAAATTTTACGTTCACCTGGTTGCGTTTCCGAGTGTGATCGTTGAAATATTAACAAACTGTCTAAACTTGTGCTACGAAGCGCAGCTTACCTCATCAAGTTGCTGTGCGCGTTCACTCTGCGAACGAATTCGCATCTAGCTGGCCGCTTACGAATTCAACCGTCAGAGTGAGCGCGCACATTGTTGGGATTAGAGTCTACTTGGTCGTAGACTATGGAGAAGAACACAGGAGCAAGCGCTGGTTTCAGCTGAAACTTCAGTTAGTCCGCCAACTAAATCGAAAATAGAGATTCATTCTAATATTCCAAGGAGGTGTGACGTGAAAATAATTGTGTGAGGCAATGTAAAGCCAGCAGCATCTTCCAACGTACTGTTTGATTGCTGAGCATCAATGGCGCGGTAGCGCCGGCTGTAAGGGCGGAGTGCGAGCGCGGCAGGTCTGCGACCCAACTGAGGAGCGCTGTGCTCAGGTCGACTTGCAAATCCCAGCCGGCACTGCGGTAGAGGAGGGGTGAAATCTTGAACATTTCGAAGAAGCACTATACTACATTAATGGAAAGCCCTTTATCTGAATAAGAACTCTACCGCGTTCATTTTTTAGCTCAAAGCATACGTAACGAGTAAGGAGAGAAAACACTAAGAAGAATTGATTTTAAGTGAAATTAGACGTTCGAAAACACCTGGTTCCGGTTATGTAGATATCATCCACTGCTGCCACGTCAAAGCAGTGTGAATCCGGCTGCTGACTAGAAAACGTTCGCCGCTTTAAGTTGTTTTACAAAACAGTTACAGATGGTTCAAAGCTGAAAAAATCCAATGCAGCAAGCGAAATAGGTCAGTTTGTGACCATGAATTAGAATAATCTTCAAGTTTTAAAGATCAACTTTTCCATCACACATAACAGTAGCTGCTCTACTTTGGATATCATAAAATTAAGTTTATAAGAGGGTTTCGATAAGTGTAAAATAAGAAGGTAAATTCGAAGAAATCGCTTTTGCCGTCTAGTCGTAGAAAGGGCTGGTTCTAGCCAAATTCGGCAGTGTTTGCATTCAAATAGGTCGTAGCAACGCGCTAATGTCAAATCTACCAAAATAGTTGAGAAAACTGATTGTGAGATCTCTCAAAACGTCTCGATGGAGCGTTTGGATAATTAGCGAAACGTATCCTGTGTGTGTAATTATATCGGTCGAGCTAGGAAACCTGCCGCAGTGGGCAATATATAGGTCAACTAAGCCATTTCTCAAAAGCACTAGTTATTTCAGACATTTTTAGAAAGGGCATTCAATGAGGAATCTGAATATGTCGTTTATTTTGAACACCGATCAATTTGTACTGAGGAAATGAAGGGGGAACGCTTTCAAAATCTTCAGGAAGAAAATCACTGTAACTAGGTAAAATTTGGAGTACAGGGAAAATTATTTAGACTTTTGAACTCTGCTCGACGGTCCGAATCTAAAGATGAACAGCCGGTTGCAGGCCGACTTAGAGCACGAACCCTAATCCGTGAACTTACTCTGTAACAACGTACCGAGTTTCATTCAAAGGTGGCTTATCTGCCCCGGAGACAGTGTTCTTGACATATGGGACGGCGGAATCCTCTTAAATACGTGAAGAACTGCAGATGAGGTTCTAGTTAGGCCCTCACACTGGTCAGTGATGGTGTGATGCTGACCTATGGGACCTGCTTCCTCGAACATCTTCATAAACATGGGCGGGATGGGTGGGAGTCACCAGACAAGAAAAGGCCAGAAAATGGGGATCTTAGGCGCTGCTCCCTCAGATCAGCGCTGCCGTCCAGCATGCGCTGGTCATCGGGGGCCGACGCGCTGCCTGCGACCCCCATCACCTGCGGTGTCGCGCCGCGTCGTCCCGACTAATACGTAGTCGTAGAAATACAAAACATCGCTTCTGCCTCCGGTATACTGCGGCAAAAACTCCGTTTTGTATTTCTACTTCACGTGCAACAAAGGAACGCTTAAAGCCGAGAGAGGGTGGTTGGCTAAAGAAGCCAGGATCTACAGTGTCTCGAACGCATATGAGCTACAACTACTTCCAAACATCCGCAAATGTCTGCTCGCTCACAAAAGGTCGCAACATTCAATCACAGCCACGCTTTCCAAGCCATTCGCCTCTTTAGAGAAGGCATTTTGTCGACGGCACTCTCGGGAGCCCAAGAAGCTAGTGCTTTCTGCTTCTAGGATGGCACAGAAGGAAGCATAGCAGTGGTTACGGAATATTAATCCGCTGGGAACAAATAATACTCCGTTTGCTATGGAAGCGAACCATCCCATTTTCGCTGTAACACTAAATTATAAAACTAACGATAAGTGTTGCAGGATCTCGTGTGAAGCTGTTGAGCCAAGATTGGTATACTTCTTTATTCGGCATACGTTTCGGCGTAACCGCCTTCTTCATAGCCTGGAGAAGACAAAAGAAGTTGGAGAAATTACCCGCCCAAGGATCATTTCAAGTTACAGACGCTCCAGGAGTAAGTGATAGAGTGAGACAAAATGGGAGTAAAGCAACCCGACTGACCTTATGAGACAGCAGAGAGACTGCTAAGTCACCCTCGGATGGAGAAAGACGTAGATGAATGAGACCCTCCCTTCGGGCCACATCTTCAGCGACTGTCTGGTTGGCGTTCTCCTGGGTGAAGGCCACCGAGGTCGGCAAATGGGGCCAGCTCCTGGGTAACGGCCAGCCGCTCCTCTTTTCTGTTAATTGTGGGTTCTTGAACGCAATCCACAACGCCTCTAGTGTCTTCCGCGCTGCGATATCGGACCCGCGTGCTAAGATCATTACCTCCACCCCAATCACTGTGCCATTGTGGATTCGCAGTCTGTGCTCTCCCAAGGCAGTAGAGACCTTGCACTTATTCAACCCATCCGTGTGTTCTTTCACCCTGACCCAAAAAGGTCTGCTCGTCTCGCCGATGTATTCTTCCTTGCATTCGGTGCAAGTAATGAGATACACCGTACCAAACACTCTGCAGTCACCTTCATTACCGTACGGGCAGACCATGCAAGACGGCGTTGTGCAGTGTTATCATAGAGACGCTTCCTAACAAGTCGATCCTTGAGGTTAGCCGGGAGAATGTCAACGACCCTTACAAGGTCGTGTAATTCCGCCCTGCAAACACAGTCCCGTACTTGGGTGCTCAGTGCATCCGTGATAAAGGGCACCGAAAAGAGAATTTTGTTACGTTCTTCTTGAGCAGAGTGTGTTGGTGCTGTTGGTGGTCGACGACCTCTTCTAGGCATGTATTCTGACATATATCCATTAGATAACGCAATGTGGGATGCCGATGCCATTGACGAAGACTTCAAGTCGTTGTTGGAAGATACTAAGGCAGCAGTACGGAACATGCTCCGAACAGTAGCCCTTTTAGTACTGCGTGGATGTGCTGAACGGAAATGCACGATGATGTTCTTGTTACTGGGCTTCCGATACCACCTGGTTTGAAAGGTGTTCTGAGAGAGACGGACTTCTGCGTTGAGGAGCGGTAACCACTGATCTGTCGGTTTCTCCCTTGTGAGCTTAATATGCTCCGCTTGTTGATTAAGCAAACCGAAACAGGTGTCCATTTCGTTTTGCATGGGACACACGATGAAGCATCGTCATTAGAGACATTTGTGTACAACGAAGTGACGTCAAATGACTCCATCACAGAGTTACCCTCCAAGTGTACGTTTCGGAGTTTATCCAAGAATGCACCAGTACTGGGAGGGTGGGCAGGTACGAATTTTAGTAACTGCGTAGGAACCAAGTTCAACAGCCACGAAATACGATCTGCTGGCCCACCAATGCTACTTATGATAGGACGAACCTTATGCTGTGTGAAAATGATCTTTGGGTTGAATAATTAGGTCGTATGATAATTTCGAAATTTTCTGTTTTCTGATTTTCTGGCGTTTTTGGCTTTTCTGTTTTCTGATTCCGTTTTCTGACGAGAGCGATTTTCTGTTTTCTGGGAAAATTTTAACGACGGCAAAAAACTAACATTGAACGCTCTGACTAGTAGATCTACCTGACTTTTCACAAACAACTACCACACACAGAAGAGAAAAGAAATACATTTAAAAGTCGACCGATCTGTTGAAGGGCTCAGACAGAACTAAAGAGCTAGGTGAGGGACTCCCTTGATGTACTCGGCGTGTGGAACAGTCTCGTCCCAGCTCAGCGGATGTCCTTTCGTCAGTAGGCCCATTTCCCTGGAAAAGCAATATTTGGATTCGTTACTCAACCAATCTCAGGGCAAACGATCAAAACAGGACGCCTGAGCGATCCTAAAAACTGGAAGGAATGGCATCAACTAAAAAAACTTGAAAAAATCCTCGGAAAGGTACCAATTCAATTTAACGACTTTTGGAGCCGAAGCAAAGCAGCACCTCATACTTAGATATCAGATAAACGCTTAAAAGTGAACTCCGCGTTTGTGCGAATCCCGAGAGACCGAGGAACGATGAAAAAGATAAGCCTATGTTTGCCGTCGCTAGTATTCGGCACCGGTGGCTGCCGCACCGCGAAGTCGCGTGCAACATGTTGCGGCGTTGCGTTTGCTGCGGTGCGAGGTCTTTTCACTGCACTGCCGCTTCAAGACCGTAGAATCTGGGCAATGACATTAACTCAACTCAACAATAACACTCATCGTCAGCTGACTCCATTTAGGCTGCAATTTAACGGTCATTCAAGGAAAGGGCAACAGGATGCCAAAGAACTTTGAGATTTTATTTATTTATTCATTTATTTATTTATTCAATACATACCCGATAAGCGCGGCCGCTAGATAAACAGACACAGCGATAGGATAGTTACAACCGAAGCGCAACATCGATAAGCATACTCAGTAAAAAACCGTAAAAACACAGCAACAAATCAAGTGAATGACGTCAGGTCTGCAACCAAAAATAGCATAACACAACCTACTTAACGAGCAGCCCAGTGTCGAGGAAAAAATGATAGCTCAGTCCTAAGCCTCATAACTCAGCAACGACTTTTGAACAGACCGCTTACGCTGCTACAGAGAAAAGGAGGATTGTACTCCTTTCGTCGCACTAAGATAGCTCTATGAGGGAAGAGGCCAACATTAAACCTGCACCTAGGGCAGGAGAGGAAAATCTCTTCATACCCTCCCTTAGTGTGAGAAACTCGCGTTGTAAAGAAGTTGGACTCACTATGACGCGGTTGGTGGAGTAACTTATAGATCATGAAAATATCAAAGATTTTTCTACGAGATGCCGAGGAATGGAGACCTAGGTGTTTATTCGTTATCGAGGCTTTAGGTACCCTGGAGTACAAAAAGCCCCCATACGAATAAGCACTTTGCGAGTAAAGTTATTCTGTACCTTCTCCAGCGCATTAATCAGGTTTTTCCTACTGGGGGAAAAGACCGTAGTGGAAGATTCCCTAACCGGCGCACATACGACTTATAAGCCCTTGTAGAAACAGCCTTATTCCTGGTAGTCAGACCTTTGAAAATCTGATAGTTTTTTTTACATCAACAAACAGCTGAATAAAGCTAAAAGGAACCTCATCAGAAGTGACTGAGGAGGAGGGTGGCCAACCTTTTAAATGACGCAACAGCATAACCCCATCAAACCATGGAAAACTTTCCATCACTGCATGTTCACAGCGAGATTCCACTGGCAATCATCTTTCAAAAAGACCTTAGCGAATTCTTGAGCCAATAATTCATACTTAGCGTGACCAGTAAGTCCTGCTTCTCCCGATCCAGCTATTACTATTATACTATATTATACAAAAGTGCTAAAAGTTCGTGTAGATGCGCTGTATCTGGGTCATCCTTAAAACAAAGTGAATCCTTGGGACGTTTGTCCTTTTCCACTGACCCACTCGTTCTTTCCATATCGTACATTCTGCTAGAAGGAATTTTCGTGAAAACCCACAAAACCGTAGAAAAGAGCAACCGTAGAAATGTTGTTCGTTATCCGGCGAAAAAACTCCGGATAACGAACAACAAAACGGATAGATCAAAACCCACCAGATAACGGATAAGGAAAACGGTTAATCTGCTCATCCCTGGCTGTAGAAACTTCAAAGCGAAAGTTTCGCCGGAGTATATCGGAGGCGAAAATGGAGTTTACCAACAAAACCCCGAATCTGTTTTTGGAGTCACATTTGGCCAGACGTTCGCCCGCCAATCGGTGACAATACTCGTTAAACGCCGTCTCACGCTCTGCGCTGAACCAACATCGGCTAGAAACAACAAAAACGTATCGAAAAACAAGGTTAAGCCAAAAAGTAGGAGAGGTCTGCTGAAAGCAGAAGCGCCCAGGGATTTGCGTTGCCGGTGAACTGGTCCGCCTGGCAGGGTGCCGAGGCGGCGCACGGTTTTTCGTCGCGTCGTCTCGCGCACTTCACGCCTCCGTCCTCTCTCCTCGCGGTCTGACCCATCTGACCCATCTGAAGTGCTCCTCCAGGTACGACGACGGAGCAACCAAAGCCCGAAAGGCCTGCTGTTGGGTGTAGTACATTTAGCAGCTTAGAAAGCTCCTGCTTTCTGCCAGTGAAGACGTTAAAGAAGAGAGGAAGAGCAATGGCTATGGAATACAAGAACCAGTCATACTCCGTTCCCTATGAATGCGAACCATTTCCATTTTCGCTATAACACTGTCCAAGTCGTAGTGTCTTATCAGACTAGATTCCAACCATGGACTTCGGGACAGCTTGCTTATAAGTGAAGCGAAGCTCTTCAACGGAGCCAGAACACAGACTGAATGCCACTCATGAGCCTCTAATGTGCCTTTTCTGCACCAGATAGCCTCTGTGTTGATTCTCCGCCCATGCTAGCCTTTCTTTTACCACCTGGAAGCTTCGGTATAACCTAAGGAAAGATAGTAACCCGCGGCGCTTGAACAACGGCATCTGAGTCTGAACACCGACTTTCAGACAGCGACACGTTACACCTACCATTCAGGACTCTGCGCGTACTTGCTCAGCCGCATCTGCTCGCCAATGGCTTAATCATGTTTGAAACCATACATGGAACAAACACCATCTGTACTGCATCCTTCTTATTCCTTCCGACAAAAACTTTGTTAGACTACAAATGAGGGCTTTAGATAAGCAATAGGACAAAGAAAAACTCAGCAGCCCTTGATTAAGTGAACCCTCCCGAAAATTTCCGCTAAGTTCGGCCCGCCTTAGCGAGAATAACCATCTGAAGAAGATGCTGATGTTGACCGTAATGGTAGGGGAAGGGGGTTGGATGGCATCGCAACGCAAAACTACTCATCCGATCTTAAGGAAGGTACAGTAAAGTTGGAGCAAAACATATCATCAAATATCGCCTTTTGTTCTACTAGGAAGGGAAAAAAGCTGCATAATCAGACCAGCCAGCTTAATGCGGTTCTCCGTAGCTTAGTGGTACTGCAACATTGCGCAAAACGCGCAAGTGCGAGGCACACCGATTGGCGTCCCGGAAGGCATATTTAGCCTACGATTTACGACTTTGACCATTTACCAGGCAGCACATAGTCTTTTCCCAATAAATCCAATAACAATTCCTAGACCAGCAGGATTTAAAGCTTAGCTGACATGTGCGGCAAACCAGCGCAAAGTTGACTAGCTGCGCGCGATGCTCCCTGCCACCAAAATTCGCTCTTGTTCTCTCGAACAGCGTTTTTGCTATCGACGTAAATAAGTTTAGAAACAGCAACTTATAAGTGAGATGTTTATAGAACAATGCTGGCCCTTCCACACCATGCGGCAGATGACGGAGTCGCACACGGTGAAGCACTGGCCAATCAATTGATTACAAGGGTTCGCTCGATCCCTATGACTGCCTGACAACTTTTCGAAGTTTCGAGCGATAAATTCATGTCAGGTAAGTCTGGAAACAATGAAAATCTGAATTGCCCTTCGGCTCGCCTCTGGAAGTCATTCCATGTGCCAAATACATATTCAGAATTTCCAATGACACCCAGTAGAAGAAAAGTGCAAACCGCATCACTGGCCATCATTGAATTACGCCATTCTCTTTTATCAATTATAAATAGAAATAATACAACTTGTGGCTAGCCAGCTCAACGGCGCAAGCAGGTAAGATGTGTTTAAAAAGCTACGATCCATTGAACGACATCACGATTACTAAACGATCTGATGGCAGTCATGCACAGGAAATATAAATACAGTCATCTGGTGACATGGTCTTCCTGTCTCTATTGTTCCTCTATCGAATACTGCTTTGTTGGAGCCTTTCATATAGCTCACATTTTTTACTTTTTTATTTTTATTTGATGCGTAGACAAAAGTCCAGCATCGTCACAACACAATACGAAATAGCGCTGAATCATGAACAAGACAACAACAGTATTAAAAACCTCGTTACAAAACCAAACAATCAAAGACTTAACTCGTTACAGACGACCTACAGGCGTACACAGAAAACCACGCCAGATCTTCATACTTCCCAAATAGCAAGCTGAACTCCTTCAGAAACCTGTAGGCTAGAAAGTCACACCTTCTCCGCGATTGGAGTCGGGGTTGAGCTTTTCTTTTATGGATCTTGTCGGTACCTCACCGAAGAAAACAGATGGATGGATAGACAGTTTACAAACTAGAATTCTTTACAACATAATGAAATGCAACCTTCTTTCTAAATTCCAGTGAAGGAAATGACAGATTAAGAGCTCTTTGAGACTCCCGTGGTACAATACCGCCCGCGTCGCGCGGTCAAAAAGACGGTTTGCGACGGAAAAATCCGTCGCAAACCGTCGCATGCTCATAACTCTTTTAATTTTGAGCTGTTTCAGAAACACTTGGAACCATTCGATTCGTCTCCTCGAGATCTATAAAACCATGTATAAAACTTTACCAGGCCACCGCGTTTTCGCTGTGGGTGGTCTAAAAGAATAACTGCAGCAGGCTTTTGCGATTGGAGCACCTTATTTTCCAGGACGTGCAGTGATTTCGGAGTATCTCAAGCATGGCGTGCGTTGTCAGTGCTCTGTCATGCCTGGAGTGTTCCGAGAGTGCGCCGTGCACAAAGCATATAGTATCGAACCTATCAATCGAATGGGCGGAAGCATGCACCCTGGGTTTCTATCCTCATTCAACGGAAAATGTAAAGCCTTCAAGACTATCTTGCACCGTTTGGAGAATTTTATATTAAATTTCCGGCCGTCCTACTTAGGATTTGCTCCGGGCGGTCCGACGAGCCTTTGGAGTGTGCCGTACACAATGCACGTACGATCGAGCCTATCAATCGAGTGAGCGGAAGCGGTTCAAATGTCGTGCTAAACAGCAACGCTTACCCTCTTTAGGTGCTTTACTGCACACACTGGCAGCAGCTTATACAAATGAGGAGGTTTTAAGAAGCGAGAAGAGAGAGCGCGCCGTGCAAAATGCATATACGATAGGACCGTTTGAAATTACATTCGATTAGAAATTTCCGTCCGCCCTACTCAGAAATTGCTGTGTTCTGTCCCGACGAGACTTTAGAGTACGCTGTGAACAATGCATCTAGTATAGAACCTATCAATGCAGTGGGGCGACCACTCGCAAATGCACGCGCGGGCGAGTTCGTAGCTTCAATAACTCTATCAAGATCAAATCGTTTCGGCTGCAACTCGAGGACTTTGTAGGCAGTACAAGGTTCTTGACGTGTTCTAAAGCACAACGGCTTGTAGCTCATGAATGGAATAAATTACAGGCTCCGAAAATGCAGGTGAGGCTTGTGCGACCCAATTTTTTTCACATTTCGGTCGACCACTGCGCGAAGACACGACGAGCCAAGGGCATACAAATGCGTAGGCGAGCGGAACACCTAAGGTGCTCTAAGACGATATGCTCGCAACTCCCCAGCTACCTAAACTGCCTTAGCCCCATCTGCCATTTTAGGGCGGCGGACTTTGCGATTGAAGTTTCCTGCTCTTTTACTCGCCCACATTTGGGTTTTCGACACTCTCAATAACACCGTTTTGTTCACCACGAAAAGCTCTATCGAATGGTGTCACTCTCGATCAATTTCAAAGAAATCGATTTTTTGACAATTTCCCATCGAGGACGTGGGAGCCACTGGCCAAGCCGGCGCGGACGATTACGTCATCCAAACCGATATTTTCGAAATTGGCCAAATTTCCTCGTGCAAATTTCGTCCAAAATCGTCTAGGCGGTTATTTGGGGAGCTGATTACGAATCCGACGTCCGTTTTTGAAAATTCCGCCGATTTCAGTAGGTTACTCCTCGTTTGAGGGTGGTCGTGTCAGGACCACCGATCACCCTCAGTTATCGGTATGGGCGGTCTCCTGCCGTAAGCGTCCGAATGAACTTCGGCATCTTGGTCGGCTCCCCGAATAAGTCCCCGCCCCTATACGAAGTTTGAGCAAAATCGGTGATCCTGACCCGACCACATCCAATTATCCTGAAAAATATCCAAAACCTACCAAAATCGGCGGAATTTTCAAAAGTCGGGTTCGTAATCAGCGCCCCAAATAACCCCTAGATGATTTTGGACGAGAAAGTTTGGCCAATTTCGAAAATATCGATTTTCGATGACGTCATCGTCCGCGCAGGCACGGCCTGGAGCGCCCCGTCCTCGATGGGAAATTGTCAAATAATCGATATTTCCAAAATCGGTCGAAATTGATATATTGATACCATTCGATAGCGTTTTCCATGTCGAACAGAACGGTAAAACTGGAAGTGTCGAACACTCAAACCTGGGCGAATAATGGCGCAGGAAGCTTCAACACTAAAACTCCGCCGCCCTAAAATGGAAGCTGGTGCTAAGGCAGTTTAATCAGCTAAGGAGTTGCGAGCATGCCATCGTAAACAACCTTAAGCGTTCTGCTCGCGTGTGCATTTGTAGGCTATTAGCTCTCTACGTCTTCCCGTAGGGGTCGACTGAATTTGGAAAAAATCGTGCCACGCAAGGCTAACCTGCATTTTCGCACTGCTGTAACTTTGTAATCATAAGCTACATCGCTGTATTTACAGCTACATCAGCTCTACTAGAACATTTTGCTGCATACAAATTTCGCAAGCTGCTACCGGAAAGGTTCACAAATGACAGAGTTATTGCGCTCAGAACACGCCCGCGCGTGCAATTTAGCATAACAGCGGTCGATGTTCTTCTCGCTCTTACTCTCTCGGAATACAGTTTTCTCTACTCTCAATAAAATAGTTCAATTCAGCATGAAAAGCTCTATCGAAAGGTGTCAAGCATGGTCCAAAACGATGATATCGATTTTCGATGACGTCATCGACCTTCTGCCGCTCCTTAGAGCAGCCTCGCTTTTGATGCGAAATTGTCAAAAAACCGATACTCCCAGAAGCGGTCGAAATTGATACCATTCGATAGCGCTTTTCATGCTGAACAGAACGGTGCCACTGCTAGTGTCGAACAATCAAACCTGGGCGAGTAAGAGCGCAAGAAACTCTAACCGCTATCTTCCGCCGCTTTAAACTGGCAGCTGAGGCTAAGAAAGTTTAGGAAGCTGAGGAGTTCTGAGCATGTCATAGTGAAGCACCTGAAGTTCTCTGTTCGTCTGCGCGTTTCAAGCCCGTTTGCTCGTCGGATCTTCCCGCAGTGGTCCACCGAAATCGGAAAAAAATGCGTCACACAAGCCTCACCTGCTTTTTCGCACCCCTGTAACATTGCCTCTTTCTAAGCTACACCATTCTACTTTGGTGTGCTACGACAACGTTTTACTGCCTATAAGACCCACGAGTTGCAGCCGAAACGATTTTAACTCGAAAGAGTTATAGCGCTCCGAACACGCCCGCGCGTGCAATCTATATGCATTGTTCACGACGCACTCTAAAGGCTAGCTGGGCAGCATTAGAGCAATTCCTTAGTAGGGCTGCTGAAAATTTATGATAGAATTTTCCAAACGCTCACTCTACCAGTTGTCGAACCCACTCGATTGATACAGATCTCTACACGCATTGCACACGGTGCACTCATAAGTCTCGCCGGGACAGATTGAAGCAATTCCCGAGTAGAGCGTCTGGAAATTTCTGAAAATTTTTTCTAAACGTTTCAAAATATTCTTGAAGGCTTTACATTTTCCAGTAAGTGAAGATAGAAACCCAGTGGGCATGCTTCCGCCCATTCGATTGATAGGTTCGATCCTACATGCATTTTGCACGGCGCACTCTCGGGACATTCCAGGCATGACTGACAACGCACGCCATGCTTGAGATACTCCGAAAGCACTGCAAGTCACATGCACGTCCTGGAAAATAAGGTGCTCCAATCGCAAAAGCCTGCTGCAGTTATTCTTTTAGGCCACCTACAGCGAAAACGCTGTGGCCTGGTAAAGTTTTATACATGGTTTTATAGATCTCGAGGAGACGAATCGAATGGTACCAACTGTTTGTGAAACAACTCGAAATTAAAGGAGTTATGAGCATGCGACGGTTTGCGACGGATTTTTCCGTCGCAAACCGTCTTTTTGACCGCGCGACGCGGGCGGTATTGTATTGCACTATAATCCAAAGAAAAACACCTCATCATAAGCTTTCTGTGAAACTGTTTTGGACACTTTCCAAAAGGTCGATATCTCTTCTCTTAGTCGGATCAAACAAGGCTGTTCATGTTTCTACAATGAGGCGCACATAGGTCTTTAAGGCACGAACATAATTATATATCTGATTGCTTAGATTTTAAAACCCTAAAAAGGTTGTATATGCGGTAAATGACCCTTTCAACCAAGAGTCTGCAGTACCTAGTGCTCGTTATTGTATAGCCAAGGTCTTCACTTCATCGATGTTTTTCAAAAGCTGACCATTAACTTTATTTTCTGGTGAATGACCACGTGGTTTCGGGCCAATCATCAGAAAGTGTGTTTTCTCTGCTGCAAGTGGTAATTCCCATTTCCCCGCCCAGCAGCTGATAAAATTAATAGCGGACTGGAGTGACTGAGAATCTTCCACTGCATCAACTCTTGTAAATTTTAACGTCATCAGCGTATATTTTGCACGTGACACAACAATTTTTAATGCAAGTGGGAAGCTCGAAGGTGTACAGCAGGAATAAAACTGGTGATAATACTCCACCTTGTGGACCACCACTAAAAGTGGAAAATACTTTGGAGTAATGATCCTTCACCTTAACTTGATATTCTCTTTGTTAAAAACTGACGAGTTCAATTGATAATCATGGGTACTTCCATTTTGACCATCAACTTTTCGACCGGTACTTTGTCAAACGCTTTTGAAAAATCAAAATGCACTACATCTGTACGTTTCTTGTTCTCAATAGCCCGCGACCAGTCATTTATGGAAGATAAATCTTCAGAAAAATAATACAGATCCTAAAGAGACCATCTTGATCTTCTGATATTATCTTTTTAATTTTAGGTGTTTTACAATATGTCTCTGAGAATTTTTCAAAGGTTTTTGAAAAAATTTATGTGATGCTAACTGGCCGAAAGCACCTTGGATCAATGAGTGGAGATTTTTTAAGAATGGTGGCCACAAATGCGTGCCTCTACCTTGTGGGAACTTCAGCCTTAGTGAAGATTAAATTGAAAATATATTCTAGATGATAAGATATATAATAGACGATTTTCTCAATAAATTCTAAAGGAATGAAATTCAGAGATACTGAGGAGAATTTCGACCACTCAGTCAATACCTCAATTATCTCTTCGCGGTGAAACCGTACGGTCGAAACAATCTGCTCAAAATGTGGCAAATCTTCATCATAATTTGCCATGCTTTCGTTGCCAGCTCTTTCCCTATTGTACACCTTGTTGAACATTTCCTCCAGCAGGTCGGCTTTATCGGTTTCTTCATAGGTCAGTTTCCCATTATCTTTTATCAAGATGGGTATTTCATTATCGTTACCAGTGCGACATCTTATAAATTTGTAAAATGCTGTCCTGTCTTTGAACTTTATTAGTTTCTTCTCTAGATAAACATTGTACCAATACAGAGACTTATTAAGCTTTCTGGACATCAACTCATACGGTGACCAGTCATAGCTGCTGCCAGAATTTCGTGCCTCTTCCACAGGCAAAAGCGACTATTGTTCATTCGTGAGATGGCTGGGAAAATCCGTTTCATCGGTACCCCGTTTCTGCATAGGTACATAACGCCCAATTGCATGAAAAATATTTGCTAGCAGCGTTTCATACAAATGATTAACATAACCCTTGCTGCTTTTCATACCAATCCAGTTTATGCCGGTCTTATGATTTCCATTTCCAATCTTATGATAGTCTGCATTTTTGAGATTCCTGGCCGATTTTCACATTAACTGAAAACTAACCGGCATGATCACTAGTGCCTATCGTGGGTCCAACCTTTAAATCGCTTACAAAACCTTGTTTGTTACAGAGAACAATATCAAAATTGAGTCTCCTCTGGTTGGTGCAGATGCCAGCTGTTTAAAATCCTGGGCTTCAAAGACATCAGAAAAACACTTAGATGCATTACTTCTACTACGTGACACTAAATCTGGGAGGATGAAATTTCCAATCAACACGACAGACAAATTAGTGACGGAAAGGTCACTTATTACTTTGGCTAGTTGATATGAACCGGAGATGAAGCAGTCAGGAGTCCTATACACGCATATAACGCGAAATTCTACTAGTCGCTCTTTTATATCACATACTAACACTTCGTAGCAGTTTTTTACGGCCTCTCAAACACTTCTTTGTAGGAAAAACTTTCCCAAGCCGAATCGCTATACCGCTTTTCTTTTTTGAAAGTCGACCACATCTGATTCCTACGTAGCAGTTCCTGGCAAAACCCAAAAAAGGTTTTAGCTCGTTTTCACTACTTAACCATGTTTCCGTGAGTGCAGCGATATCGTATCTATAGAGGCACAAGTTCATGACTAAAGCACTGCCATTTCTCATAAAAGACCTCACATTTGTTACTAACCTCAAGCAGTTTCTCCGAAGAGCGTTCAACAGTTTTCCTTGGGGCTTGCTGAGCGGCGTTGAAGTAGCCTCGGAAGACATTGGGAATACGGAAGGGACAGATTGAGAGTCCCACGAGATTGGGGTGCCCGCGTAGAGCTCTCGACTCCTCACCCTTACCGTCTATGCGCTGCTCACGTCTACTCATTCTCTCCTCCCATGTTAAAGAGGGGCGTAAATAAGCCGGATCTATCCTAGTCTGGAGGCCACATAACTAAAAAGTATTATGTTTAACAAATTCACTTATGACTCACCTAGCGGCTCCTACAGAACAACGTAAGACCCTAAACAAGAAAAGGCCACAAGGAAAAAATGAAAAATTACATTTGCTACGGTTGTAAGCCGGCAAAGTTGTGTGCCCTCCTCACCATGTTGGATCCTGGTTAAACATGTCATACAGCGGTCAACACGCGGCATGCTGCTTCAAGCGCCCTATTCAGCATGTTAGATCCTGGTCATAACATGTCAGACCGCGCTCACCACGCGGCATGCCTCAATTCCGTCGCTCTTTGCCCGCCGAGACGGTTGTTAACCTCGGCAATTTTTTGTTTTTCGTTTGCTCATTCGTTTTTGATTTCTTTTAGGTTCAAACTCGTTCTCTAGGAGCCGCTCGGTAAGTTTCAATTCATTTTGTTACCTACTTCTTAGTTATGTGGCCTCTCGGACTAGGAAAGATCCAGTAAATTCATTTTGCGTAGGAGAGAGGCGCAGACGGGGCACGCCTTATAGCCAATCGCTTTCTAGATCGGAGCACGACTTTAATAAGGCGAATCCATTCTGCATTGGCTTGCACAAACGATAAACCAATACCGATGTACATTCTTTGTCTAGAAAGAAAGTCTAACAACTCAGTAATATTGGCAGTATCATGTGAATGCTTCTCAGACGGCTTAGACGCATCTGATTCGGGCACGTGTAAAGCACGATAGATCTTTCTTATTCACGGTCCCTCCTCGTTTGCGATGTGCCGTATTCAGAACCAGGGTTACGCACGGCTGCTCCTGGACTCTCCAATAGAGGCAATCCAATATTTCAAAAAATATTCTCTTCCCTTAAACTTCGCAATTCCTTGAGAAATTCCTCGTTTCTCTTGTTCAGTTTCTTCATCTCTCTTCTAGTTTCCTCAAGAAGACGCACAACCTGTTTGAGGTAAGCAGGTGTATTTCCACTGACCACCAGAGACTGCAGCTTGTCAAGAGAATCCGTCGATTGGATCACAAAAGAAGACCTCGTTCGTCCTGCAATACAAGAATCGCGAGCCGCCGAGATCTTCGATCCGTTTGTAGCGTTTTTGGCCATTCCTACTCTGCAACACAACTAATTCAGAAATAAATACCTTATAGGCTGGCAAGTATTCTTAACGTAATACTGCTCCCTTGCCACACAAAGCGACGTCTGAGAATAGTAGAGAAGTCCTGGACGACAAACGGATTGTCGATGACGAAACCGTCGCCAGAAGGCAGAGAGAACACAGCCACTCACGACAGGGAACGAGGATGGATTTTAAATGTGCTATGTCCTCACAGGATTAAAAGTATACAGGATTAAACTTAATGAGGCGTCATTATCCGCAGATGCAGAAGTGCTTCTGAGCGCATTAAATTTGATGGCAATGAGTGTCCTGCGTTTCGCCATCGCGCGCTGATCTATACGATACCGCCGATAACTAGTGTCGCATACCGCGTCGCCGATGTAACGGAGCGTTGGTCGCGTTTCAAAGCGTCGCAATCGCTCAGAGTACTTTCTTCTGGAAATCTGATCGTACCGCTCAAGCCTAAAGGAGATTTCGAAGACACAGGAAACCTTGGAAATCTTCATAATCTGACCTAGTTGCAGCAATTTTAGCTAATTTTCAGTAATACGCTCCCAAAAAGTCTATTTTAGAGATAAAAACCCATTTTGAACCCTCATCGAACCGGCTTTATAGCGGTATGACGCGTTTTCAGTGTATTTCGGAAACCCGCTTGATGATCTACTTACCTCCGCAACGGGCTCCTTCTCTCGCGAAGTTAACTATAGTCGAAGGATACATAGGTCTGATTAGAAAAGAAGCCTTCATTTTCAGTCCAAATCTTAGTTCATTGTATATAGGCCAAACAGTCAGCAACTCATGGCGGCTATAATAGTACATTTTTATCGAGCACTTTCCATACTATAGCATAATATGACTAACTGACCCCAAGTAAATCCTACTCGAGGACCTTCTGTTACATGGTTCTAGTTCTTAAGCAAATCGTATTTTCTTCAGAGTTGCCAGCTACTGCTTGGTTCATATCTGTTCCGTAAAGAAGTTAACTTAAGCATCTCTCAAGGAATAAAAGCTCTTGCAGCTGTTATGAAATGTGAATTACACACTATGGAAGTCGACAGGTTTGCCCCTACAATATCACTATTTGCCATGAATCTGCGTGCCAAAGAATACTTCTGTTTCTCATTTTCTCACCGATCACAGCGCATTTTTAAATGTTGGTAACAGGCTGAGCTTCTCAACATGCAGAATAGATCCGCCTGTCTATGGAATGAATTGTTTTGTTACGACATGCGGAAGTCAGGTACTTCTGGAGCGGTCGTCGGAAGTGTCCACCTTCGGCAAAAACATTTCGTGGAGCCTATTTTGCCCAATTGCTCTGTTGTTGTACTAGTTCTGTTTCTTAGCTAACGTATGCATGCTCATCTATCGTAAAGTAAGCTTTCCAATCATAACAACTTTACGAATCCAAGTTTATCAATATTTTGTAAATTTTGGACCATCTGAAGAATTCTTGGCTGCGCGTCGATCTCGGGCAGGCCCTCGTCCCTAGGAGCGACGCCCAGCGGCACCAATCCATTCCTAAGCCCTAGGACTAGACGTTGTAGCATCCTCTGACCTCAAAGTTTTCTTTCATCCCTTGATTTCTAAAAAGAATCCTACTTGTGTTTGTTGCTTAGCAGTCTAAAATATGCTTAATCTCGCGTGGCGTTCATTTGGATATGTCCCTTTTGCGCAGTCGCTGATGGCTTTCCTTATATTAGCTCTAATTTTAAAATTATGTTCAATTGTGTTAAAATCTGGTAAGATTTTTGAAGGCTGCGCCATGCATATCACCTCCACTTCTACAAGAAGCCAATTGTTCCATACAAGACAATGCATTCATTTACCAAATTAAATAAGTTACCCGATACTTGGTTCTTAGTAAGGATTGCTCGCTCAGGCAAAGAATGCCTTCCATAAATCTGGGATCGGTGGCCTGGAACCAAGTTCCTCTGGAAAGGAGAAAACACTAACTTCTACAATGGCTGACCGCCGCAAGTCGTTGTGTAAGTCAAATACGTATATAAATCGCCTCCACGACATACCGCAAAATGAGAATGCGTGGCACATCCAAAAGGACATTGAGTAACGCTGTCATTAATTCTTATTCTTATTCCGAAGAAATTCCTTTGAATTTTCGATTTTTCTACCTTCCACTCTACGCATCTCGAAAAAGCTTTCACTGTTGTGCTTCTAGGCCACATTGACATAACGCGGTGTCTAACTTTCAATCTAATTGTGGCTCAACATCTCTTAAATTCCTTCTGCATAATGCCAAGATGTGAAAAATCTACTCGGCCTCTTTCTTGCCAATTGGTCGAAATGGTTGCTCTAATAGAAGGTCTAGAACCGTTCATGATAAAAACTACATATTTTTCTCAGTATTACAGTATTGAACTCATCAAGGTTGTCTCTTAGAAAAGGAGGGAAAAATAAGACACATCAAAACGAAGGAGGCTCCTGGTCAGACTTGACAGCGACTAAACGTCAAAATGTGGAGAAGAGGGTGCAGGGCTTGAGCACACGTTTTCGATCAACAGCTCTTTTCCGTATTATTACACCAATGTACTTTTACAAATGTATTTTAGAAGTCTCTTGACAATAGAAATTCTA
>OX375869.1:27346148-27441539 GCA_947359475.1 Heligmosomoides polygyrus bakeri | reverse complement strand
CTTGTGGCGTCTTCTCACAGTGGTCCACAGAAATCGGAAAAATGCTTCACACAAGCCTCACCTGCATTTTCGCACCCCTATAACATTGCTCCCTCCTATGCTAAACCATTCTGATTTGGAGTGCTAGCAAAACGATCGACTGCCTACAAGACCTACAAGCTGCAACCTGAAAGGTTCCAACTTGACAGAGCTATTGTGCTCCGAAGACGCCCGCGCGTGCAATTTGCGAGCTTCCCCTCGATTGAAAGGTTCGATTCTGTATGCATTGTTAATGGCGCACTCCAAAGGCTCGCTGGACAGCCTTGGAGCAATTCCTGAGTAGGGCGGCAAGAAATTTCTGATAAAACTCCCCAAACGCTCAGTCTACAAGCTCTCCCCCCCCCCCCTCGATTGAAAGGTTCGATTCTGTATGCATTGTACACGGCGCACACCAAAGTTTCGCTGGGACAGATTGGAGCTAATCCTGAGAGGTGAATTTCTGATAACATTCTCGAAATAGTCTTGAAAACGTCGCAGTTCCCAGTGAGAGAAGATAGAAGCGCAGGGGACATGCGCTCGCCCACTCGATTGATAGGTTAGGTTCTGTGTGAATTGTGCACGGCGCACTCTCGAGGCATTCCTAGCATGACAGAGCACTGGCGACGTACGCCATCTTGGAGATATTCCGAAAGCACGCATATCCTGGGAAATAAGCTGCTCTAATCGTCCGTCCAGCCATTTTTGGACCACCCACGGCGAAAATACGGTGTTCCGGTAAAGTTTTACACATTTTTGTGTAGATCTCAAAGAGGCGAATCGAATGGTACCAACCTTTACTCAAGAAACCTAAATCTGAAGGAGTTATGAGCGTGCGACGCTTTGCGACGCTATGTTGGCGTTTTTTCGCCCACTTTTGACCGTGCGGCGCGAGCGGTATTGTAGCTCCGACGCTCCAGAGGCGAAGCGTGAAGTTTAAGTAGTTCATGCAGCAGTAAGAGTTTGCGTTTAATTGACTAGGTCCCACAACAGCTCCATGATTAGACCTCGTTTCGGAACGGTGAACTATTCGAAATAATCCTTTCTCCGCATCTGCTGTTTTGCCGGCTATGTTTATCGTTTATTTTATCTAACAGATAACGTCGGAGTAGCTGCTGTCTGTGTCGCATGCGCCCGATAACAGGCCCCTGGTTCGGAATTTTCCAGGCCAGTTAAGCCTTCCATTCCTTGGGGATTGGTAGATTGGCACCAGACTTGTCTCGGAACGATACAGCGCTGACTTGTTCCTCGGCTGGCCACCGCAAGACATTGTATGGGTGTACATACATGCATTCAAATCACCTCCACGTTGTCTCGCAGAAGCAGAGTGCGTGGCCCATCCCAAAGGAATTGAGCAACGCCGCATTTTATCCTTTATCATTTTATTTGGTTTTTAACTTCTTTGTGGAGCCTGAAAAGGATAAAGGACAAAGGGCGGCGTTACTTAATTCCTTTGGGATGCGCCACGTATTCTACTTCTATGAAATGTCGTGGAGGCGATATGAATGCATGTATGCATACAATACATGCATACATACAATATCTAGCTGTGGTTAGCCGATGAACAATTCAGTGCTTTATCCTTCCCAGACACGTCTGGCACCAATCCACCGACCCTTGGAGGGATGGAAGGGCCCGTTGGCCTAGGCGGGAAATCCGAAATAAGGTCCTGCAATCGGGTACACACGACAGCCAGCAGCTCCTCTGGCTGCGCCACACGTGCTCATACCGCCGTTACTTCGTATTTTTAGCCAGGAGACAAACGGGGGATCAAGGTTTATTATAGATACGATCGCAGCGGAAACAGTGTACAGATGGTGTCATCGCTTCAAAAACGGTAAGTCAGAGTTGTTTTCAACATGTGGCATTCTCCCTGCATTTTTGCTAATTGATTGACATTTGGAAGTGTCTGGCTTGCACATACCTTTAATACTATCACAACGATTGCCGGCCGACTTCGATGGTGTATGTACTGCAGTTAAATCTTACGAACCTGTGTTCATAAGGAAATGAAATTTCTGATAAAGTGTCAAGAAGACGAAGAACGCCTAATCCGTGTCGACCTATTCGACACCACTGTTCTTCCTGTGCCCACGTACTATAGTTGTGCTCTCCCAAAAATTTCGAATAACCGAATATATTCGAATAGCGACGATTTTCGAGCATTCGAATTCGAATAACATTCGAAAATCGCGTTTTTTCGAGCATTCGAATTCGAGTACATTCGAAAATCGCGTTTTTTCGAGCATTTGGATTCGAGTACATTCGAAAATCGCGTTTTTTCGAGCATTCGAATTCGAATGTTCGAATAATCATTCGGGCTCAACTAGGGTTTTGGGAGAGCGGATCATTTCATGAAAGCAAATACGGGGTATACAGTGTTTGAAAGGTGATAACGTTGCTCAAGGTAAGGGTACTGAAGAAGTTAAGGGCTCATATGAAAGCTTAATGAAATAAAAATTTTCTGACATACAAGCGGTGTGGACCGCGCAATGCACTCATCTGAATTCTCATCATTTTACATTCGATTAATTTCTCATTAAAGAAACCGTGTCATTTGATTTGGGCTTCTTTCAATGTTTAAAACTTTAAAAAAGCGTTATTAGAGCAATAGCGAGAACGGAAAATTGTGGAATCAATAAAACAGCTTCGAATGGCTTGCGAAAAATGCAGGGTATCCTAAAAATGCAAGTATTAATTGAAAGGTTCTAACATTGCTTTTAGTGAAGCTTTTGGAGCTGCTTAAGACTAAAGCACAGGGTAACGAAATTTCTGTGGCGTGCAAATAGTCATAGTGTTCCACACCCTGCCAGAAACCTTGCATTTCAGACTTGATTGACTGTGTATGGGTCACACGAGTGGAGTGTGCTTTAGAGTAGTCGCTAAATCGCCTCTGCACTCCGACGATGTTTTCGATTTTCCAGAAGCACTTCAGGATAAACTTCTTCTCCTCTACAGAAATCCTAGGGCTGGCATGACTCTTGTTATGGGCTCAGACGTGTAGAAAGCGTTATTAGAGCAATAGCGAGAACGGAAAATTGTGGAATCAATAAAACAGCTTCGAATGTTTCACTAGCAGAAATGCTAGAACTTTAAAATATAATATTAGGTTGTTCGGAAAGTTCTCAGCGTTATATGATACTATTTTTCAATCATCTACTGTTAAGTAAAATTTCAACTTGCATTGCGCATTAATGCTACTTTCTGCACAGAATTTTTCTATCTCATTTATGTTTCAACGTTGTTTTACACTTCTCTTCTTGAAGTGCTTATTTAAGTATGTCGAAGGAGCAAATCCGAACGATATTTCATTTCGATTTCAAATTGAGACAACCCTAGCAGAGACAGCTCGACAATTGTGGGGTGTGGGGGCCTAATAGTGTTGGAGAAAGCACTGCATACCAGTGGTTCAGTAAATTTCGGATCGGAGGTTTCAGCCTCGTATATGACCCCAGTAGCAGTCGACCTTTAGCAATCCTGGAGGACGAGTTGAAGGAATTGTTGGAAGCTGAACCATCCCAAACAGCGTAATACCAAAAACGATTCGTGGTCAGCACCCAAATAGCCCCCTGGGAGAAGTTTGGGCGAAATCGGTGGTTATGACTTGACAGTCCAAGTCACCCGTACCTGCTGTGAAGCCACTGTTTAACATTCGCTGAAAACACATTACCTTGCATAATACAAAAAGTGAGAGATGTGAGTGAAGCAGAGCTCAAAATGTAATCTTGTTTGACAATTTATAGTGAAATAAATGTGTAGGAGATGTGTAGGAAGCAAATAGGTAAAGG
The DNA here is from genome assembly GCA_947359475.1 of Heligmosomoides polygyrus bakeri. NCBI lineage: Eukaryota > Metazoa > Nematoda > Chromadorea > Rhabditida > Heligmosomidae > Heligmosomoides > Heligmosomoides polygyrus. The sequence goes on along the minus strand of OX375869.1, from coordinate 27,437,736 downwards.
AGGCAGCGGTCATGAAAAAACGCAAAATTGGTGCGTAGCACCGGAGTCGAGCATTTGGGCTAGCACCTGTGAAGCAGCGTGGCACCCTGCTGAGCCACCGACTTGCTCGCAGCACAGCCTTCCGCCACTTCCCATACGTCAGCGCGCACACTTATGCACGTGGGCACTCACTGACGATGCGATAGTGTATCCCACCTTCGAGGACCCGTAGCTCTTTCGGTTCAGGAACTGAACGAAACATGTTTTTCTACTGCATGAAGGGTGGAAACTCTTGCAGCACTATCCATTTTCCCCGTTCAGACCTACGCCTGAGATCCTTCCTTGGTAAGTAAAAATTCATCAAAACCGGTCAAAGTCGACTCTTCAAAGCTTCTTTTGGGAGCGTATCCCAACGATCCCGCTTCTGTACATAGGCGAATCAGCGTCGGGATCTGGTCTCCTGGTTACGGGATGCCTTTGTCGCAGAATGTCCCAATTTGAATTCGTAAAGCATGATGGCTCGATAGTCGCGTCGGTTCATGATTTTACGGGGCTATGGAGAAGGTGGGCTAGAAAAATTAGAGCGAAATCTACATATATTTTTTGAAAGAGCAGGAAAAAACCTACCGAACGGTATATGTGACTTTCCCTGAGATGGGATGCTTTGGGGTGAAAAACTTTTTTATCTATACATACCTCGAAACGAAAATTAATTTTGCGACAGCCTAACATTATTCTCCCTCGCCAAAAAAAGCAGCTTTATAAAATTTCAACCAATATGTCAACGTGTCGAGTAGTGAAATGAAATTTCAAAAAGTTATGCTAAATTTCCTTGAACAAAAATTATTTATTTATTTATATAAGGCAAGCATTGTACACCCAGTGATACATTGTACGATGCATACATATATCAGGAACGAAATAAAATTTAGAAAAACGTCGACAAGATCAAGGCGGATTGAAGGTGACATTTCTCCTGATGAAGGTTTTAAATGCACCTTTCGACAAACTAAGAAGGTTGTCTTGGCTAGTAACGAACTGTTCTAACTAGTCACGAGTTATTCTCTTATTTAATCACTCGGTCGCCGGCTTCGGCGGGCCACGCAAGGCTAGCCGGCTTCGCCGGCATCGCATCCGCGGGCCACGCCGGGCTAGCCGGCTCCGCCAACGCTGTATGCGGGCCACGCTAGGGATGTGGCCCAAGCCTAGCTACGGATGCTTCCTCACCCAGCGTCGGTCGCCGGCTTCGCCGGCGCCGACGCTGGAATGTGCGGGCCACGCTAGGCTAGCCGGCTTCGCCGGCATCGCATCCGCGGGCCACGCCGGGCTAGCCGGCTCCGCCAACGCTGTATGCGGGCCACGCTAGGGATGTAGCCCAAACCTAGCTACGGATGCTTCCTCACCCAGCGAAATGTCTCACATTTCTGTCCAGTCGTCGTGCTTCGAGCCGCTAGGTGTGGCGAATTCCGGAGAAGGTGACGTCATTAGCCACTAATTTTGAGGGAATGGCAATTGTCCAAGAGTTGACTGCCTGATAGAAACACCTCGCCTTATTTGAAGCCCTTTCGTCGCATATGCACGCAGCTCCCTCGCGGTCGATTAAGTGTGAGGGAAGCGATATCACCGCTGATAAAGTCGATAACAATTGGGCGCGAAAGGAAGCCCGGGAAATGGTTGCAAGGAAGAGTTGTACAGTTGAACGGGAATAAGAGCTGGAAAGGTGAGAAGGAGAGGGATACTGCTGCCTAACTCAACGTCGAGGCAGTAGCGATAGAGCAGGGGTGTTAAAGGCTCGGCTGTCCTATACTGGCTAGCCGGCTTAATCACCCAAATTTGGGGACATTTGGCAATTGTCCAAGACCTCATAACCGCCGTAGATAGTGTGGAAACCTCACCATGGGGTGTTCTTTAGTGATCAACACCGTAGCCGCCGTAGTGTTGAAAGATCATCATAGGGGTGGGGCGTTAAAGGCTCGGGCGCGCTATACTGGCTAGCCTGCTTAATCACCACAATTTGGGGACATTTGGCAATTGTCCAAGACCTCATAACCGCCGTAGATAGTGCGGAAACCTCATCATGGGGGGTGTTCGTTGGTGGTCAACGCCGTAGCCGCCGTAGTGTTGAAAGCTCATCATTGTGGTGGTCGTTTGTGATCAACACCGACGGTCGTCTGGAAGTGCAAGCGTCGTCGCAGTCAACACCGCCGGTCGTTCGCAGGTGCAAGCGTCGTGGCAGCCAACACTGGTTCAAAACCGCTGCCTGTCACGCTGCCATGTTGTGGTGCTTATGGTGGACGGTAGCGATACGACGAACGTTCAGATATGGGTTCAAAGCGAACCGATTCAGACAGTTGCGAAGCGCTTCAGACAGTGACTAATGCCTACCTCCTTTATATATGGTGGGATATGGTGGGATGGGATATGGTGGGATGGTGGGATTATTCTAACCCTTTTGGAGAGTCTCTAGTTCAATGCGAAAAAATCTCGTTTTGATTTGGAAGACGTTCCGTTGATTCCAATAGAGTTACACTTGTTGGGAAGAGTGTCCAATTAGTCGTGAAATATGTCCATTTTGATTTGAAAAGTGTCCAGTTTAACATTTGTTTCCACATTCTGAGCGATAAAAGAAAATCGCCCGCGGCGATAAAAGAAAACCACCCCTGGAGATGTGCCACCGATGTTGATAACGTGCCTGCGGAATCAGAAGACGTTTGGGTAGGTTGTGGGACACAGTGGCGTTGATTCATGCGAGGGAGGTCTCTTGCGTTGCGAGATTTTTGCATTTCAACGGAGTGGTTGAGATTTGAGGTGTTTCACGTCTACATTATTCGCTGGCGTTTTCTGTGCATTTTCCAGCTGTATGCGTTTCCGCGCTCGAGAGCGCAGAGCCCAGCTGCGGTCTCCCCTGGGTGACGAAAGCAGTTCCCACAAGAGCAGCTTGGATGGCACACACCCTGGAGTCCCTTCCTTAGCTTGGTTCTGCGCTCGAAGAATATACGGCCCCTGAGTTCCCGATGAGGGCGCGCACTTTTCTATTGGAGCGTAAATTATTTGCTTCTGGGATGCTTGAAGCAGGAAAGATAGGTTATTTTGGGGAGGCGGCAGCGATACTCATTTTGACGCGTGCGGTCGCTCCAGGCGGAGTCGTCGCCGCTTCGCTGGCGGAGGGGACGAGTTCTGCGCGAACGTGCCAAGGCTGGATGAGCTGGAGTGTGAGTGTATGGGGGACGGTCAGAATGCACTGCTGGGCACACACGTGAGTAGGAAGAAGGTAGAATACCTAAACTTTGTCTCGCAGGATGGAATAGTTTGAGGATAGGTTAGTGCTAATCAATCGAGTGGAATTAAGCTGCGTCAAAGGGGGAGAGGTAGCTGGTAAAAGGCAAATGATGAAGAAGATCGAAAAACAGAACTACTGACGAGTAGTTGGTTAATGATGAGGGATAAAACTTTGTTTTTAAGTTCAGAGTTTCATGTGGGAGAATTATTGAAATAGATTATTCCTATGAGTAGAACTACGACGTTTCGAGCGTTGCCTACAGCGGTCACGCATTTAGAAAAGATACTGTGTGTTCAGAGGCCGAATGCACATGTAATTAGCGACCTACAAAAGTTGGCTTGCTGACTTTTTCTACGAAAATTTCGAGATTTTTGTGGATTGCCACCCCTTCGCTGTCCACGCTGGTTCAAAATCGTAAAGTGTATGAAACATATTTCCAACTATTAATCATCAGTGCGAGCGATGCCGAGATTTATGGAAACTCGGACGTGGACATTACTCTTAATCATCAATAGCTCGAAGCATGACAAACATTTCACGAGTTTACTATTCCCGATAGCAAACTGACCTAATTACAATTACCAAGTTAGAATCTGTGTGGGATTTGGAACTTTATCAAAAAACAAGAATTGCTCTTCATATAATATGAAAACAAAATGAGCTCGGTGGAAGTGTGAATCACTATACAATATCTCTAGCTCGACTAGAGAAGCTTTTTGGACAAATGTCGGGCTGTCTGTTGTTAGCATCACATGCTCGCTTGAAACGGGAGTTTCTCTCCGATAGGATTTTCCACAATAATTTAATAAGCTAAAATCACTTTTTTGACCACGTCCATTCCATACCTGTAACTACACCCCACCAGTTGTCTCTCATCGTTTGGTTTAGGTTTTACCCCACTTCTAGGCACTCAATTACAAAACGTTCCCACGTCTTCATTGTGTAGGGTGAGCTGCGCTCGAGTCCCCCTGCCTTCCTCCTCTTGGGCAAGCCGAAGCGGTTCAACCGATTGGTTGGGACGTGCATTCGCCCTCTCGCACGTTGGGCGCACCGAAGAACTCGTGCACGTTCCTGCCGCGGCTAGAGGTGGCCCTGCCTGCAGCGCCGCACCGCGACCGCACGCATGGACGCGAGTGAGTATCGTTGCTCGCAGCCGTTATTTTGTTAGATCGCAGATTTCGTAGCAATCGAACGTTCGAATTCGAATGTTTCGAGCATTCGAATTTGAACATTCAAACACGAGTGTTTCGAGCATTCGAATTCGAAAATCGCGTTTTTTCGAACGCTCGAATACGAATATTCGAATTCGAATAGAATTATTCGAATTCGAATGCTCGAATATTCATTCGGGTGCAACTATACCACGTACACTTCAGAGTCCTGGCCATGCGCAAGCGGGGCGAACGCGCGATCAGCGTCGATCAGCGAGGAATTGAAAGTAATACAATTCACGCAATTGAGAGAAGGCCTCAGAAGTTCCGAGCTTCTTCAACGTTCGAAGATCAGAGACTACGTCGTATGGGCGAAGTCGTGGAAAATTAGGTGGTCGGCCACGTAACGCCTTTTGCACACACACCTATGAAAGGGGTGCTCTCATCCACTGGATTCCGCAGGATGTCAGGGAAACACCAGGACGCCGACTGACGTATTCATTGGCCGGACTTCCTCGTAAAAGACCTGAATGAACGATATGACGCTCTTCGTGTCCTTCGAGCGAGGACCCATTCACTCTGGCACGCGACAGGGACGATTGGAGACTCTGTTGGCGCGCGCTCGAGAAACTCAATGATCAACGGGTGATACTTTTCTGATAAAGATGCGTGGTAGCGCTGTCACAAGAGGCACCGGCAGTCCCGTGTAGCCCCCCCCCCCCCTCCCTCGTCCCGAAGCTCGTGGTTTCGATTTTCGGTGGTAACGATTAAACACAGATATCTTAATAGGCTGTCCACCCTAATTCATTTTATACACCAGTTACGCATTCCGATTGCCGCCACGACATCGAGTAGAATGGAGGCGCATCTCATGACGGGGAGTGGTGTCTCCTTAACGAAGGATCCGAGAAGCCTCAAGTTAACTGCACGCCGAGATACAGCTTTCCTGTGAGGAATCGACATTCACCTTCATTCGTCCTCATCGGTATAGAAGCTTCGTGAGCAGTGGCGAATTCGACACACCTGCACAAATTTTAAATGTGTGACGCAAATCTCAAACAGTAATAACGCTTTCTTTCCCCATATGGCATTCAGTAACTGGCGTTTGCTTTACCTTACGGCACCGAGCTTCCACAACGTCTCCTACCGCCTAAAACAAAATCGAACTCCCTTCCAGAATCTCCTGACAATCTGCAACAGCCTCCACTCATGTAAAGTCCCGAACACCACGAACCTCGAGCAGTCTCGTATGATTGCGACGCCACACAATCAGACGTGCCTTCTAAGAAACTTCATTCTGATAATGTTGGGGTGACTTGAACTTACCAACAACATTGAAGTAACACAACTTCAGCAAAGAAGCGTTTGTTATCAATTAGCATACTCACTTTAAATGATTAGCAAAATTCAATACATAAAAATCCCATGAAGTATGACAGTGCAACGGATCAAAACCAGAGTAAAAGAGAAGAAAATGAAGACAACTGGGAGGAACTCATAAACACTAGAGAACACAACAAGAGACGATGAAAGTGGAACAACAAATATGGAGGTCCGAGATACCAATTTTAAAGTAAACTCGGGTGAACCGCTTCTTCGGCAGTATCGACGGGCATGTCAAATCAGTCTCGTGTGATCTTCGCAGAGATAGAGCAGCTCTAGCCTACAGTTGACAGATGTCCGTCGTATTCGAACCTAGGAAACCTCACCACAGACGACGTCTGTAGGACACGTCCTCAAACGACAAACACAACACAACAATGACGACGAAGAGGACGACGACGACAAAACTAACACTCGGAAAATCATTACGGTGCACGAGATGACATAATGGAGATATCCAATGTTTGGAAGAGGAGAAGACGGAGAAACGAGCACAATGATGGAAAATGTCTGGATACGCCAGCGTATAAGGGTGAGAACACTTACGAGAACGGGCAGCAGCTATGCGAGTGCAACGATAGGCGCTTCGGCTAGTCAGCACAACAACAATACAGCATTAAACAGGAACAGTGCGCACTCTTTGTGGCCTCTTACATGATCACACATCGCTCGGCCGGATCTGAGGGATCGGTCGACTCGGCGGACTCGAACGTGACCGACGACCGCAGGTCTCCTTCGTGGTCCTCGAGGCGCACGGAAGGGTTGTCTCCGATCGGCCACTGAAAAACCTTCACTTCAGTGAAAAGCAGTTCAAACGCTGAGTTCAGCGGAGATGTGAATTCAACCCACGTTCTGTTTCTTCATCACGAAGTCAGTTGGTGGGTGGTGTTTCTCGCCAGAATCCGCCGAATACACGGTAGCATGACCATGAGGATCCAGCTTCATGCGCGTGTTGAACTGGTAGGTCACCTTAACGATGTTTGATTTATTTTCAAAAAAAACCAGCAATCAACGAGGGATGCGACAACTTCGCCGAACCTCACAAGAGAATATTGCCTGTCGACGGTTCATAGTGGAATTTGGATTCGTCTTCCTTCCTAGGTATCATTACCAGAATACAGAGAAAACTTCCATTAAACAATATGCCCCTGAACACCCTGGATTTGCCTATTCTGTTTCTGACTGACTATTTAATACACACAGGGCATTTAAATCAAAAAGCTGTTTCTTCGTAAAACATGAAGAGAGGCCATGGCTTTAACTCCCTACTTGCTACGTAAGAAAAGCACCTCCGTTGGAAACAAACTAATGGGCGCAACGCAGTTCAGAGTGCGAAATCTACTAAATCATACAGGTAGAAGAACTCGAAAGAACTAAAAGAGAGGTTAACCCTCGCAGCTTTCCTTGCGTATTCTGTAACTAGCCGAACTTTCACACAGCGAGCAGACTCACTTCTTTTCCACCAGCACGAACAAGCAGTTTCCAGTGGGCGATGCTGACTTCCTCATCGGTGTTGTTTAGAATGCGCACCCAGTGACCATTGGGATCAATCTCATCGATTCCAACTGGACCATCAATGTGCTTCTGCATCTGCAAAAAAATACCCGTAAGACTTTCACAGTTGCATACCAGGAAAAAAAAACATGGCTACACTTACTCTTTGGCTGAGACGATGGAAGTCGATGTCATCGCCGTCTCCATTCCATTCAAGTCTTGCCCTCTTAACACCACGCTGAGCACTTCCTAAACCATCCAATTCTGAAGAAATGCAACGATAAACAACGAGAATATAAAGGAAGATTCATATCTACATGAAAAACTCCAATTAAACGCCCGTCAAACAGCAGACCAACCAGTGCCAGATGAGTAAGAAACGTGGTGAGATGTCATACTGTTGTCGCGAGACTGTTGGCCAGAAATGTTGAGACGCGACTCCTCGGACTGAAATCAGGGAGGTTTTTTTAGCTTCACTGCATAGGCGAGAGGAGGGAGGTAGCAGGCCCATTTTTCATTCACAACAAACAAAGGTCAATATAATGAAAATTGTAGACCGGTGATTTCAGAATTCCTCTCATCCCATTAGCTGACTTTTCCGTTCTTATAATCTGCTACAGCTCCGTAACCTGTAACCCATTAAACCTCATCCGAAAAGGTACAGCTCGGCGATCACTACTTGGCGCCTGACACAATACAGACCAACGAAGCCGCATGTATCCGACTAATACGACACCACTAAACAAATTTTTGGAAGGTAGAGCAGGTTTGCACCTAAATGGAGATCCGAAATCGGAACGTAAAATATGTGGCTACACCGGTAGATTGTCAACTTTGTGTATAATCTTATCCATACGCAAGGTCCTTATAAACCCTCTTAAAAGGAGAAGGTCTCCAATCTCTTACTGCGTCAGCCTGTTAGCTACATCGTTCATTTCCTTTGAATTCAATGCATCCAAGGTTTGAGGCTCAGTTACTTAGCCGCCTTACTCGCGGCATTCCCACCCCATGTCAAAACAGGTTTCTTTATAGATCCCTTCCACCTTATAATAATAGCTAAAACACTGGGCAGAAATATCAACATCTGTCTAGATGTTACCTCCAGAAGCATGCGGTAGGTGTTCAGCTCAGTATCTAGCTGAATCTTCACATCGAGCAGATCATGGAACTCATCCATCATGCGCTGGATCTCACGGTTAAGTTCAGCAATGCGTTGCTCCTGAAAAAGCGAAAATCCTGATCTGTCTCTGACTACACGACTCCACTCGCCTACCTTTCCTTCCAGTCTCTCCTGCCATGATCTTCTAGCTGCATCCATGTCGTTCTTCATATCGGCCAATTCACGACGCAGGGCTTCGATCTGAAACCGTCTCTCAGTTGGACCTGATCTAATTTAGTACAAATTCATGTATGAAAAACACACTCACCACCGAGTCGTGGCTGCTGCCACTCTTCTCCAGTTCATGGACGCGAATTCTCATGCGGGTCGCCTCATCGTGCGCGGCCTCGGCAGCTTCACGCGCATCATTCAGCTGAAGATTAAACGATGAGGTCATGGTGTTGGTACCTTTTGTCAATCTTTGTGTAACAGAGTAGAACTCCATTTATACGTATTTTTATTTGATGTAAAGCACCTTGTTCTTGTACGACTCCTCGAACGCTGTTTTACTAGCCAAGAGCTGGGCTTGGAAACGCGCACGCATCTCGGCCAGCTGGTCTTGCAGCTTCGACTGGTATTCGTCATTGATCTGCTTGGCGTATGTAGTCATATCCACCTGGCGCTTGTGACGCACCTCTTCGAGAGCCTGCAAAGTAGGGATAGAGACCTTTCTCATCAATGGTGGGATACCTTCAATTAGCCAACTATTATATGTACCGATTTGTGCTGCTTCTTCAGGAAATCCAAATCTTCAGTCAGCGCCTGGATTTTAGCATTCGCTGCTGCTCGCAGGACACTCTCATCCTCGAGGTTCTTCTGTAGGGCAGCGAGCTGCATGCGCAGACGAGACATCTCCTTCTCGAGATCCTAGAATACAGACAGCTCCTTTATCAGCCCAGTGTCGAATAATGTCGAATGAATGCATACCGAAAGTTCAACCACAGCCTTGTCAAGCTTATTCTGCAGCGTCTTCTGTTTGGCTGAGCTGGACTCGGCTAGCGACAGTGCTGTGAGACGCTCCTCTTCCGACTGAAAAAAACGAAGGAAGTGAAATGCTGTAGCTGCAACAGGGACGTGCACTAACGAACCTTTTTCAGATCCCTCTCCAGTTTTCCGACCTTGCCTGCCAAACGCTCATGATCAGCCACAGCCGAATCGCGCTCAACGGCGAACTTTGCTGCCTGCTCACGAGCATCTTCAAGAGCTTGACGAAGACGAGCCTGAAGGGAAGAATTTATAAACCATGGGCATCTGAAGGGGCATAAAGGTTGCCTGAATAGGCAATTGCAGTGTTACGCAACCGAACACTAAGGAAAACGTACCCGTTCAGCTTCGAAGCGATCAGCAAGGTTGTTTCGCTCCTTCTTCTCGATCACTTCAATATCTTTGATCTGCACAGTGAGACGGTTGTTCTCGGCCTCCAACTGACGTACCCTCTGGAATCAAAGACGCTTTGTGTGCGAGTAGTATTATTAAAACTATTATCTTACAAAAGTATATTTTGATAAAGAAAGGGGACCAACAATCCCAATGCAGTTACCAGAAACTCAGAAACACTCCTCAGCGTCGGAAACTATCAGTCACATCTTACAGAAGTGACCATGCCCTTAACAGAATCTGCGATTGATTAACCGACCCTATATCCATTGAGCTCAAGTCAGCCGAGATTCACTACTTATTCCTATCCAGAAGCGCTAGATCTTTAATGCGAAATAATTTATGCTGAGTGTTCGAACACATCTGTTTAAGCATGCAGCGGCCTATATAGAGGCTACATATTGTTACAGGGTGTTTTGTTCAATCAAAATTCTTCCGCCTCGAACCCCTCACCTTCAGCTTTCCGTGCAGCGATGCTACGCCTTAGACTATAAGGTCAAAAAGCGCCGCTGGTGAAAGCCGTTGACGTAGCATCGCTTCCCGGAATGCAGAAGGTGAGGGGTTCGAGTCGCGCATGGCGGAAGAGTGTTGATCGCGGCTAAACATCCCGTATCCATCCTGTGTACATGTAGCTCATGCTGATATTCTGCAGGTTTAGCCAACACCCTTGATTCAACAGAAAATCTACAAAACCAGAAAGTCCCACCCTCTTCCTTCAATCAAACTTTCGGCTTAATTTCTAAATATTTTTGAATCTAAAACGTTCCGGAGACACACTTCTTACCACTCGCGCATCAAAAATCCTTTAAAAGCACGCTCCTCTTATTTTAAAAATTACTGCATGATTACCCTGCACAAGCCGCGCAGCCATCGGTGGCGCTCAAATTACAGCTGTAAATAAAGCAAACAGTAAGGAGACACCCACATCGATATAGGTTGCAAGGCGACTGTTCAACCCAGTAAGCTGATCCTTCTCCTGCGAGCGAGTGTTCTCGAGGAGTGATGAGCTAAAAAGGATAGTTTAGCAGTCAGCAGTAACTACTAGGCAAACACGAACTTACAATGAATCATCAGTGGCCGTTGTGCTGAAGCTGACCTCGGTTCTGATTGGGCCCGACGAACGGGTCACTTTCGTTTTGCGGGTAGACATTTTGAAGGCTGTTTACCTACAAAGAATAGTCCATCAATTCAGGCGGGAACTCATGCTCAACGCACGCAACCCAGTCTCGGCAGCAAACAAGCAGGACGTGTGGAATCCGAAAAACAAACAAGTCAGCGAAAAGGCTGGAGAAGATAATGGACATTACAGCTGCAAAACTTTGAGAGCTCGACGAATAAAAGGGCAATCAAACAGTACCTAACTTCCTCTACTCCGCTAAGCTTCCATTCCTTAAATTCTTCGATTTCTCGCCAGCCGAGTAGTTTACATTTTCTTGAATAACTGAAGGTCCGTGCCCTTAGGTAGTCAATTCTTTGAAACCAAAAAAGTAATGAATGGTGAAAAAGATCGACCGAATTACCTCAATGTTCATGCCTATCTGACAGTTCGATATAAACCGAAATTGATACCTTCAGAGGATTCCCATACTCAAAGCTCGGATAACTTCCATAAGGAAAAAGATTAAAGATAAAGGACAGCGTCAATCAATCACTTCCCGGATACGCCACGCATCTCTGCTCTCCTTCCACGGGAAGTCGCAGATGCAATTTGAACGCGTATTTAGCCTGTACAATGACCTGCGATGGTCAGCCAATGAACGAGTCAGTCGTCTGCCCTACCCAGACAAGTCTGGCAGCAAACCAGTGACCCCGAAGGGATGGAAGCCTTAGTCGACCTACGCGGGAAAAGACTAAGAACCTGGAATCGGGTACAGCCTGCGCCTACTTCTACGGTACTTCGCCAACGACAAATCATTGAAATTACCTCTATGATATGCCGCGAACTAAAAGATAGAGCAACGGTGTCCATTATAAACTCTTTTGATCTTAATCCATCATAGACTACCATTCAGCCTTTCTTTTACTTCCGAGGTGGTGGGTTAATTCATGAACTCATCACATAATCCAATTGCCCAAATGGAAGCACACATACATACAGGCATTACCGTATGAAAACGTTTGGAAAGAGCAGAATTGATTGAACGTTCGATTTTTTTTTTGTCTTCTGCTTCACCTTTTCTATAACCGAATATTCCTACACGACGCACGTCTAGTACGACGCTATCTCATACTTCCCTTAAAACTACTTGCCCTTCAATCAGCCATTTGTCCGAGACATCGCGGAAGAAACTTGAGCTGTGAGAGACGCTAGACGGGCGCGAAACATGTGGTACGTAAACAAAGGACTAGACAACGCGACTGAAAACAGACCCATCAAAAAGCACGCCAAGCGTGTGTTTTCGAAAACATGAAACTCTTCAACAAAAACACAATTTTCCGAAATGTTCGATACAGCACTAGAAAGTGTCATCAACAGGCAGTGCCGTCGCATCGGATACCGAAAATGGCCGCCTCGCGAGCACCACACGCTCCCTTCGGGTGCAGAGGGGTAAGGGGTAAGCAGCATCAAAGATGAACTTTCCAGCATTAGTATTCGCCTTTTGGGAATAAGAAAGTGAATGAAAAATAGATGCAACTAAACCAACCGAAAAAACTCCCTGCTGCCCCTGGCAAGCCACTCAGTGTTAGCCGCAAAAACTCAATCAACGCGTGGCAATGAAAATACAGCGGCTGACAATAACAATACGCAACAGCGAATTCCGCTGTAATGCAAAATGAAGAAAAAACAACGTTCGCCCCACTGTCTGCACATGGTTTCGAGCTGGCGTTGGAAATATCGCTGCGTAATGGTGAGACGTAGTCACGAAGGATCATGCTACACTTAGCCGTCAAAGATATGAAAAATATTGGACCCCAATGAAGAACCACAACGCTAACATGAGGATAGGACATATAAGTTCGAGAGGCTTGGAGCAGTTTTCACAGTTTTTGAAAATCTCCTTCAAAATATGAGTCAAACTTCAGTAAAAAAGGGTTGTGGCCAACAATTGTAGCCCACCTGCAATCCCCTCCTGGCAAGACTAATGCATTTGAACTATGCGAAGCTCGTGTTCAATGATCGATAGCTGCACTGGCTCCCACCTACCCCTCAATGACCCACGCACGCTTTATCTGCCTCTTGCTACTCACAACTATACACTCTGCCATGCAGTCTAATTCCTCCACGTTTCAAGGTTCTCCACTGCGTCCTATTGTATCACTATTTTGATTCGCTGTACTCACTGTATGGATTATACTATTAAATCCCAAAAACAAGTAGCAACAGCAATAACAGTAGCACATCAAAGTGCTTGAAAACGTAGCAGACGGCTGTCCAAAGGTCCCATGAAAATTAAGGTCAACAAGAACTCGTTCCTCATGCATCCTGGTCCTGTTTAGTACGAACTGCAGATTTCCTGAGACAGATCAGGTTCATATTACTTCAAGATAAGAGAAGTGAGGGAAGCATTTCAAAAAATAACGAACTTCCAAAAGTTAAACTGATCACAGAAAACATGTGCATTGATTGAAAATCCCACAATAGCTTCAGGAATAGCGCAAACAAGCAAACTTCTGATCAATAGCGAGACCTTCATTCGCTTTTCGACGAACAGCAATGGACTCCTAGCTAACGACTACCAATAGCTTTTCAATTACGATAAGAAGTTCGTAACTAATTCACAGCAATTTAACCAAAGAGACGCCACCGACTTCAAAATATGTGCCAAGCTGCAGTAAAAAGGTTGTGGCCAACAATTGGAGCTAGAAGCTCGAGTTGTCCAACCTCCCCATCGATCTATGCCTTCTAGACTCCCAATTATTCTTCCCTAAGATTCCCTTCCAAATGGAGTGTTAGATTAGTCATGGTGGCAATTTTTTAATCCGGCTTTGATCTTGCAGTCATTCTTCATTAATTGTCAAAGAGTACGCACTATTTAAGAACTATTTTTGATCTATAAAACTGCTATGATCATGCAATAGCACAATAGCATAGCGTTTTATTGGTAGTTAACGACTGCTGGATGAGAACAGCTTTGGTGTCTCACTACTCTATATAAGTAACTACTTATGTAATAAGTATCAAATGGTGTGGTTCGTGTCCCATCAGATGTAAGTTTTGATCGCAGCAAATCACTCTGTAACAGCACCTTATATAGTTCTTTACGAAAGATCAATAAGAGAATTAATGCGATATCTGGGAGGCAAAAATCAAAATTCTCGCTTGTCTCCTAGAGACACTCATTTCTCTGCTAAACGTCCAGCCCAGCCTGTCAGATTTGTGCGGATGTTTAAATAAAACATGAACCCTGCTTATTTGCCGCCATCCATCCTAACGCTACAACAATACAGTGTCGACCACATCCGCTGTAAATGGAACCCAATCTTTCCCTTTCATTATGGACGCATGAAAGCTCCCCTCTGTGGTTAGCCGTTCTCCCGCATGCAATTTGTGCGCAGTGCTTCGGAGGCATTCAAAACACCTACAGCTTCTACGACGAAAACAATCACAGAAGCCAACAAGCAGTAAGTGAACGAGCAAGAGAGCCAATGTTCACACAAGGAAACTAAGAGAAACTGAAGGGCTTCGAAGTAAAAAGGAGTGAATTGATGAAGGATTGTGCGGGTTAAATGTATGTACCATTTTCAGTTGAAATTCAACATTTTCCAAATAAAATTTACCATTTTTCAGAAAAAAATTAACGCTTTTCAGAACAAATTCAATGTTTCCCAAAACAAATTCAACGTTTTTCAAAAACAATTTCAACCTTGTTGTGAGGGAAGATACCAGAGGAACGTTGAAATTGATTCGAAAAACGCTGAAATTGTTTTGAACAACGTTGAATTTGTTTTGAAAAACTCTGAATTGAATTGGAATACGTTGAATTTCAGCTGAAAACGGTATATATCAAATGCGTAAACCTATCAGGAGGATACGCAGACTGACACACTTTCGGCGCCGAGCGGGCATACTGCCAACTCCAAAGCCGATTACCAACGTTTCATCTGTGATCAACGCGCAAACACAAGAGGAGTGCAAAAAAAAAGCAGTTCACTTCGTACAAAACTCTAAATCTGCCAGCCTCTCCCTCCAAGACACGAGAAACTGTAGGGGTACTTTTCGAGTTCGTTTCACCTCGAGACAACAAGCAAAACACACTTTTTCACTGTGAAAGCAGAGAAGACTATCCGCCTTGATGAAAAGTATGGCCCTGGCATAGTTTTCATGCTTCCAACTTTTTCCTTTTAGCAATAACCGGGAAAGAAATGGTGAAAATTTTAATCGAAGTCTCGGAGGGGACTAACAATCAACATTTCGAGTCAATGTTTCTCTTGTATGTCCATGACAGAGCAAAGGCATCAACTTCTCATTTTCGGAAAGCAGGGCGTCAAAAACACGATAAGGGAGCATTTCAGAATCAGCTTAAATAGCTGCAAACTACCGTTGAAATTTTCTGGAGTAGATACTCCTAGCACACGAAACGCAATGCAGGCTCTCTTCGACGCTATAGGCGAACGGCCAGACTTCAAAGGAGTCCCGGACGTAAATCGCAGTCGACCTTATGAGAACAATGACGGCGGGTTAGAGCCTCTGTCAACACCATAACGTACGACCCTTTACCCATCTGGCGATGAGCCCTGCCTCGAGGAACTGGAGGCAGATGCCTGTCAGTTGGGAATGTAATCAGAAAGGCAATTCTAGCACTCAACCGTAATAGACAGCTTTGCACGTTGATAGAAGCCTATAAGTCCAGTCCAAGACGCTGGAACAGAACACCCAAAGAAGAGCAATTAATGGAACGCACTGATTGCTCCTTGTCACGTCACCAAAACCCGCCAACGCAGCGCAGTCTGAGTCAGCGTGTAAAGTACAGCAGGTGCTACACCTCTGGAATTGATCGAATCCCTCAACTTATTGAATGAACGTTCAGTTGGAGTCAAAGATCCGGAGGACCGATTTTCCGTAACATTTCATTGAGGCACTTCAACCGCAGCGATGCCATTCACCACCACGGAAGCACAGGCCGAAATTGGGTCAAAGTATTTGGTGGCTGAATGATTGATGTGCTGACACCAGTGACGGAAGAAACACAGACGGGCGACCTGCCACTAGATGAAGATGATATCAACGTCCGCGAAATTTGAACAAAAGAAGTGCGAAGAAAAGCAAATTGGCAAGCCTGTTGTGACCAGTAGTAAGAGTTGTTTGTGACACTAATCCCAAGGTGCTTCCAAAAAATCTATTAAACAATTCTGACAACATTTGAGAAAACCCATGGGCTTTGCTGGGAAAGCACAGGACATCAAAAGCACGACAGAAGTGCCTTAGGAGTACCGGTAGCCAACCTAAACCTGTTCACTTGAAATATTTAAATGCTGTTCCACAGTTTGTGAACTTTGTGTACCAAGTAAAAATAAACCCTAATAGAACTCAGTAAATCCTATGTAAAATCAGACGAAATGAACCAGCCTATGACTAACACGTTATTTCAGATTAATCCTACCAGCCTTATACCTACCTCATACCAGAACTGACACGCAGAAAGATTTTGAGACCAACCAAACCAACCAGAAAGAACTCACAGTGCAAAATCTGGCGAGTTGTCCAGCTGCCGAATAGCAAATGCCCCTACCGCAAATCAATACGCCGAACGACGACGGCGCGCTTCAACAAAAACGTTGGCGACTTTCGAAAGTACTATCGATCACCGCGGAAAGGAGCTCGAGAAAGAAAGCTTTTTAGAGCACTTTTGTAATAAAAAACACCAGTTGTTTGCCAGAATTTAGTAAAAACGCTACCGCACTGAAAAATCCCTCAAATTTTTATCAAGCATGAAGCAGGAAGTGAACAAAAATTATGGTTAGAAAAATTAAGAAGAAGAAAAGAGGTTTGCTGAGAAGTCACTAACCAAGACCTCAACTATTCAGAGCTAGATTTTTCTACGTAAAAAGCAAAACTCAACATTGGTAAACGCTGTCGATTTTATACCCACTTCCGACTTCGTGAAACCTTAAACGAAACCAAGTAGGGATGGTCACAAATCATAAATTGGTCTACGGGCAGCTCGCTACCGCGATTGTAGTCCCGACGCATGAGCTCCGTTTTGTTTCGCGTTTGATGTACCCGCCAGACTCCGGAGACCCTTCCCTTACCCAATCGGGGGCCGGATTCATCAACAGTTAAACCCGTGGGTATGCGGGGTAGAAATAAGATAAGAGTCAGGTAGAGATAAGGTAAGAGTCAGAGACGCAGGCTTCATCGTGGGTATCTCTACCCCTATACCCGCGGGTTCCACGGATCTCCCTCGATAGAGAGCCTTCGGGCTCTCTTGTTAAGAGGGATCTCGGGCCGCTTGTCGCAGGGCCACGTGGCGCGTCCCCGGGTGGTGGATAGGGGAATTAAACGCGAACCAAATGCGACCGTGTACTGCCCAGAGACGCAGGTGGGATGCAGGGGATGGACTCCTTGCTCCTGCTGTGTCGGGTCGATGCGTTCCTTGTGCGTGGGAGCGGCATGTTCGTGCACTGTGTGCGTGGATGTGTCCGTGACTGTGCGGATTGTAACTGTGTCGGCTCGGCCAAAAGCTTGCACTCGGTAGACTGGGAGTACATGTAAGGCGATTCGAGGCCGCCTTAAGTCTCGCCCCGTCCCTTCGGGCAGTCTGGCTGGCTGCCCGGAGTACCCCGCCCGCACGACAGAGCCTGACTAGCTACCCGTGTTGTATGGAAGTCAAACACAGCAGCACTAAAGGGCCTCATTCCCCTGACCCCGAAAGAGCCCCCATTTCTGCAGCGATGGGAAGGACGAGTACGGAGAGGCTGCTAAAATCTCAGGGCCTAACCAGGCTGCGCAAACTGAGAAGGACTAGGATGACGATTTGTACTTACAACGCCCGCACGCTTGCGTCGGAAGCATCCGTCGAGGACCTGATGATGCAAGCCAAGAAGATCAAGTACGACGTCATCGGACTGACCGAGACGAGAAGACACCACCCCCTACACGCCGCCTACGACTCCGGAGAAGAACTGTTCCTCGGAACATGCGACAGCAGGGGAGTAGGCGGCGTTGGTGTCCTCGTCAACACGCACTTGGCCATGAACATCGATTCGTACGAGTCTCTGACAAGCCGAATCGGACGTCTGCGACTGAAGCGATGTGGCTCCGTGCCAGCCTTGACTGTGTTCGTCGCGTATGCCCCAACATCCGACTACGACGACGAAGACGTCGAGGCCTTCTACGTGGAGCTGGAGAAGTTCTATAAGGAAGATCACACCTTCTACAAGGTGATCGTCGGCGACTTCAACGCCAAGATCGGGCCACGAAGGTCGCCGGAAGAACTTCACATCGGAACCCACGGTTTGGAGTGGAACGAGCAAGGTGAAAGGCTGTCTGAGTTTATCATGTCGACCAAGACCATCCATGGAAACTCGCAGTTCCAGAAGCCTCCCTCCCTACGATGGACCTGGGAATCCCCCGGTGGCCAGTTCCACAACGAGATCGACCACATCATCTTCAACCGCAAGTATTGCCTGACCGATGTCTCCGTTGTCCCCAAGTTCTACACGGGATCGGACCACCGCCTCCTTCGCGCGAGGTTCCGCTTTTCGCGTCAAGGAGAGAAGGCCGCGAAGTTCAAGAAGAGGAGTCCCAGAACGACCATCAACTGGGATCTCTACACCTCTCTTGTCGGTCTTTGGGAAGATGCCGTCATGGACAACGTCGACGAGGAATACGATCGCTTCGTGCACCATCTCCACGATAGTGCTAAGGGAGCCGAGAGCTTGAAGACCACCAAGAGACGCCTGTCTCCGGAAACTCTCGAGCTGATACGCCAGCGTGGAGCAGCACGAGCGTCAGGCAACTATCAACTGACGTCCGAGCTTGCAAAGCTATGCAGAGCGGCGATAAAGGAAGATCTGAAGGAGAGAAGGGCGGAAGTGTTGGCTGAAGCAGCAGAGGCAGGGCTGAGCATCCGCAATGCCCGCCGGAACTTCGCCAACTTCAAGACCAAGATGACTGCTCTCCGACGTCCTGACGGAACCGTCACCTCTTCCAGAAGGACCATGGAGAAAGTCATCCACGACTTCTACTCCGATCTCTTCGATAGCCACGTCCACCTGCCCCTACGCCATCTTCCGCAGGATGGATACGTCATCCCCTCTGTTCTCCCTTCCGAGATCCGACACGCCATCTCGTCGGTGAAGAAACGTACAGCACCCGGTCCTGACAGGATCAGAGCTGAACACCTGAAGAACCTCCCGCCAGCGCTCATCAACACCTTGGCGCGGCTCTTCACACGCTACCTGTCCGAATGCAAGGTTCCATCTCAGTGGAAGACCAGCAAGACCGTCTTGCTGTACAAGAAGGGAGACGTGCACGACATTGGCAACTATCGCCCGATCTGCCTGCTGTCCGTAGTCTACAAGCTGTTCACTCGAGTCATCCTGAATAGGATCAGCAGAACGCTGGATGAAGGGCAGCCATGCGAACAAGCAGGATTTCGGAGAGGATTCAGCACGATCGACCACATACACACCATTACGAAGCTCATCGAAGTGTCGCGAGAGTACAAGCTGCCGCTGTGCCTTACGTTCATTGACCTGAAGAAGGCATTCGACTCCGTCGAGACTGAAGCGGTCATGGAAGCCCTGCTCACCCAGGGCGTTCCTACTCAGTACATCAGAGTCCTTCGAGAGCTGTACAGTGGATTCACGACCAAGATCTCACCATTCTACAACGACGTCGTCATTGACGTGAAGAGAGGGGTTCGACAAGGGGATACCATATCCCCGAAGCTCTTCAGCGCCACCCTCGAAAACGTCATGCGCGAACTAGAATGGGATGACATGGGAGTGAAGGTCGACGGCCGGCAACTGCACCATCTTCGCTTCGCTGACGACATCGTGCTCATAACACCGAGCATCAGTCAGGCGGAGCGAATGCTGGCCGACTTCGATCGTGTATGTGGAAGCGTTGGACTGCAGCTGAATCTTACGAAGACGATGTTCATGAGGAACGGATGGGTTTCTGATGCCCCATTCTCGCTCAACGGAACGAACATCTCCGAATGCTCCAGCTATGTGTATCTGGGTCGCGAAGTCAACATGGCCAACGACCTAGCACCAGAGCTGAGCAGGAGGAAACGAGCGGCTTGGGGAGCTTTCAAGAGCGTCGAAGAAGTCGTGAAGAAAACGAAGAACGTCCGACTCCGTGCCCACCTATTCGACTCCACTGTTCTTCCTGCCCTAACATACGCCTCAGAGACCTGGGCTATACGAAAGCAGGATGAACACGCGATCAGCGTCGCGCAGCGTGGAATCGAGAGGACGATGCTCGGAGTGACACGACTCACGCAAGTGAGAGAAGGCCTCCGGAGTTCCGAGCTTCGCCGACGTTCGAAGATCAGAGACGCTGTCGCATGGGCCAAGTCGTCGAAAATTAGGTGGGCCGGCCACGTAATGCGATTCGCAGACACCCGCTGGACGAGAGCCGTCACAGACTGGATTCCGCGGGATGTCAAAAGAACACCAGGACGCCCACCAACGCGTTGGTCGGACTTCTTCGTGAAAGCCCTGAACGACCGATATGACGCTCTTCGTGCCCCTCGAGCGAGGAGGATCCATTGGACCACTCTGGCACGCGACAGGGACGAATGGAGACGCTGCTGGCGCCCGCTCGAGCAAGTCGATGATCAACGGGACGACAGGTGATACAGGTGATACCCGCGGGTTAGTCGTTGATGAATCCAGCCCCTGAGCACAAAAAAAGGCCAGGCCAAAGGCTAAAGTATACCCTATTACTTAGATCGCAACGCTCAGCAAGCAGAATTTGGCTACTGGTTAATTAATTGATTTAAAGCATCTCTATAACTTTCGAAATATCCCACTAGATAACTAAAGCACAGAAAGCCCACTATAAGCAGCAGCTACCGTTGCAAAGCTATTAAACCAATGAGGAAAACTGAACAATAAAAATCAATTCTTATGCGCAATGCACACTACTTCAGACGCGATATCGCAGAATAAATGTACTTTGTCCTAGAAGACAAAACTTGTGGTACCCAGCCGATGATCAAGAGTCCACCCTTTCCAAGTTCGCTACTGATCTACGAGAAATGGAAGGCTCCGTTGGGCTCGCCGGGACCCAAACCTTAAACTATGATTAAGGGTGCCAGCGAGAATCAGCTTCTTCTTCAACTGCGCCAGTCGCTCGTTACGATCAAGAAA
The DNA here is from genome assembly GCA_947359475.1 of Heligmosomoides polygyrus bakeri. Classification (NCBI taxonomy): domain Eukaryota; kingdom Metazoa; phylum Nematoda; class Chromadorea; order Rhabditida; family Heligmosomidae; genus Heligmosomoides; species Heligmosomoides polygyrus. The sequence continues at coordinate 27,416,648 of OX375869.1, read as the reverse complement.
ATCACGCGATTAAAGTCGACAGTGATGATCCCTTTCTGATTAAATGAAAGAATCAACCCGACTGCAAGCACTTGGAATGATGAACATAACATCAGAGGAAGCACTAATAAATCTTCAATTTTCTAGCCTTTATATAAGCTAACAAAGCTCGAAAAAACAGAACCCTTAGATGCGACTATCTTATTGGCTGCAAAGGCTAGGTCAACAACTATCAACTCTCGATTGTCCAACAAATCGTTCCACAAAAAATTAATACCGAAAAAAGTAATGTGTTACACTCGCGGAGTTCGATCTATGTTGGCGAAATTGAAGAGTCATGGCCTTGTAAGACCGCCAGTATTAGAAATATTCAGTACCTCATGATTTCCAAAATTGGGTACTACATATACTGATTGCATTTCAAGTTTTGTAATATTTTCTTCTCTTCCATACAGTCGCCGCCATCCGCCAGTCTTCTCCAGCCAACTATGCGTCGGATCACCATCGTCTACGACACTCAGTCAAGTCGCTCGCCGGCGACATCATAACGTCACATTTTTGACGCATGTTATGTCCCTGAATTACATTTTCCATGTAGTTAATTCATTGATTTCTTTTGGCCTCACCGGGAATATCATAGCCTGCGATGATGCCCAAGCCGTAGCAGGTCAGGAGACCTGTCGCTGCCATGCAGCGAACAGACGAAGGTTCCAGCTCCACTTGTGCATGGTCTCGCAATAATCTCTTGTCCCACCTATTACACTCGCTCTCACATCCACTAAACCACCGCATTACTAGGGCGTACAAGTTCTACTTCGTGTCGTCGTTGACATTTTGGACTACAGTGGGACCAATACCAACATCGATCCTAGTTTAGAAAATGCACCAGCTGACGACTACAAAATCATTCGTTTGTGAAAGTAGAGATCCAAGCTGGAATCTCATGTCTTCAACTCTTCTGATATCTCCCCAAAACCATCTAACCTGTCTGATCGCTTGGTGGCTCCATACGTGTTTATGCATGCACATCTTCAAACAAACCCCGACTAGGCGCTAACCGTCCCGTTTAGTAGAGGTTACGATAATCCGATTTGGAGACCCAATCACCATTATCTAAGCATTCCATAAGTCTACTCTAAAGCACAGTGACACTGCACTCGAAACGTCTTCCATTAAAGCAGTTTTGCCTCAACCTATTATCGATCTAACAAAATATCGGAAAGCAACGATGCAAGTGGGGAGTGTAAACTGAGAACAAGATTATGGCAAAATCGCGAATAAACATCGATAATAACACGCCTGAATTACGTAGAGATACAGGTGCGCTACTATACATGCTAATGTTTTGAACAGTCGATCTAGCGCTACATTTTCATTCCAATAGATTTTCTATATGATGAAACTCCTACCTCGAAGAAAGCCAACCACCACCTCTTCAAAATGGACACCACAAAACTGAACGAATGTGGTTTATAACATTATCCCAATGAGAATGGAAGGTCAATCAAATAAAAAGTGACAGAAAGAACCTAATCTCGATTAGACATTAGTGGTTTATTGGTAATCTTAATTGAAAATTTATCAAAGTAAGCTGGATATCTTATCGTCAGCTCTCCCAAATCAAGGATGTTCTATCATGTTGCAAATATTATTTACTATTACATAAGGTGTCTTCTGTTCAAGTTACACATTACCAACCAACACCAACAAAGTAAAGTGGTAACAAACAACGTTTTTTAAGTTAGATGAGACATAAACAGTTTTGTCTAGCTATTAAAAGTTATGTAAATGAGTATACAAGACTTTACCAACAATTTATCTTACAAAGAAATCAGTCGTGCAACTAAAATATGACTCCGGAAAGGACTGATTTTCCCAAAACATGTCGCTAAGCACGATCAGGCAGGATCATTTCCCAAACGGAATCATTCCATCAACAGGAGAGAAACCAACGTTTGACTCCGTTCAACTTCCTCGTCTAGCAATCGACATAATGTCAGTAGAAGCAATTCCATTGCGCCGTGGTTAGCTCCTAGTGATAGACATTGAGTCAAGAGGGTTCATAGGGTCAACACCGAATCCAATTAGCAGTGTCAGGTAAAGGTGTGAAGGAGAGTGCCGATGTGACGGAGCCCACAATGGTCAACTATGTCATCGGAAGCGATAGATGGACACCTCGACCACTATGGCGAGGTCAACGGCCGAATAAGACCTACCATAAACATGTGAAGAGGGCAATGAGCGCGCATCTGCTAAGGGCCGCGCGTCCGGCTTAGAGCAAGGGCCCAATGAGGACGGGTAGGGTCGAAGAAGGGAGTAAGAGGTGTTACGTCCAGAGAAAACCTCGCTCATGAAGCAGCGCTACAGCCATCCAGACATCTTCACACATTGGTGAGCGACCGACGACGCTCTCCAACCGGAATTCGATTTCGCGCGCTAACTGGCCGCTTTGAAAACACTGCAAAGCTAGGCAACCCGCACGATAAGCTGGAGCGACTATGAGACCTTGTTTTTCGCCTGATAACATTGAATGAGTTGAAGTCACGAAATGTTCGGACGGTCGCTGAAAAATAGCAAAGTTCAGGAGAAAATCCGGAGTTGTTTTCATATCTCGCGTCGTTTTTCAGATGGGAAGCGAACAACACAGCAAAATACGCCCGCCAAACACCGCAGTCCATCACGACGAGTGCCAAACACCACAAACAGACAAGAAAATACTGAAAATGGACGCGGAGTTCCATGCTTGAACATGAGATATCGTTGATTCCCAGAAGTGGAAGACTTTAGCCCACCTCCTTAGGTTATTGCACGTCAGGGTTTCTGTTCAAATCAGCTTCAAACCAGATCGGTTATGGCGAAAATGCGCAAGAACCGGTTAATCAATGAGGGCGAAAACGGCAGCGCCTGGATAACGACCATTGAAAAAGTAACGCCGCGACGTACGAGACGGAGGCGAATCGATGCGATGAGGGAATCGCCGGCGCGGCAATCGCCGCCACGCCTTCTGCCGACGTCGCTGCGAAAGAACACGGAGGGGGCATACAAAACCGCGGCGCTTCGTCACCGTGGAAACGATGAGCAGGAAAAAGAGGGGTGGGCCATGAGGATTGGTCTGGGAAGAGGGCACAGGGAAGCGCGTCTTCAAATGTCATTTCCCGGATGGATGCGTTCCCACTGAGCCCAGGAGCGTTCTCCTTCAAACACGAAAAGATTTTTACAGCCCTATTAGGTCTAGAACTTGATAGAAATATGCTTCTTGGAATAGTGCTAATAGTCCTACGAGTGATCGATATTTATTTTGCCTCCTTTCCACTTTAATGCTCGAACAAACCGTAATTGGCTACCATTCCACTGGATTTTCCCGTCAAATTTGCTTGTGTTGCCTCCAGTACTTCTTTCACCACACTGATATTAATAACGAGTGTTCTTTGCAATCCTGCAGCAAGACTATACAATGTCTCAAAAAATCACTTTTTGAATGGTCACAAAACTCCTACTCATTTGACTGAAGCAAAATATTATAGCTTATATGGTGGAAATATTTTTCAGAGCAGAAACGCTTTACGATACGTGTGATGTGGAAAGCGCTTGCCAAGCACTTGTTTATTATGCAGCAGTATTTACTTGAACTCTCATTGACATTAAGATGGAAAAATGTCGAATCGTTACCCACGCTAGTGCTGGAAATTCGCTTTGAAATTCAACGTTGATTATCTACAGTTACACGAGTCATTGAGCTAGAATCAATTTTCTGAATTTTCTGAATGTTCTGACTGAGACAGAGGCGGGAGGGAGGAGGAGGCCTAAAACTTGGGTAACTGCATTGCCCTTTGCCTGAGAGTGTCTAGAATTTTTATAGTAAAGAAAACGCACAACAATTAACCGAATGTAGTGTAATTCATGGTCCTAGTCTTGTTTAACAAAAAAATGTGCCTAACAAATTTCCTCTTGCCTTGTTGCACAAGATCTTGCATATACATCCCTGAGTAATCTCGGATAAACATGAGCATAAACATATAAACATACACAATGGTCGTAGTATTATTAATAAGCATAATGGCATATGGCGTTTCTCAATCGCTTTTGCCATGCGCAACGCATTCAATATGCATATACATCAAGAGGAGAAAAGTTAGAGATTACATTCTATATATTCTGTCGTGAAGGCAATTTGAGCGCGTATTTGGATATACAATGGCTTGGGCAGTCGATGAAAAGGTCAACGACTTAATCTTCCCGGACAAGTTTGGTGCCAATTCACCGACCCCAGAGGGATGGAAGGCTTGGTTGCACTGGGTGGGGATCCGAACCAGGAACCTGGTATCGGGTGCACGCGACAGCCGGCACCTCCTCCGACTGCTCCACACGCGCCCAGTGGTCTTGGTATCGCTAGAATGTGAAGCACAGTATTTGTTATTTATTCATACTGCTCAAAGAAAAAAAAGAAATCACTAAAACGGCAAGACATGATGACATAATAATTGTGAGGTCTTTAGGTAACTGCATTATATGGTGCTTCTCGATCCATCGCAGTAAAACGCTGGTCATATAATTCGTAACAGCAACCTCAGCGGTCAGCACATTGCTATCTTATTTCACGAACTTTCGATCGCTCACGAAAATTTCAGATCTTTACTATGTCAACTTCTATTGTTCATCTGCCTATTCATTTCTGCCTTTCGTCTACGCCTGTATTCAACTCATTCGGAAACACACTGCTTCATGAGCTGCCACGTCTTCTGGCTTCCTCATTAGTGATCCGCGTATCTATAACGGCTATTGCTAACAAACTAAAAAGGAAACGGTTCCCTTGCATTCCAAAAGATAATCCCTAATGATCCCGTTGAACGGCGACATTTCATAGTACTTTGCCGTGAGGTGCTTTCTACGAATCCCTTGTTATCTGTTATCTACACAGCGCGCTCTCATAAATAATTTCCATCCTTGGTTTCTTCCTATGATGCACAGACGCGGCAAGTAGCTACATAGAGTGCACCTCAATGCACTCTCATCAATTCAGATGGTAAGGTTTTCGTTGAACGCAGACACACATCTGCTTCCATTTTGGCACGAAGAAGACCAAAGAAGTCACAAAGAGCTAGAAAGGAACCCCAGGATGCTACCAAACTTAGCACTTATATTATTAGCACTACAAGGTTATTCCCCTGTCTATATACTCAAGAATACAGAACACAGTTATAGACGATACTGATGGGGATTCGTCCGAGATAGAAAGGCTTGTAAGCTGTATGGACTGATTCACGCCAGATTTATCCTAACAAATAGGGGTGTATCGATGATGCTCCAGAAGTGGCGAAACGGAGATGTTGGTAACTTTCCTCGTGTTTCCTGCTTTGAGCATCCACTGCTGCCTATGGGAAGTTGATTTGCCCGGAAAAGACACGGTAAAGATGTTCTGCACTTCATGCTCGGACATCTACTTCCCGAAGCACGCTCGACACCAGAGGTCGTATTCATGAAGCGGCGGAAGCGGGAGATAAGCAATATCATAGCGATATAATCTCTCGCCTCTCTCTTCTGCCTCGCTCTCTCGCCTCTATCGCTTCCCGTGGGAAGCCGGGAAGATCTCGGGAACGTTCATGAATACGGCTACAGGCTATCGATGGCACATATTTCGGGACGTCATTTCCCGAGATGTTCCCATGATGTACCCCGAATATCGTCGCCACAAGCCTCAGCGGTTTGTGCCAAGATTATTCGGGTTCAAGATTCGACAAGAACCCAGTGATAGGGAAGACCAACGCGCCTAAAGCGCGGGTCGGCCCACCTACTAAGAGCTTTTCATGTCACTCATCCTGCCACAGGTATTTTGAATGGCACACTCGGGTTCCTAATGAATTCAGGCATTTCTGAGGACTATTCTAGTCCAGGTTAAATCTGTGATTGTTAGCGTTCTAGATGTGTAGATTTATTGTACAATCATAGTTCTTCTGTTAACAAATGTTCTACGCCTAGAGTTTTTAATATGATGGTTGTCTCGATGCGCATTCTGAATTGATATGAATAGAACTTTTTTGTTTCCCTCACTAGCAGCAGATGTCGTTAGTTTCACTTTCCACGGTTCACTTTTTTGACCAAGTATCATGGCGCCTTCTTCCTCGATCAGTCTATGTGGGTGAACAAGACTACCTACGTGACTGGCAGTGAGATAGGGCCCGCAGTGAGCACAGACAATGCCAGAAAATCAGAATTTACAGCAAAGCGTTCAGCGATCGTTCCAGTGTATCGATTACGTGGCCCTATCCGAGCCGCCTGGGCGCGTGTAGCGCAGTCGGAGGAGGCGCGACTGTCGCGTGCACCTGATACCAGGTTTCTGGTTCGGATTTCCCGCCCAGGCCAACCAAGCCTTCCATCCCTCCGGGGTCGGTGAATTGGTACCAGACTTGTCTGGGAAGGATGAAGCGCTGACTTGTTCATCGGCTGGCCACCGCAAGTCATTGTATGGCCAAATACGCATTCATATCGCCTCCACGACATCCCGTAGAAGTAGAATGCGCTGGCGCATCCCAGAAGGGATTGAGTAACGCCGTCCTTTATCCTTTATTTTATCCTTATCCGAGCCGCCCATATTTATAGCCTTTGTCTTTCGTGTTGTGGCACCACTTGTTGTTCTTATTTCGAACAAATTTGCCATCGCAACTGGTGACGATACAACTCGATCGGACCGTGGAAAGTGGTGCCGCTAGTGCTAAGATCGTGAGTGTTGGAAATTTTATCTCATCATCAGACAGGCTTCACGATGAAGCAGCAATTTTGGCGAAGTTTTAAATCTTGACGTTCAATCCATTATTTTCAAAACAAAGAAAGAGATTAATTAATCAGATATCTACTCAGACAATCTAGGAGGAGTTTTAAACGCCATCACTTTTTTGAGGAACTCAAAGAAAACGATGATTCTCTTTCACACAATTGAGGAATAAAGCTGCCAGTTATGAGCAAGTATAGGGTGGACTTCTCTCTAGACCTGCATGCAGGCCACCCTACACCGCCATTCCATCGATGCCTAACGGCGATCTCAGAGGAAACGACAATGTAACGCGCATGGTCCAAATTTCAAAAAACCACACAGTATCGTGAACGGAGGGAGTTCAGAAGGACGTGAGCAGCTGTGATGGCGTCATTTAAGGTCCGAAATGTTGCAGAAAACCTCACGACATCAGATCATACGGAGGAACCGAGCCGACCGTCGGGTAACAGGGGCGAGAATGAGGCGGATCAATACAGCGCGCCAACAGAGTTACGCAATATCTTACGCGAAGTTGCGGACAAGTCCATGCTGCGGACATTACACCGCGCCGGAAACATGAAACTCCTTGGCTGGCGAGCGCCGCAGCGAGATAAGCCGAGGGTGTAACAATGGCTGGTCGGGAAGTGGATGACTAACGAGGGGAGGCGGACTATAAGTAGCAGAACAAATAGTCGCTGGGCTGTGCTAGGAGGACAGCGCAGTTCATAAAAGCACCTGTGGAGCGATGCGCTGAGTGCTGGGCAGCTGGGTTCTACGGCTAGTGATCTTAACGGGCTGACGGCATTTTTTGTGAAAATCTGGCCTAGCGAGTTAACGGGATGTTTCAGATTTTTAACAGAATTTTTAACGGATCTTTTGGAATTTGGATCGGCGGTCCACCGTCAACTTTGCCGTCCTCAATCTAGCACATAATGTGTATGAAGGGAAACGTCTTGGCAAAATTAGCAAAAAAATATAAAATGGTGCTGAACATCATTGATGTTGATGAACAAGCCCGGTCTTGACTTTGAGATGAAGCTCTGCATGAAGCGCATTGCAGGGCCTCCCTTCCATGTCCACCACCAATTTCCTGAACATACTCAAGTACCCTGAGGAGTGCAGTTTTTACACCGGCGACGTCCCCGCCCACTGAGACCCTGTCTTCGGGCCTGTTCATACTTCGCGACAAGAGCGACAAGAGCGACAAAAGCGACAAGAGCGACTAGAGCGACTGGGAGACGGATGTAGTGTGGTGTACGTAAACAATTACGCATTTCACACTACATTATTTACGTACACCACACTATGTCCGTCGCCCCAGTCGCTCTTCTCGCTCTTGTCGCTCTTGTCGCGAGGTATGAACAGGCCCTTCGCCTCCTTTGCCCCGCCCACTGTCAGCCAGCCTCTTGGGATCTCGGGCATAATTAGGAAGGTCTTCGAGTCGAAATCGGAATATACCATTTCCATGTGAAGCTGAACATTTTCAAAATTGAAGCGAGTGTCACGCAGGCATAACGCTTTCTAATAAGCTTAGCACAAGTCTTCGGTTTAAAACGTTTACTGTGACCTTCTTGGAGAGTTTATAATCCACTTGGTCCTTGAGAGTGAATGCAGTGAAATGTAATGAAATTTTCATTTTTTAAGGAAAGCAGCTGTTCAATCTTATTCCATAGCTCGAGGAGGCGCACTTTTTTGTGTACTATAAGGAGAGATCGTCCCTACACTGTCTGCGATTTTCATTATATTGATAGCGTAAATACTGTTTACTTGAAGATTCAAAGGAAAATATGTCTGTTTCCTACAGATTTTTTGTTTTTCACTGGACCAAGAAGTAACTTCGCGCAAACAAGATTTCTGCTCTTAATAAAATGAAAGTGTCACTGTGCTAGGCGACACGGCGGGGCTTTTTCTTAAAGCACATCGAGAACTTTCTGGTTTCTCTCTCCTCTTCAAAATAAGCTCGAAACTATTTTTGTAGCTAAAATAACAACAAGTTATGATAATTCAAACACTGTCTTCACGTTTAGGTGCAAGAGAACCAATCAATTTCAAAGAATACCACAGTTAATTATTCAAATCGAAAATTTATTTTGAAATTTTTAAAGAAAGCCTTGTTTACTTTGAAAGACGATCGTTTTTATCCAATGATTTTTGCACCTAAACCAATAGTGCGTAGACAACAGTATTTTAAATGAAATTTTACGATTTACCGGAAATGTAACGAAAAACGTTCGTTAAAAAGTCGTTAAAAAATTTAACGCCCGGAGTCCAATGCACACCCCTTGTGAGTACCACCGCTAGATGTACATTATTTGACTATTATTTTGTTTTATTATTTGATAGGAACTGTACGACATTCTGTATGTAGTTCTTTGTGCACTTTGTAAATACGCACACCGGGCCGATTTCCTATAAGAACCCCTCTTTGTCTGCTAAAGTTTGCTTCTGATAGTAAGGGACGGTTTATGAAGAAACGTTTGACTTGCTCTGAACGATCCCCAATTCTGATTCTTGTGTAAACGTTCAATATATGACAACCTCCCGCTACTTCTTACAGTTTTATACACGCAACATGACATATAAGCAAAGGTAATACTTCAACTAGCTAGAGTACTTCGTGTGGGAGATTCAAAACAGATATTAATGTGGATTCTTCAGACCAGAAATCAAGAAAGGGTAGTGCAATGAAGACCAAAGAGAAGACGGATTAGATTTTTAGAGAGCGAAGTTGATTAGAGCGCGGTTTCATTCGAGCGAGCGTTCAGTTTAATGATAGCAATGTGTGCCTTGCGGTTAGGCTGTTTGACGCCGAGTCTGCCCAAATCTTCACCTATTGGTACGAGGCGGAATACGGGTCTGGGGACCTTGTCACTCTTGTCTCTCGACAATCTTCTTTGTAATTTTTTCTCACTATAGTTTGTTTCATCACGCATGTAGCGCAGTCGGAGGAGGTGCCGGCTGTCTCGAGTACCCGATGCCAGGTTCCTGGTTCGGAGTTCCCGCCCAGGCCACCCAAGTCTTCTATCCCTCCGGGGTCAATGTGTTAAGAGCAAATCACGGCAACAATGGCTGCTTTCCCAAAGGGATTGGTTAACGCCGTGCTTTTTTCATTATCCTTTATAGTTTGGCTCTGTGTTTACAGTCTGCTAACGCGAAGGAAAGCGAAGACTAGACAAGTGGAGAAACTCCAAAGTGTACTTCATATAGGCTACCCGTGTCAAAAATGCTACAGTATGATCAGTTCCAGTGCCTGTCATGCGAAGGAGACATCTGGTGAACTTGCCGCCACACTCGTAAACATTGCAATGAGTTCTAGAAGTTGGGAGTTCAAGGAATCGGTGAAAGCAGGCAATGCAGTTTGATGCGTCGAACAATTTCTGCCATGTAACCCGAGCTTTTCCATGAATTTACAAGCGCTCTCTTAACATTAAAAAGAAGGAAAAATCAAGACATTCAAAATTAAGTTCATAGCCCAGCACATTAAAGACAATAACACCACAGAACACCATTCTTGTAATGGCTGAATAGAATCGCATCGCGGCCCGACCTTACGTAAGGTATATGCTATTCTTCGCCGACTGCGTCGTCGACGCTGTCGCCTGAGCATAACATACATACCTAATGAAAACCTCCCACATCGATTCGTTGCGTTTTTCTTCATGTTACTAGTAGTTTCAACACAGTCGTAAAAGTGGGAAGCACTTGGAGGTGGGAGTACATCAGCCAATCAGGTCGCATCGAATGGGCGTGCGTTTCAGAGAGGGTGTGTGCGGTCGCAACCCTGATTGGTGGTGTACACACTGCCTGGTCATGATTAGCTGCCGCGCTTCAACGTCCCAATGCTGCCCATCTTTGCGACGTGAACCACATAATCCTCTCTGTTAACGGAAACGTTCACAGTGACATCTCGAGCACCCTCGGATTCTGCCAACGAACAGAGAACGCAATGCTGCTTGAACATGCATGGGACTAGAACCGGTAGGGAGAAGCTGCTGGGGGCCTCTTCGTCGGAGCGTGGTTGCGGTCCGGCCCACAATGGAAAGCAGGCCGATGGAGGGTAGCGAAAGCAACGGTCTGGCGGTGAATACTTTCGATCGGGCGCGCGACAAAGTCGGCGTTAATCGACGAAACGCCAAGCCCGTCAAGGCCAGCCGGCTGACGCCGTATACCGCTAGGCAGAGGTCGAGGGGAGTGCAAGGCAGACCGGCCCTGGTAATTGGGCGAAGAATTTCTAGCAGAATGGTCGCGGGCGTGATGCTTCGAGGGTTCTCGAGGTGAGATTTTAAAAGAAAATATGAGAACGGGTATTACCCTTATTCTAAGGTAGAGACGATACCTCTGAGGTCAGAGTAGGCTGCGTATGTGCTTTTAGATCGGAATACAGAAGAAGGAGCGGATCTGGCCAACCTTCGGCAGAAATGAAGAGTGGGAGTACAGAACTTTTCAGAGTTCCCAGATACGGATACGGGATCCAATTCCTACTCACGAGCGCTTGCAAAGCAGATGATTTCTTACCTGCCTAAACACTTTGATCTTTAAGTTCTCTCCTATAATGAGAGTTGTGTTGGTAAAGGCCAATATGATAAGCATAGCACGGAAAGATCAACTTTTTGCCTAGCATGATAACCACATGGCTTTGGCCGACTATGGGCATACCGCCTTCTTCGGAGATTGGAAAAAACGAAAAGACTTTGAATGGATCCCTTGTCCAAGCTCTGATGAAGATGGTCAGCATCAGTCAGCCGGATAGGTGATAAAAGTCTTGGCTTCACAGCTCGGAGTTACCAGTTAGCATTAATCGACTACATGCCAAGATTTAAAAGCTGTGCACCATGGATTTCTTTTAAGCTTTAGCCTCGACAAGTACGTGATGCCGCCCAGGGGCCGGATTCAACAACGATTTACAGCAGTTTAACAGAAAAAATACAGCCGAAATCCCTGATAGCACGGTTTACCAAGCGACATGGTGAAACATTTCGCCGCGCTATGTGCGATTTTAGCTGTATTTTCTCCGTTAAATTGCTGTAAGTCGTTGATGAGTCTGGATCCAGGAATCATCACGACCTTGAAACCCATGGTCAGAGCCTTCAGAAGATAAAAACTGCATAGGTTACCCACACGTGCTTCCCTCAACACTTTTACTTGTTGGTGGAGCACGGGTCGAGGTGTTTTTGCCACGTCCATCGATGCTGCTCGAGATATTGTTCACACATTGCTTTCAACACTTCAGACAGTTCTGATCCCAAAGTATACAAACACAGAATCGGCGCCAAACAAGTCACTATTACCGGGCAACACCTGTGAAGAATCATTCTACAAGCAATGGGCCTCACTTTCTCACTTTTGTAGAGAATGGAGTAATTTTTCGTTCAAAAGTGTTCTTCATATGTAGCAAACTTCGCATTGCAGTTTCTCAGCAATCGCACATGTGATAAAAAAAAATAAAAATACCAAGGAATCTGTCAACCATTTCTCGAATGCGAACACCTCGGAAGGAGAACGCTGTTTCTTCAATGCAACTTTTTGCTCCTTTTCACTGTTTACAAAAATGTTGCAGTCTTCGATGATGGCTTTAGGTCCGGGTCCGACTTTCGATCGTAAAAAAATTCGGACAACTTTTGGTCATTCATCGACACTGGTTGAAATGTTCGCAGGTTTGGGCTCACTTCGATTCAAAGCCAAAACTAAAGTCGTTTAGTTATACACTCCAAACAGGCAACTTCTGCAGACTGCACAACCAAACACGTTCATGAGTCAAAAAATGAAGAAAAAACAGCAGCCGAATATCTAACCACTGACAGAGAATAATGACGTGCATTAGAATGTGCTATCAGCCAGTAGATCCGAAATTTCAGAACAACATCCGCACTATGAGAAAAGAAGCAGCGAAAGCCAATACCCATTCCTTGCAGTGCCTGGGGTAATTCTTCAGTTGTTCTTCATAGCAAATTTCACATAATACTTTCCCAGCAGATCGCACCTGTGGTTAAAAAATAAAAATACCAAGGAATCTTCCAATCACTTCTCGAATGCGAGCGCCCCAGAAGGAGAACCCTGTTTGGTGAGTGAAAGCTAGAAGACATCCCTGTTTATGTATCCTTTGGAAGGCGATTTAAATCCTTCATCGAAAACTCGATCAACCTAATCAACTCTCCAAAGGATTCGTGATTAAATTTACACTTTTAGATCATATTTTATGTTCTTTTATCTTACTATTCTTTTATCTTATTATATAGGGGATATTTTATTTTTATTGTGAAATATAATATTTTCATATTTACACATTTGTATATAATAACTATTTTAAAGAAATGAACCTAGAACGACCTCACCGAAAACCAGTGCGAATGCAGGTCTGCGTTGAATGTCAATGCCCAGGCGGCAATCTATTCTGTGATGTCATGCAGACAAACTGAATGCGTACTCGGTCAGCGCAACGACTGCCTGGGACCAGACACAAACAAGCCGGTGTTTTGCTGCTCTCACGCATGTCTGGACCCGCTCGCCTATCTCGGAAGGATAGAGGGGGTTGCTTGGCTTGGAGGAACGAAGAAACGATCGACAACTGACTTGCGCAAACGAAGGCAACGCCCGCATCCGAATGCGCCATGCGCTGTATTTACATCTCTTTGCCATGCTTAGAAATCGGGGCACTTGCCGGATGGGGTACCCTAGAAGTGCGAAGAACGCTCTGGTTAAGTTCTGTCACAGACTAAGCACAGGAAAAAGGAAGCTCAAAGATGTGGCTAATTTTGAAACACCCACATTAGATGGACCGCGAGCAACCACTTAAATGAGCTTCTTTGACATCCTGTAACCAAAAGATGTCTGTAAACCCCAATGCACCCCAGATCAACGACATTTTGGGCTTCCCGATCAGTCAAAAGTGCAGTAGACCAACGACATTTCGTTCTTCCTGATTCTCAACAAGGTCTATATGGCCTTGTAGAGCATCTAACAAGTAGCACAAGTGCGAAGTTTGTTTTTGCTGCCGGTCACAGGGGATTCCAAAAATGCCAAAAATTGTCGCCTAGTAATCCCCTTTCGACTCGCAGCGAGCTGGAGAGGAACGGGGGCCACCGAGTTAACCTGTGTGCTGAAGAAATTCTGGCCCACATCTAGGTCAAAATTGAAAAACATGCGCGAATTCGGTTCAAATGAGCGCTGCAAAATGACCAGCACTAGCTGCCCGGGGGAGGACACGTACCCCTGCCCTCTCGTCCATGAGTCACTTGGCGACAAATTTTTGTCCTCTTTAGACCACCCTGTAGCCTGTAATATAACGAACTTCACCCTTCTTGTTGAGAATCGTTGGGCTAGGTTGACACTACATAGTCCCTCGCAATTACCGAATTGGTTACGATAAAGCTTTCGGATGTTGTGAAATGAAGTTGGTCGAGGTTTTCTCTCTACAAAAAGTGCTAGCATTGAAGTAGTGAGCAGTTTGATGCATCTCTTCGCTTAAACATTGCCTATCGATGATTCCCAGCCCTCATCCGCTTCAGTGTTGACGAATCTGTCAGCCAAATTGCTTTGACCTCGTTAAGCTAAAAGCATAGCATACGAGGGCAACCAAGCAGCAGCGTTTCGGATTCACAACAACAAGTGGTAATTTTTAATTGATCTACACCACGCTGGAAAAGTCCTGAAGTAAATAATTAGGAGTTTGACAGCAGTGACAGTCACGATGAAGTGCACCACCAAATTGACCGATCTCCAGATGAGACGACTAGTTAAAAAATTAAAAATCCTACAAAAATAGAGTCACTGGTGTCTTACCCGTCTTTCTATTGACTAGAGAAGGGTTTCGACGTCCCATGGAACTTCAAGATGAGACCAGGATCATTAGAAAGAGCTCGGAATGCTGATTACGAATATGGGTGTTAAAATTGCAAAATGAAATTCCTGAGCGAGTTATGGCCTGCCGAATGCGACGGGCCTTACCACAGGCAGGCCGTGCGTCGATGGTCAAATTTTTATTTACTATTTTGCGCAAGTAGAGTCCAAATCATATATTGAACAACTAGAGGTGTTTCTAACAACCTTGGCATTCGTGGAACAAAGTAAAAAGAAAAAGTAGTAGATCAACGCAAGAATAAAAAGCAGTAGATCAACGACATTTTGGGCTACCCGATCAGTCAAAAGTGCAGCAGATCAACGATATTTCGTTCTTCCTGATCCTACACTTATCACTTTCCTTTTTGCTTCACACGTTTTTTTCTTGCTTTGTTCCACGAATGCCAGGGTTGTCAGAAACACCTCTAGTTGTTCAATATATGACTTGGACTCTACTTGCGCAAAATAGTAAATAAAAATTCGACCATACCAGTTTCTTGCCTTCAAGCATTTTTACAAGCGTGTATGGTAGTTTTCCTCGCTATTTAATCAAATACGTGTCATAATTCAGGACAAAAGATCATTTCGAAGATAAATTATGGTGTTCCATGGGAGGTCGAAACCCTTCCCTAGTGAGTTCGACTGTTCAGTTTTTTAAAAGCAAACAAGGTAACAAGGTAAAGGTCGGCAGTTCCCACCGTCTTGGGATGCGCCACGCACTCCACTTCTGCGTGGTACCGTGGAGGCAGTTTGAATGCATACTTTTACATGACAGCGAGATGCGATAGCCAGACGAAGGATAAGTTAGCCATCCTTCTCCGTCTAGCGTCAACTCACCGACCTCTGAGGAATGGAAAGCTTGTGGTTAATTGGTTAGGGCATGAACAGAACCTTCTTAGATTCGTAATCTTCGAAATGCGAATACTATTTAAGCCACACATGCCTATTGAAAAGGCAAAAACTTTGAATTTGAAAAATAGGAGTTTGTTTCTTAATTCACAAGTCGATGCTTGTTCAAATTGCGATGAAATGAAGAAAGAACTATCTGTTAACATAATATGAAGGATAAGAGGTACGTAAAGCACAACGTTACTCAATTCCGCTTGGAATGCGCCTCGCATTCTACTTCTACGTAATGTCGGGGCGATTTTGAATTCGTATTACGCCTCTACAACGACTTGCGGTGGTCAGCTGATGAGCAATTCAGTTCTTTGTGATTCCAATTCACCGAACTCGGAGAGGCCTGCTTGGCCCTGGGTGGTGGATCTGAACAAGGAACTTGGTATCGGGTACACGCGACAGCCGGCAACTCCTCCGATTGCACTTCCCGTGCCCGTTAACACGAGATACCAGCAACAATCACCTAACATCATGCTGACAACTTTTCGAGCGTTTGCAACTGTCGGTATTTCGATAAGTAAGAAAGTCGAGGCCACCATCGAGAAGAATTGGTAAACAACCGAGGAAATGAAGACAATTCAGCAAGGTGAGCATCCAAACGACTGAAACCGTAGAGGGTCCCGTCAAATTTTATAGAATATGTAAGTGGTTAGCGAAAAACAATAGTAGGAATTGGTAACCAAGAAGAAGAATTACGGGTGACCACGAGACATTTTCGGAATGCTGTGCGTATAGATGGGGGATGGATGACGTTATCTTCTGACGGCAGGATAATCTGATTATCCGGTTCGCTGCGGAAATGGACTAATAGGTTCATCTCGGTGCAGCAGTAGAGAACGGATAACGTACAGCAAGTAATGTGACACCATCCTAAAATTGAGAAGGCGGCAAGATCGAGAACCGGGCGCACTTTCTGAGGAAATCAAAGAAATGCAGTTTCGATCACCGTAAAATTTATTTGTTCATTTATTCGTGCTAGTGCATCCATAGGAGTTCAAATGGCCGACAAAGGGCAACGGAAACCAGCGTTAAAAAGAACGCAAGAAAATAATAACAAGCGTGTGAGGAGAGAGAGTGAGGAGTTAAGTGTGCACATTGTAAGGAAGAAAGAGTGTAAACAAGAATTATAATATTCTCATTGCCAACTTCTGCTGGACAATGCACGAAGGCGGAACATTCCTTCTCTCTTGATATGGCTGAAATCAAGCAATCTATTTCATAGGTTACCATTAATTTCGCCTCAATTTCATTGTATGATGTTGTTCCGTTAAGCCGAAATAGCCGCATCCATGACAGTGAAGGCAAAGCGATCATAGAACATTTTGCGAAAACCTTAGGAGTGAGTTTTGACGAAATTCCCCACAAGTATAGAAGTTTAACTACCGCCTCACTGACTATTCCCAATGCTACAGAAAATTGTATGCACTGCTCACCAAGGTCTTGATAGGAAGCTGGTGTTGAGAAAGCAATTACACCTTCAGAAACACTTCACGACACCTTTTACGGACCTGCGATAAGAAGGATTGCACAAACAGCTCGATCGTACACTCATTGGTGTTTGATTCAGGAAGCTGTGAGCAATGCTTCAGTGGATAATGAATAGTTTGTTTCCAAGGCCGAGGATCTTTGGGAATAAACATTGAACATACATTGAAGAACAAGCAGAAAGTCGAACCCCACATTGAGCGGATTTTGAGCCCAAAATGCGTCTTAAAGCCCCTTTCGTTGTAAGCGTTGAAAAAACCTACACAGCTATACAACTGAATGCATTGTTACAGCCAAATTGGATTCATTAGGCAACTAGCAAAGAGGAAAAGCCAAGTTTACCCTTCAAGAAACTTGAACTGTACGCTTACTATAGCGTTTACTGTCAAATGTATAGGATACTCTGCTTATGCGCTTCGATATTAACTATAAGGGGGAGCAGGACAAAATCAGCCGAGCCATGACTGGTTTCAAATTCACCATTTTCACCAGACCACGGTGCCAGCATCAAGCTAGCCGGCCTGTTCTAAACCGTAGCAGCGCGCCGCGGTCGTATTTGGCAGCCTGTCTTCAAGTGCGAGGGAAAGTTTCCTACGCGCACGTCAATTCCTTTCAGGGCCACGCAAGACGCAAATAAATTCACTGTAAGTGATGGAGGCAGAATCCCATGGAGACGAGATGAAGTAAAAACTGTTGCTTACTGAACTGTTGCATAGGAATAAGCCACACGTGAATACCTTTTTATTAGTAGAACCAGGAAGAATTCACCCGCTTCCGTCCTTCGCTGGTCGACAGATGAGACCAAAACATTACCCTTAACCCGTATTGGGCTGGTGAAGCGCAGTGGAAAGACGTTCGGGTTGTCGCGTACACAGATTCCTGGTTCCAACTTCCTACCCAGGCCAACCAAGCCTCGCATCCCTCAGGGGCCGGGGAATTGGTACCAGACTTGTCGGGAAGAATAAAAGTCATCCATCAGTTGGTCACCGCAAGTCATCCCACCATATATAAAGGAGGAAGGCATTAGTCACTGTCTGAAGCGCTTCGCTACTGTCTGAATCGGTTCGCCTTGAACCCATATCTGAACGTTCGTCGCATCGCCACCGTCCACCATAAGCACCACAACATGGCGGCGTGGCAGGCAGCGGTTTCGAACCGGTGTTGACTACGACGACGCTTGCACTACCGGACGACCGTCGGTGTTGATCACAAACGACCAACCCTAATGATGATCTTTCAACACTGCGGCGGCTACAGTGTTGATCACCAAGAAACACACCATGACGAGGTTTCCACACTATCTACGGCTGTTATGAGGTCTTGGACAATTGCCAAATGTCCCTAAATTTGGGTGATTAAGCCGGCTAGCCAGTATAGGACGCCCGAGCCTGCTCTATCGCTACTGCCTCGACGTTGAGTTAGACAGCAGTATCCCGCTCCTTCTCACCTTTCCACCTCCCATTCCCGTTCAACTGTACACCTCTTCCTTGCAACCATTTTCCGGGCTTCCTTTCGCGCCCAATTGTTATCGAATTTCTCAGCGGTGATATCGCTTTTCTCACAATTAATGGACCTCGAGGGAGCTGCGTGCCGATGCGACGAAAGGGCTTCAAATAAGGCGATGTGTTTCTATCAGGCAGTCAACTCTTGGACAATTGCCATTCCCTCAAAATTGGTGACTAATGAAGTCACCTTCTCCGGAATTCGCCACACCTAGCGGCTCGAAGCACGACGACTGGACAGAAATGTGAGACATTTCTTTAGGCTTGACGAGCTGCAATAGGCTGTGAACACAACGCTAGACGAAGAAGGAGTGCTGAGGACATTCTTCTGTGTGCTATACTGAGATGTGAGTGGGAGCAAGCTAGGAATCAATCTGGAGTAGGCGCAAGTTTCAACTTGCTCGACGCTACGGATGCTTCCTTACCCAGCGTCGGCGCCGGCGAAGCCGGCGACCGACGCTGGGTGAGGAAGCATCCGTAGCTAGGTTTGGGCTACATCCCTAGCGTGGGCCGCATCCAGCGTTGGCGGAGCCGGCTAGCCCGGCGTGGCCCGCGGATGCGATGCCGGCGAAGCCGGCTAGCCTAGCGTGGCCCGCATCCAGCGTTGGCGGAGCCGGCTAGCCCGGCGTGACCCGCGGATGCGATGCCGGCGAAGCCGGCTAGCCTAGCGTGGCCCACATTCCAGCGTCGGCGCCGGCGAAGCCGGCGACCGACGCTGGTGTATAGGATAAATACGCATTCAAATCGCATCCACGACACCACGTAAAAGTAGAATGCATGGCTAATCCCAAAAGGGATTGAGTAACGTAGTCCTTTATCCTTTGTCCTAACCCACATTTCGAGAAACTGCGCTGCAATATTCAGTTAACGGAGAGAGAAACTATGAAGGAGTGAATTCTCCCAGGCTTTTAATGCTGGTGATGGCCTTAAACGGGAAATGGCAACACCGAGCATTACTTTTTAAACTCCTAAAGTCAATTGGAAACCCTTACATGCAGCACCTTTTCTACTCGTTGTCCAATCTCTCGTAGAACCTCGGAAATTCATGAATGAGATGAATCGCAGCTAATATTCTCCGATCGCAAAGATGTCATTCGAAGTTCGAACACCAGTCGTTCGTCAGAATTTGAGACCTATTGGCGGCATGCGTAAGAACTTTTGATGGTTAGAAAATCCCTGTACTCGTAGAGCTAGGGCTGTCGAATGGAGCTGTCTAGAGGAGGACAACGACAGCTGAAATCGCGCATGAAAATGTGCCTGCACGGTCTAACAGGCGGGCGACGAGGCGGAGAATCAACAAAGGCACGCGATCCTCGGCCTCGTCGCAACACTTGTACTCGAAGCGTGGGAGAAGGGGGAGAGACCGGTGCTCAGGGCGCAGACGAATGGACGCTCGGCGATAATGGAGAGAAAATTCGAATAGGGCATCAACAACCACGGCGGGGGAATCGCAGCGATATGCGGTGTGGCAGGAGATTATTGGTGAACCGTTTGCCTATCATTCTCATTTTTTCCGGTGATCGAAAAGGAAAAATAAAAAGGGCGGAGTCAGTCAATACTCACATGGACCTCAAAATGCCTTTTAAAATTCTCACCTATAAAGCACACATAGTCCGTATTGCATTTTTCCTGGGACACTTGAGTAGAACGACGAGAGGTACAGTACCGGACATGTTCCTCCGTTCTTACAGCAACTCCTGATTGGGCGGTTGCAATTTGCGATAAAACTCCCCAAACGCTCACTCTTCAAGCTGTCGCTCGATCGCTCTACAGGTTGTCGCGCCCACTCGATTGATTCTGTCGGGCCTATATGCATTGTTCAACTCTACTGAGATCTATAGGTCATAAGGATAGAGCTTGAGCTGCTGAGCTTAAATATATGCTTCTTTTTACAAGTACTTGATTTTTGAAAAAGTTTTTCAAAAAGGCCGCTTTGGACCGTTTCAAAGCGGCGTATGTTGACCTTTCCGGGATTTTCGGCGAATGAACGGAGGAACATGTCCGGTACTGTACATATGCTCCGGTTACATGTACAAGTTTCAAGGTCCACGGTTAGATCTATGTTCTGGGCATAGAGGTTATGGGGTTTCAACTTACTACTACGCAGAACGATAACCTCTGAGGATTGTGTACGTTTCGTCTTGTAAGTTGCTATCATCTACAGTGTTTTCCCGAATATTTTATGTTCGTTCTTTTCTTCCGTACTTGTGTCTTCAGGGAGTTGTATCATGTGCGCGCGTTGTTTCGTTTCTTTCTAATTGTTCCCTTTTATAGTGTTCGCGTGAGATCCTTCCGCACTGATAATAAATAAAACAAATATGGGTGCGCCACGAAATTCACTTCTAATGGATGCCGTGGAGACAGTTGGAGTGCGTGTTTGGCCTATGCATTCACTTGCGGTACGGCACCCGAATGAACAAGACGGTGATTTCTCCTACCCAGACAAATCTCATACAAATTTACCGACCCTTGAAGGATGGTAGACTTTGTTGGCCTGGGCGGGACGCTCTAAATAAGAACCCGAATCAGGATGCATGCTTAGCCTGCGCCTCCTCAGTCTGCACTTCTCTGTTAATTAGTACTGCAGTTGACTTTTCAGAAACTACTCAGTAGTTGTTTTTGGTAAATTCATATCCGAAATCAGATGAGGGCTGAAGTTTCCGGGAAGGTAGAAGACGTCTGGGTATTTTCCGCTATTTTCGCGATCCGTAATTTGATCAATATCGTTTGATGGCGATCGATATTTCAAAAAGGAACTTCAAATTCGTGTTCAGCGACCTCGGGCTGAAGTTCCCAGGCAGATGGAAGATGTCTGGGTATTTTTCGCTATTTTCGCGCCTTAATTTTTTCCCCTATTTCCCCAACCCCTCCCCCCCCCCTGAATTTTCCCCCTATTTTATGACTAATTTCTGCGGTCGATAGTATGGCTCATCGCTTAGCGCGTTTTTATAGAGTATGATAATATTATATATTATTGGATTATATAATATATGTACAAATATAACATTCGAACGTTCTTCGAAACTCTGATCGAAGTTCTATAAAACTACATCATTCACACTGGTCTAAAAGGATGAAGTTAAAGAGCGGCGTAAATCAGTTCCGTTTGAGCAAGCACCCTCTGTTGCGGGATATCGTGGAGGTAGTTAAATTGCATCTTTGGCCTTCACAATGACTGGCCACGGCAGCCAATGGAGAAGTGTTTTATTTTCCGAGAGGAGTATGGCACTATTTCATCGATTTGGGAAATCCAAACCAAGAACCTGTAGGATACAATCGACGCCTTGTCCGACTGCGATATCATGCTCGTTTCATGTTCGTCTAGCATGTGGAAATGGGACCCCTTATAAGAACAAAATGTGTTAGCTTAAAGAATAGAAAGGATATGAGAATTTTTTAATGTTGCCATTGTGAAGATCAGGTGTTTTTGAACGACGTCTATTGCATTTCTTCCCCATCTCTTGCCTCCAGTCATGACCGATTTCCTTCTCTGGTTGGAATGTTATATCCTCAACCGATTTCACCGCCTCGCATTTGTGTTTTCCTTTTCGGGGTCTTGCGATCTAATTCCTGTTCGTTTTTTGGAATGGGCCTCGTTCACCTTATATCACGTAAGCGTTGTTGGAACTGTACACTTCACTGCTAGCATCTACGATGTCAGCTTTGTCTTTCATTCTTTATGTATCTGTCAATGTCGGTTGCCGGAATATAGAAGCCCGACGCTGGACGGTGATCACGAAAGACCTGCCGGTTCTGGTAGGTATGGTTGCATGGGTTACTGTCTTCGCAGACACCCAACCCTGGGTAAGGAAATCACTAGCTCTGAATTCGTTAAAACGAGCGGCTAACAGATGTATTAGGTTGGCAACTAATTTCGTGGACTCTCAAGAATCTTCAGCAAAAGTATTTATTAACAAATAACTAATGAAAATCTTTAATCAAAATAAGATCCCACGGAACGCAGAAGTGCTTCCCATATATCAGGTAGCTGGTCTATCCCACGGCCATAGAATTATTGTGCTTTTAAGGCCAAGAATCTTTGGAGGTGCTTTTTATCCGGTCCACATTATTAAATCGTCTTCCAACCAAGAAGTACTGCACCGAACTAAAAATGTGGTAGTCACTCGGCGCAAGGTCTGGGCTGTAAGGTGGATGAGTTTTATGCTCCCAATCAAGGTCTTCTATTTTTTTGAGGCGTCCGGTTCGCTACGTTCCCTCCGTTTCGTGGTGTCAAGAAGGTATTAACTTCTGGGAGCTCGTCAAGAACGGTTCCGGAATTATTGCTGTAATCTACTCTTCTCAACCTGGCCGCGCGCAGGCTGAACTACGCTGGAATCGGTTCAGACAGATTTTCAGGAGCGGAATTATCTATCAGCAAGATAACGCAAGATCACACCACGAATCGGGAGCTTCAAAAAATCGAAGACCTTAGCTGGGAGCGTCTAACTCACCCTCCTTACAGCTCAGGCCGTGCGCCAAATGACTAGCACCTTTATAGCACGCTGCAGCACTTCTTGGTTGGAGAACGACTTATTAATGTGGACCATGTCAAAATGCACCTCCAAGTATTCTTGGCTTCAAAGCACAAGAATTCTACAGCTGTGGGATGGGCCAGGTAGCTGATAAATGGGAAGCAGTCCCGCGTTCAAACAGATCTTACTTTGGTTGAAAACTGTTATTTGTTATTTGTTTATCAACACTTTTGTTGAAGGCGCTTGAGAGTCCACGAAATTAGTTGCCAACCTAATATGTGTAACTGAACACGACTCACAATCCAGTGCAGGACTAAGCGGGCGATTCTGGCTAGATCACGACCGGTGAAATTAAAGCGCAGTGACACTCTCTCCAACCCTGCTCATGGTTTATCCCGTCAGGTCCAACCGTGCGCCCAAAAATTCCGTCTAGTCGTCGAGCTCGACCTTCTGTTACGGCATGCCTGATAAATATGGCTACGCCATCTCGACCTCAACTAGAGGGGACTCGAAACTAAACGTAATTGCTTGAAGCCTATTTGAATATCCGCGTCACCTCAGGTCTCTTGAATGCTCCGCCAATTCATCGAACGGCCGACGGCTGAAAATTGGGCCCAAGAAACCTTTGACCGAGACTAAAATTTTTGCATCTGACTCATCAAGTCGGACTTGGCTAACAGCTCTGAGAATTCAGAATCGTCTAAAACTTATCAGTTATGGTCCCTTCAAGCCGTTTTTAAGCAGCTTTATTTTCGTGACTATAAGTATGGGCCACACTGGTCGTAGATGTTGTTGACAAAGGAATTTTAACGTTAGACCCTTAGAACGATAGTAGCGAGATGAATTCTGAAGTTGTGATCGGATCACCAAGTAGCTTCTGCAATCCCACCCTTGAGGGCAGTCCGCACCAGCACGGAAACCACTGTTTTGTCAGTTTTGTAATATGACCAGTTGAGACAGTGTTGTTAACCTGCTCAGCTGTCACTGAAGGTGAACGGAATACCCTATTATATGCACAATTTTCACGTCAAGCTGGACACTTTTAGAATCAAATTGGATTTTCTTCTAAGCAAGTTTGCCGCTTTGGAAAAAAATAAACACTTCCCAACTTAAAGCGGCGTTTTCTACATTAAACTAGAGAACTTACAGCGCGGTTAGAATAATTGTTTGTTTAGGGAAAAGTAGTACAATTTCCTTTAAAGTTCTTACTTCAAATTCATCTGCGCCAATAAGTCACTACACCGTTTGAATATTATAAAAATTTAATTTTTAAAGAAAATAATGAATTCAATGTTGTTAGCAGCATACATTTATTAAAAAAAGAGATCGCGCCATGCACTTGGCTAGATTTCGGCGACTTTTGTTTGATTGGCAGTGTAAACGCTGTTTACTTGAAACAGTGATGTGAAGACACCCCTTTTTTGTAAATATTCTTGTTGTACCAATTACATCTGTTTTACACCACTCGAACAATTTTAAATATCAAGCACACGAAAATCGCGACGCTGTAGTCGATTGCACGGCACATGGCCTTCTTTCAGCATACTAAATGATTGCTGCTTTTGTGCGATTAAGAACAAAGTTTAGTTCATTAATTTTCCTTTAAAAATAAAGTTTTAATGAAATTTCAAGCAGTGTGTTCCCTTATTGTGGCAGGTGTGTTGAAACTTTTCATAAAGAGTTGTTCTAAATTTTCCGTGTATAAGATTTTGTTCCTGCTGATGTATCCTTTAGTTTAATCTGGAATGCCGTTGTTTTCATTTGAAAGATGTTCAGTTTGACTTATAAGCGTCAAGCTTGCTTGAAAGAGTGTAGTTCAGTTTGAAAAAGGCCCAACTTGTTTTGAGAAGCGTTTTGACTTAAAGTGGTATACAAAGCGGTTGATCTGCGAGTCAGGTAGTAAGTCATGCGGAGCTGTGACAAAGGATACGGCATAATGCGGCAGCCACTTGTGTCTTTGAGCTTGGATAGCGGTGTGGAAGTGATGTCAAACGCTGGTTCCTGTGTCTTGCATTTCTATTGTCCGGCTGCGACTTGAGAGGGTCAGAATTCTGCACAGTTTCCGATACCGTACGTTGTGACTTGTTTTTACTACCCGTTTTTTAAGCTCAAATCAATGAGACCAATACTCAACATAATGATATTGAACGCAGCACCAGTGATATACAGACACAATCCGCTTGAACAAAAGGAGTGGTCACAGTACGGGCATCGTATGAAAAACGCAGGATCCTTGTAGCTCCTTCCCCAACATGGAGCACTAGTTACGGAAAAAGCACCCTGCTCGGATTTTACAGGCTGAGCCATAAGCCCTGCAACAAAAACCTACGAGTATATAGGAGCCAGGAACGCACCAAATGTGCTACTATTTGAGTGATGTAAAGATCTATAGAACTAAAACAAGGCCCGAGAATATTTGTTTGTTGCAGAACGCAATAGATTTGTTGGCGAGTTGGGCACATAGATGGCAGCTTCCTCTTTCTCCACAAAGAACTGTTGTTTTGCACCTAAATTCCGGTACATCAACTCATCCATACACGTACACCATAAAACGGGTGTGCGTTATCAGCTGTGGACTCTGTCAGAGACCTGGCGTTTCATTAATATAATATATAATGATTTAGATTTTGGGAAGCATATCCGAGATGTTTGTGACTCAGCCATGCTACGAACCTCGAACATCTTTGGGCTCTAACTACTAACAATAAATTCATTCTACTTAAGGTATACAAAACCTATGTACGTCCTCTTGTTGAATCCAGTGCCTCTGTCTTCTCTCTTTATAAGAAAAAGAACATGCAGAATAGATATGGTATAAAACAATTTCACACGCAAACTTCTCCTTTGAACAAATATCCTCTTATACTCGCGAGTGCTAAGAACTTCAATTAGAAACAAATAGCTCGGTCTACCGACCCTAGAATCTCGTCGCCAAGTATTCGATGTGTGTCTTGCACATAAACTGCTACATTTCACACTCGCTTCTGAGCCTTGTAAATTCTTTAAAACGAAAAAATGTCTAACACGAGGGGAACCTGAAAAGTTATCTATTCCTCTCCTCAGAACTCCACTGCGAGCCACGTCGTTTAGATATAGAGCTGGCAGCTTGTCCTTAGATATTGCTAAGCACATTCACTCTCCCTTAACTCTGGGACAAATGAAAAGCTGTGTACGTATTACCTTGCTTTGAAACGAGATTTCTTAAACAGTATATCGCCTTGCTGGCGTTTTTGTTTACTGGTTCATTGTTCTGGATTTCGTTTTTCATTGTGTGATAGTTTATATACGCAGTTGTCGCTGTACATTTACTACTTTTCAACGATTGCCTTATGCAAGCGCAATAAACATAAACATAAGTAGCCACTCCTGAGGCCAGATTCATCAACCTTACTGCCCTCTAACGGTGAAAATACCGGTAAACCCTCTGATATGACATTCATTAGCATTAGATTTGGTGGCATTTTCATCATAAGCGTAAGCGGTTGATGAATCTTGTGCCTGGATTGATAACAGCCTTCACATCGCGTGGGTAGTTCTGTAGTCCGCGTCGCAGTCCCTCTCACGGAATTTTATTCCTCATTTGTTACAAAAAGGCATTGGGCAGTAATCATTTACGCTGTATAGAGTCGGGCTTTTTCAAAAATACAGCAAATTATGAAGCTCAAAGCTCTAAGGGTCGGGAATTTCGCTTGTCTTTTGCAGGCACGATGTTTGGAATAGGGACGGAGAACCGCTACCACGTCCTTACTGTTGGCATATTTGGTTTAATACAACGTGCATTTCGATTTCAAACAGCGCGACTGAGTCCCGAAAACACTGTTATATTTTTGTGATCATCGAAAATCATTACCGATTTTCACTCTTTTTACACAAAAACCTAGGGTGTGAGGGGAGACATTTCAGAAAATCGTGCAAAACGATCAACTGCCATGCATAACCATCGTTTGCATATCATTACATTTTTAGAGGTATAATTAGGCGCACTATTATTTCGGCCTTTCTGGGATATATTGGCGTTAAGAAATTCTTCATCAAATGAAGCGATGGCTGAATATCCAGCCTGAGCAACGCGCTACAACTGTGCTCAAAAACTTTTCTTTCTTTTTCTTATAGCTGACTTTTGCCTCACTTATAGGCTTGTAGAGCTTTCCTAACAGTTTTCTAAATGCGACATATTGCGTAAAAATGAAAGCGAGCAGGCTGAGCATTCCATTTGTTCCAGCTCGTTGCTGCATCGCGTATGGTCAGCAAATTAATAGCGTTCTTCTGTTGTAGCTCAGATCCATTCACCTAATGTTTACTGTTGGTAAGGCTCTGAACTGCTCTATGTGATACAAGTGCACCGTCACGCCTGTCGGCGTGCCTTGCATTTGCGCGCTTCGCGCTAAGTTGCAGTATCACTAAGCTAAGGACAATCACATCAAGCTAGCTGCTCTACTTGTACAGCGTTTTTCCTTACCTAGGAGTTCAAAGTCTCGCAGTATGCATACTATATAGTATGATAGGGCGACCTATTGGTTCCTCACAACTGGTCCTCCCTTAGTGAAACGGTCCCCCATTACTGATACTGGTCCCCCTCAATGATCGCCCCTTAAAGGACGACGTCTTCGATACAGCTTTTGTATTCCCAGGCACATTGGACGACGCCTTCAGCACGTCTACCTGAATCTCCAAACACGCGACGTCTTTGGTACGTCTGCCTGAATCCCCTGGCACGTAGAAGACGTCTGGGTATTTTCCGCTATGTTCGCGCTCTGTACTTTGATCAATATCAATTGACAGCGATCGATACTTCAAAAACGAATTTCAGATCCGTGTTGAGCGAACTTGATTGCCCAGGGCTAAGGTTTCGGGCCGCCTGGACGACGTCCACCAAAAATCGATAGTTTGATCAATATCGATTGATGGCAATCGGTACTTCAAAAACAAATTTTAGATTCGTGTTCAGCGACCTCAATTGCCCCAGGGCTAAAGTTTTCAGGCAGGTAGAAGAAGTTTGGGTATTTTCGGCTATTTTCTCGCACCGTAATTTGATGAGCATCGATTGACGGCGACCGATACTTCAAAAACGAACTTCAGATTCATGTTCAGCGACCTCAATTGCCCTAGGGCTAAAGTTCCCAGGCAGGGCGAAGACGTCTCAGTATTTTTCGCTATTTTCGTGCCGTAATTTTCCCCCTATTTTCCCCTATTTTATGGCTAATTTCTGCTGCGGCGCCGATCGATAGTACGACTCATCGCTTAGCGCGTTATTAGAGAGTATATGATATGATCATAATATTGAATGTTCAACCACCAATCTTCATAAATTTGGTCACATTGGAATGGGAGTGCTCTACAGCAGGCAGAGGAATATTTTCGCTAGTTTTCCGTGAGAGCCGCACTTCTTTCTAATAAGGATAGCTACAACTGTGATAATAGCAAGGACTATAGCACTAAGGATATGCTACATAACAGTTGTTATGGTTCTCTCCAATTCGAAAAAGACTCCTGATAAGATCGCTTGTTTTTGTTGCAGGACTTATGGTTCACCCTGTTTATTTCTATGTTGTACATTTTCTCATGCGTTATTCTTTTTCATTTTCAAGCTAGAAATGCAGAGCGGTCGGTAAAACATTGACACGACATACATTTTTCCTCTTCCTTTCAGGCGGTGGTGCACAATGACGAATTGGAGTCAAATCGCTTCATGAGCGATCTCATATAGCTAACGAACCTCACGTCGGCTGGGAGGAACCCGGACCCATAGCCCGTTCACATAAACTTTCTTTGGGGCATAGTCGCTCGAATCTCGACATGGTCCAGAAAACAAGAATGGGTGTGTAGGCATCTGTGCGACGAAGGCGTGCACAAAGCAAAGCATTTCCAAGATTTTTTAACTCAAAGATTAAGGAAAGAGAACATAGTAGTTACAGCATACAGTTGAAAAACGTACATAAACCACCTAAAAGACGGCTTCGCAAAGTAAACTTGCGAGTCATTACTGAACACGTAATTGTTTAGGCAGGCAGGACGCAACAACATCGTGCGAGAATTTCTGTGAACTATCGGCATTACATTCTATCCATGCGATTTTTGGTTATGCTACCTCGTTGAAGCAGGTGTGAGAAAGAACACTTGAAAATTTCATTTGCTATA
Organism: Heligmosomoides polygyrus bakeri; assembly: GCA_947359475.1. NCBI lineage: Eukaryota > Metazoa > Nematoda > Chromadorea > Rhabditida > Heligmosomidae > Heligmosomoides > Heligmosomoides polygyrus. The sequence continues at coordinate 27,387,588 of OX375869.1, read as the reverse complement.
ACGACAGTAGACGAGTGAGGTGAACGATGTAGTGCGGACGTCCAAAAACGGCTTACGTTCGTGATCACCACCCATAGAAGGCTTCTCTCGACAAACCGAACCTTTCTTTAGGATCTAAACCGTCATAGACCAACTTGAGAAACCCGCAGATCACAAGAGGCATGCTTATCACGCCTATTCTGCCTGCACTGCGCTTCGCTGGCTTCATAGCTGAGCAGCAACTCCATGTTGCCATTCTCGGATGGACCTCATCGCGCGTTTCTATAAATAAGTTGGTCTAGAAGCCACGCCGAACCACAGGAACCCTTTAAGCTTGCTGAGGTCGTTTTTCTGGTGATTCGCCATTGTTCAGATAAAATACCAAATGCCGTCATAGACTACGGTATTCCCCCTAATGCCTACATTAAGGGTTTGTCTGTCGCCTTCACTTAACCTGCTCTCCGTGAACGGTCTGTGAACGGTTGCTATGCTTCAAGGCTTACTAGTTTGAAGGACGGTCGACTTGCTTAGAAAGGAGCTTGCTTTCAAAGGAAAAGTTCGTTGTCACAGAGAAATGACATTTATTGAAAAGGGGATAGCTAATGATAACACGACGGCCGGTTTAGTTGCCTTGGCGGTTGTTTTTCCTCATTAATGGATCTGTCCCAGCGATATTCAGAAAATCAAAAGTCCGGACAGTAGAGGACTTGAAGAGGACTGCAACGGATTATTGGAACTTGCTTGTAAGAAGCCTACGGGAGTTAACTGGAAGTGTTCAATAGGAGCAAAATCTTTCTCTCGATATCGTACCGATTGCCGGCGATCAGTTGTAGAAACGACGTGTACGATAAAAAGTTTATTCACAATAGACAAAAATAGCAAATGAAAACATTAACGCAATACTAAGGCCTTTGTCATACCATCGCTCACCCCGAGCGACGCCTAATGATATGCTCCCATATCGATTCCATCGCGCCGCCCGATCGATATGGGAGCATATCACTAGGCATCGCTCGGGGTGAGCGATGGTATGACAAAGGTCTAAGAGACGGAGGAGACGGCTATAGGAAAAGGCGCCGTCAATCCGGTTCGCTGAAAAGAAAAGTAGTCCAGAATAGCCACTAAGGCCGCCGAAGCTCCCTACTCACTAAGAGAAAAGACTCTCACAGGAAGCAGGTACCCTCACAGGTTGTCAGAGGAAGGAAAAGGACTTGCTCACTCGCCTTGGCACCTCCTTGATGGATGATGAAGAAGTCAAACCGGGTCGCTAGCTAGGCAGTCTTTTATACGGGCTTTCCCGCGCGCTACCCTTCCACAGGCAATTGATCTCACGCCTACTAACCCGTCTGTGACCATCCTAAATCCTAAGTTCGTGTTACTTACAGCGTCCTGCGCTTCACCTATTCCTTCGCACTCCCTGCCTCGTCCGTCTCTCGTCTATTGCGCAGAAAGAATCCAGTGAATAATGGAAAGGATTCTAGTAGGCAATGCCAAACATGTAGTGAGGAAAAAGTAGTTTTTAATCGATATGTATTCTTCGTTCTGGAAATCAGTCGCTGCCGTCGTGAACCATGAACAGGCCTGGTCGTACACAATGGGCAACTTCAGCTCGCCTAGCACGACGATCAAACAATTATTTGCAGAAATGTTACCGAACAAGTAGCTGGCTATACGTACAGATTCGCGCTGTTTGGAATTCAAAAGATTGGGAATGGATTAACGTTAATAAATAGCCTAGATGGAACGGGCACTCCACATTTCGGGCATCGTGTAGGCATTGAATGCGCGTTTGGCCTATACAGCGATTTGTAATGGGTAGCCAAAGGGCAAGCAAAAAAAGTTTACCAGCAGCTGACTAACTCCGTAGGTCGCCTCGATGGGGCTCTGGATCCCAACAATCTACAGCTTTCTATACAAAAAGAGTGAGCTGTGCAGAGAGCAGAGAACAAGAGAGCCTTTCATCATGAATTTTGGAGCAAGTTCCGCCGATTTGGTCAGATTGAGTTCCCGATTGTTGTCGCAGAGAGAGACACAGCTACGAGTTGAGATAATCCCGTTGAAAAGCCGTGCTGTTAACTATCGCTTGATTCTTGCTGATTTGATGATCGCTTGCCGCGAAAAGACAGCGCGATTATTTGAGGAGCGAGAGTACTCCCATATATAATAAATAAATACCGACGCAGGAGGTTGGATACTCGTCTGGTGTTTTTTGAGTTTTTCTATTAACGACTAGGTATCTGGTATTGGGCTTAATGAGTACCCATTGCTCTCCGGCCGGTTTGTAATTGAGTAGGGGCATGGTAGAGGTTTTCCTCGTGAAGACCTATCGAAAGCAGAGTACCTTTGTGAGGGCAAGTTTTAGGAATCAAAATGAAATTACTGGGCGCAGCAGAGATTTCTCTACGCTCCTCTCTAGCCGCCCATATTTCGTCTGGGCTAATGATTGGTGTTTTCCGGCTATTGCTTATCGATATTCATAGTTGTTTCGTATCATCTATTTGTTTAAACATAAAGCGTTTAATTTCTTCAGTAGACCAGTCGCCGTGATCTTCGGTATATATCGATCAATATATTTCACTCCACGTCTCGACCTTACACTGCACACTTAACCCTGGTGTAAGCCACATTTTACCGAGCGTCCCCTCTATTTCCGCGCCCTTGCTACTGGAGACAGTTAATGGCCCAGATAGGCTGTGAATTCATGTTTAAATTCTGGTCTCTATCGTAGATCGCTACATTTGACTTTTTTGATAAGCTAGGTACCAATTCTTGACTTCTTAGACTCACTATCACGATGAAGCTTTTTGACATCACTAGAATTTCTGTCATCCCCTCGTCGATTTTCTTAACTAGATTGGTCGACCGCTCAAATTAACCACTCGTACGCATTACGCAGGAGAATCAGTCGCTCCTCTCAGGGACTATGAACAGGCACCATCGATCTAAGCGTATGCAGCTGCTTGCAAATTAGGCCTACCCAGATTACTAGTTTTGTGTTTCTGTTCTTTTCAATTTTCCACTCATAGTTTTGAACAACATTTCGGTCCTATGTGAGAAGACTTCATTGATAATGTTTACTATTATTTTTTTCCTATTATTATTCTGTATTCATATAGGCTCACCGACAATAAAAAGCAGATAAGAGCTGTAATTGTTTTAATTGTTGTTTTTGTGTTTCCCGCTTCTTCGCTTTGGTTGCACTCCCACCAAATCGTATCGAGGCTCGCGGCGACAAAGCTTGTTTTCTAAATTTCTAAAATGTGATAGAAGAGAAAAAGAATTAAATTTTTACGAAGAACAACAAAAACTACGAGAAACGCTGCCAAAACGACCGCCACCCTCAAAAAAAGAAACGTCGTCCACAGTACGAACCCGTTGATTCTCGAACCTTAGGCTTGACTTTGCATTGGGCTAGCGCGAGTAGTGAGAGGAGAGAAGCTGCAACTGTATTTATGTCCGAAGGCATGCTTGGTGGGGCAGGTTAGTCCATACAATTACAGGTGGAAAATTCTTTGAAAACATTGCAGATATAGGCTTTGTTAAACGAAAGAAACTATTCTGCGGATCTGGACAGACGTCGGTGTTGAGTCTCATGGTCGGACTAGAAGGAAGCAGCCTCTTTGAAGCAAAGCTGAAGTGAAGCTGTTAGGCGTGAGCGGCCAGCTCCATCGTTTTTGGTGGGCAGCATCTAAGGAATTGTCACTGATCACACATCTAGCTTCCATTCTGATCCGCCTCGTGGAGACAGGCCTACTAGTGTGCAGAAGCCTTTACAGAAAATGTCTTCTTCGAACCCCAAATGCCATTGTAGAGGCTGATTACTATCTTTAGATCAAAGTAAACCTAAAACATATTTTTGTAATCCACACCTTATAATAAAGCTTTGTAGCTGCGGGTACCGTACGAGTAGTAGAGCTTATTCGGGAACAATAGACGGAGAAGAATAGATATCTACAATAACAACAGCGGCCCTTTTATACGCCGAAATTAGCGGGCCAACACGTGATGTGTGGTCAATGATCATAGGCTAGTAAGTGACCAGCTAGAGTCGGCTCCAACACCTCTCCCTTTTTTAAACAAACGTACAACTAGCAGAACAGAAACAAATCCTACTTTCGTCTGAAATAGTTCTACAATCTACTATTCATGTTTACAAATATGATTTCAATAGTGCGGCCACTCGAAGGCGTTTCGGCTGTTGGCGTTGTCGTTGGGACGTGGTGGGCATGGCGTTGTCGTTGGGTCTGAATCTGGAGTCGTTGGCGTTGTAGTCCCATGATGCGGCGTCCGCGACGTTATGGCAGTTTCCGGAGAACTGACTTCGAATGCAGGCGGTGTTGGTCCTGGAATCACTCAGTAAGTCGAACAGATCCAGTAGCGTCATTCTGGTAGGCGCTTTTCCATCGCATCTGGTTGTTGTGATGACGGTGGACGATCCCATCTAGGAGTATGTCGTATAGGACATCTCGGCGCAATACTACATTAGAGGGGTGGTGAAATTGAATGATTCATCTAGGATGTGACTGAGCACATCCTAGGTGAATCACTCAAATCTAGAAACTTACGTTTTTGATGTCAATTTAAGAGAAAAAATAGTAAACTAAATAGTAAATAGTAAAATTGTAATACTCACCTAGGTCAGTTTCCGGGAGCTCGTGCGAAAAAATTGAAGTACACGCCCCTACTGTCCGGCGCGGTTCCTGCAGCGAAGACCTACAGTCTCTTATCACACGCGTTAGGCCTATGGTATACTCCCGTCCGCTGCAGCGACGCGGGACTGCACAGCGACGCGACGGCTCGCGATGCGCGTCGCGAGCTGTCGCCATCGCTGAGGCTGACATACTTCACGCAGTTCTGCAGACGGAGACTTTTGCAGAATTTTAGCGAATCAGCTGATCCAGTGCAGTGACGTGAGTCCTGTCGTAAATTCGCTCAAGAGCCCAGTTAGACTAACTGAGAGCACGGTGTTGCAGGAATGATCAGACAAATGTAGCGGGGGAGCGAGGGGTATAGGAAAAGGAATCAAATGCCTTAATCGCAGTCGGACCCCCAATCTACGAGTCTTTCCTTTCTCAAAACGAGTTTACACAGACTTTTCATGTAACAGAACAAGATTATTTGACCTCACAGAGAGTGCATGAGTTTTTTCGAGACAACCCGTATTAGAGCACAAAAAGCAAAAGCAGTGGCAGAGTCGCAAAACCCTAACCCCGCATGAGATGCAATACTGCTAGAGTCGCACGGTTCAAAAAAGGGTTGCGATGGACTAATCTGTCGCAAAAGGTAGCATGTTCATAACTCCCCCAATTTAGATAGCTACATATTTTGAGAAAAGCTTGACATCCTTCTTTTCACCTCTTTGAGATCTCCACAATCATTTGTATAACTTCACTAGATCATGGGAATTTCGTCGTGGGCGGCTCAAAAAATAACTCGAGCAGCCTTTACGCGAATGGAGCAGCTTATTTCTCATGACATGGAAGTTCTCGAAGTCCCATGGCGTACTTTGCCACTGTAGTGTACCAGATGGACATTCTTTGCTCACTTAGTTGATTTCTATATGCATTATGTACGGCTCACTCGAGTTGCATGCCTGACACTACTGGGCACTAGCAAAGTGCGCTAAGCTTAAACGTGTTCTCGAAAATAATTACCTACAATTGCAAAAAAGCCCGCGCCAGCATTTTTTAACAATCTCCTTAAAAAACTAGCCGTTCAATTGGCACATTTCTGTGCCGGACATGTCAATAGAACCTCTCTGTGACTTGCCAGGCGGCTAAGCTGACGGCGCCGCGGAACACACACTGAACCTATTCCCCCCGATACGAAGGCGGTGCTTGTTCCCGGTTACTTACGCCCGCTTATCGGTAGTCCGTCAGACAGCTGGGTGGCTTGATCTTACCCCGCTACCTTCTTATCGTTTGGAGAGGGGGAAAGACGGGCCAGCTGTCCTCGCGATGGCCATTACATAGATTACGCTTATGGACGGCTCAATCTTAATCCCCTCGGCGACCTACATCTCTTTTAGGACTACTCCCTTACAGCGTAGAAGCGATTCACGCTTATTAAAGATTTGTGTGGAACTTATTCTGACGGATGCAATCCATAGTTTCCTTTATGGTCCCATCCGTAGTGCTCTCTTTTGCTACGGTTTCCAGGATGATTGGTAGATAGGCGGTGACAGCACTACAAATCGCTTCAACGTCTTGGACAGCTCGAGCGATGACGACGTCTTCTTCTGTCAAAGTCTTCTCTGAATGAGTCGGGAGATAGCGTCAGCTTCTCCTAATCCCGTGGTTTTGCGGTACTCTTTGTTGATTTTCTGCAAATAAGTAACAAGCAAATTATACTGGTCTTTTTTTAATTAAGGCAATCACTTATAACTATACAGTGTTCTAACAACACTGAATGCGTCGTGATGTATTATTCTATTTAATTTTGATTCTTGTTTTTGCCCACATCCTTCTAGGATACCGTTATATTTTCTTAAAAGCTTTGTTTGAGAAAATTGAAAAATTATCTGTTTCCCTCAGTATCTCGAGACATAGGGAAAGACATGCCTCACCCAGAAAATTCGCTTTATGAAAACCTCATATTTGTCTTATTTAGACTGAAGAATTCTTTTGTAGACCTGAATAAATCTCATATATGGGTGGGGCTGCAAGAGCTATCAGAAAACTGTAAAACTCTAATTGCCTTCCCAGAATCGAATCGTTCTGTGGTCGCTTCGGTTACGGGAAGAATGTTCGAATCGCTGCCAAGAAATGGCATGTGAGCAATTTTGGCGGCGTGTAAGTGCTGAAGATTCCGGTAAATTTCGGTCTCCGTAAAGGTTGGTTTTCTCTCAATGATGTAGTTCCATCTAACGTATCGAACAAAATAACATATGGTTTGTAAATTAGGTTTCCTAAAATTAGAATCCTTGAAATGGAGAAAATTCTTAGGGTTGGCAAGGGAGAGCAACGACTCCTATAAACATGACTAAATACATTCCAGTTTATTATACGAAACCAATAAGTTAATAAGACCAATATTGCTTACTATATTCATACTGGAATTCGGCATTTAGTGGCTTCAATACCATGGACATTTTTGAAATAAATAAATTATATACGTATTTTATAACAATATGGTAAGCACGACACGAAAACGAGAAACATGATAATCATCTAAACACAAACAAATAAGATAAAAACAGCGATGATGTACTGCACAGGCCCAAAAATAATCATTCCTAGATGCTCAGGCGCATTACGGTAACGTACGCATCCGTCCCTTTAAATATCACCAGAGCGCGCTTTCCGCTATCACTCTGTTACTATATCGGACTTTAGGCGGAGTGGCGTTCTCCCCCCCCCCCCGCCCTTTTAACAGAGGCGTGACAAATGTCTGCGTCTCCACTATCTCGTAAGGCAGCCACTGGACTCTCGAGTAAGCCCGGGGGTTGGGGTGGGCGAGCCAGGGGGACGAGGGGGTAGAACGCTCAACCCCCGGGCTTTATTTGTCTCCATATTACTAAAAAGGTACAAAAAAGTATGAATTACATAAACTATTGTGCATTTACAAACGATTATGCAATGTTCATACACACACTTAGTACGAACTAAGGTCGATTATAACCACATAACCATATCCCTTTCCACATAATATGTATTATTAAGCAATACATCTTATACGTTAGCTTATGACAATATTGTGTTTTTGTTGACATACAACTTAATGAATACATAACTCTATACTATATCACTAATCTAATTAATTAACACAATTCAATATCGAAAATGGATCATACTACGTGACGTACCAGCAACTTATTCTCGACTGGTGATGGAGGCCTTGTCTCTAATCGTAAGACAAAAGATTGGCTAAGCCAGGCAAAGCACCCAATTTCTGAAGCGGTGCCTGCAGCACAGTGCAATTCCTGATTTCAACCACGGAAAACGATTGCACGAGGTATGCGACCGCACGCAGAAGGACAGGCAGATTAAGAAGATCGAGCTTCGTATTTTGCGTATGGCTATCAGAAGCAAACAGAATCATTTTATAGCTTGCTCAACAAGTGCAGGTCGAAAGATGTTTTGCGAACGTTTTCTGCCTACCCTTCTTTGGAACAGAATCGTGTGTGAGTCAAGGGTGTTTGTGATCTTATTCGCTCTAGAATTAAAGTAAAGTTGCAACGAAAGTTTCAGGAGTTGGTGAGTGGAATAAGCAAGCGTGGGCACGGCAGCCCTTCTACATATACCACCAATTATCTCCTCGGTTATGGAGAACTTCTGGATGTGGAGCGTTCCGAGAGGGTCACTCTCATAGGCGATGTTTCTTTATCGCGTGAGGCATATGCGACTCTGGAAATGGGTCACAGTTTCTCTCCTTCGCAGCTTCTGTCACATGGGGTAGCACGCAAATTTGTCGGCAGCCTACAGAAGCTACGGGATTAGCTGCGCTGCCGGGTGAATGTCGATGCGCAAAGCAACCAGCCAGGTGTCTGAAGCATCGTGGCGATTCCACCTCCACCTTTCCCCAGTTCCTTCCTTCGTGCACAGGAACCTAACTGGGTGATCTATAGGAAATTTCGCGTTTTAGCTACTTCCCTGCTCACGGTTCTGCAGAGAAACATGACCGTACGGATACCTCCAAATTTAACAATTAACCGGGGCAGAGGCTTGAAGGAAGTCAGGGATCTAACGGCGTCGGGAGCCATTAATATGAGCGTTAGTGATAAAGGAGGGGAGTTTTTGATTCTCCCACAACATCTTAGTTGGAGTATCACAAGACATCACCTACAGGACACTAGCGTTTACAGTCGCTCAACACCTGAGGAGTTCGCTAAATAATGCTGCTCTCTTAACCGAAAGTGGAGCGGCATTGCAAAGACAAGGGAAAGGGACTGCAGAGTGGTTGGTACGGTGTACCTCATTACTTGCACCGAATGCAAGGAAGAATACAACGGCGAGACGGGCAGACCTCTTTGGGTCAGGGTGAAAGAACATGCGGATGGGTTGGATAAGTGCAAGGTCTCTACTCCCTTGGAAGAGCACAGGCTGCGAATCCACAATGGCACAGCGATCGGTGTGGAGGCAACGATCTTAGCTCGAGTCCGATATCGCAGCGCAGAAGACTCTGGAAGCCTTGAGGATTGCGTTCAAGAACCCCGCAATCAACAGAAAAGAGCGGGTGGCCGTTATCCAGGAGCTGGCCGCATTTCCCGACCTCTGTGGCCTTCACTCAGGAGGATGTAAACCAGAAGGTCCCTGAAGATGTGACCCGAAGGGAGAGTCTCATTCATCCACATCTTTCTCCATTTGAGGGTGACTTAGCAGTCTCTTGGCTGTCTCGTTTGGTCAGTCGGGTTGCCTTGCTCCCCTTTTCGTCTCATTCTACCACTTGCTCCTGGAGCTTCTGTAACTTAAAACGATCCTTAGGCGGGTAATTTCCCCAACTCCTTTTGTTTTCTCCAGGCTCTGAAGAAGGCGGTCACGCCGAAACGTAAGCCGAATAGAGAGGTATACCAATCTTGGCTCAACAGCTTCACACAAATTCCTACAGCACACAAAAAAATGCCAAGATTCAACGACAGTCGAACATGGAACATTCTTCAATTTAATAAATTATTATTTATTTATACTATCACTTCTAGCAATAGTCTAGTGATCTTGTACAATTGCTATATTCTTCTTCTTCAGCATTTATCCCGCTTCGAGGCGGGGTCCGCTATTCTGGTGTGGTGGCGCCACTTTATGCGATCAAATGCTTGATCGGAATGGATACCAGCAACCTTCAGATCCACATGCAAAGTATCAAGCCAACGCTGCTTCGCCCGCCCTTTAGGCTGTTCTCCGGGCACATCTATGTTAAGACCAATCTTCCTAACAGTGTGAACACTAGCTCGAAGAATGTGGCCATACCAGCGAAGGCTTCACGTAACTTGTCAGTAACAGCTATATTAATTATACTATAATTATATCCTTGAATATTATAATAATTAAATATCATCTACCTAAAGTACTTAATTTAATTAAAAACTTGCTATAGGTTGTACTTTCCTTAAGCCTAGGTGGATTTTTCCTTTTCTCTTCTTAGCTATACCGATGGGGTTATACAAGTAGTTACTAGCAAGGGAGGGTAAGTACTACGCCTCCGGTAAAGCTATTTACTTCGAGAGCGCCAACTCCGGGAAGCAGCCCCTCCAAAACCTCTTGGTAACCTTCCCGCTCGTTAGGGACTTGGCCGTCCTTAACGTTTGATCTAGTTCAAAAAACGCAAACTACAGCTCAGTCAACCATCCCTATTTTCAGGTTCAAAAGTTTACCAAAGGCAAGGTTAATGGAAAGTACAGCCTAAAAAACTTTGGTACTTTAAAAATGTCTATAAAATGTAATAGCAAATGTGGCATTTGTAGCATAATTAATTGCGATATTTTTTTAAAATAATATATCACAGATTCCATAATACCAATTTACAAAGCAGTAAAATGCCTCTGCTCCTGCTTGTAGATTGGAGAAATACGGAGGTTCTTAGTGTCTGCTAAAGGGGTGCTCGCCAATTGCATTACACGTGAACTACGACAAGTGAGTTGGTGACGGCCAAGTGTGGCGCAAAGTTGGAAATAAGAGAAAAGCTATGGATTAAAGCGCTAATCCTGTCCCCAACAGAAACTTACAAACATTTGATACCGAAACTTCTAGTTAGTAATCCCGTCCCAATTCTTGTTTCGAATTTCACTCCCTAGGTCCTTGACCGTTTCCCTTCACTCATTTGAAATTGATTGAGTCTCATTCCGCCCGCACTGCACTAACAACCACTCCCTCTTCCTTACCAGGATCAGACTATCAGACTTATTTCATCCTCAACACATGTCTCTTTCCTTCTTCGGTGCAGGTCGCCAGCACACTCTTTCGCGCTCTAGGGCAGCGCGACAGGAGGTACACCCGCCCCTTGCTGGGGTCGTGGCGTCAGGAGGTACACCGCTGTTCTGCGGACCTGAAACTTTTGTTTTGCGTGTCAAAGGTTTCGTAAGGCAGCCGTTAGACTCTTGGTGAAGCCTAGGGGGTTGGCGGTGGGTGAGCAAGGGGATGAGAGGAAGATCACACGCCTCCCAGCAGGGGCGGGTGTACCTCCTGACCGTCCCCCGCGCTCTACCCCAAGTCACTAGCCGTCCCTATCGGAAGCGCCGCTAACCGCCCCTGTCGGAAGCAGTCGGTCTGCAACAACTCGTCCCATTTGGTCTCGCACCGTGCGCGACGCCAAGTGGGGTTCGCGTGGCGTAGGAGTTATGTCTGTCGTGGGCTTGCTCGAGAGTCCAGTGGCTTCCTTACGAAATGGGTAGGCGCAGACAATTGCCACGCCTCTCTTTAAAGGGCGAGGGGTAGAACGTCATTTCGCCATGTCTGCCCCCCGTCCACGTCACCGAGAAGATAGCTCGGCGCTAATTCCGTATATCTTACTTGTTTTACAAAACACTTAGCTTGGAAAGAGTAATAGAGAAGCGATTGAAAAGGCATTCTTTGGCGCTTTTCCACCAACAGATACGTCTGGTGTTGTGGATAACGCATTTTTGTGGCACAGTACGTCGTTTCGCGGATGCAGATGGAACTGTGGTTGTCGACGACAAAAGCTAGAGGAGAGCCTGGAATAGCAGTCAACCGAGCAGCTGGAGATAGCCAAGACAATCTGAATCTTGGCCAGGTGGCGCTCGTGCAGTTTTTAAGCACAGAACAGTAAACGATTGAGACAACTTCGAGGAATCGAGTTCCATTCCAAACCGCTCTTTTTCGAGAGGCTGGACACATCAGTCTGAATCATTTGAAAAATAGAAAGTACACGAAGGAAATCGCTACACCCACAATTCTACATTGAAACGGACATGCGTTGGCGCTCTGCTTTTCCGCTTATTTTTGCATGTTCATGTTAATATTAGATAAGTCGAATTGTGTTCCGTTCTTTCGCAGCACCATCAACTAAGAAGTACCCTTTTGCATACTTTAGTAACAACAATAATGGAGGACAGCAGAAAGCATGAGCATTTTTTACCAAATGCTGAAGAAACCTGCTGAGAAATGAGAACCTTATAATCGTGGTGTTGCTGTAGTCCTGTAATCTATTGTTCTTGAATTCTGTGGGCGCCGCGTTGTCGTACTATGAATTTATTTATTTCAGTTTATTTTCCACGCGTTCTTTGGACTTAATAGGATGTAGGAGCGGCCTGGTTCGATTTTGTCGTCCCACGGGTATAAAACGGTATCAGAAGTAACGGCGTTCTTGAATCCTACGTAGGATATTGGGCGACGGCTAGGAATAATTTCCGGATAATGTTTTATCGTGAAAACTAGGTGTACCAGCAACCGAGGTTGTCTACAAGAGGGGTTTCCTTCCAACCAACATCGTTATTTAATTAACTCGGTTTTCGCAGGAATTCAAGTTTAACTATTACACTATTACACTCTAGTATAGATCTTTCGTTGCAGCCAGTAGTCTCTTCAAGAAATTAGCTATTAAATTTAGCGCCAGCAAATATTTTTCCGCTCTTCCATTCTTTCCTCGGTAAAAACAACAGGTCCCCCTTACTTCGTGTGGAATCGAACTCGACACGCTTGCTCCGCTTGTGGTCATAAGTAGCGCTTCTTGCCACATGTTCGCTTAGATGATAACGTCAGTGGGCGCAGTAGCAGGAGGAGCCGGCTGTCGTCTGTTCCCCAAATCGATGTTCTTGGTTCGGGTTTCTCGCCAAGGCCAACCACCCTTAGCATCTGACTGGAGTCGGCGAATTCGTAACAGACTACTCTGGAAAGGATAAAACGCTTATTTTTCTTGATCGCCTGGCTACCGTAAGCCATTGTGTGGACTAAAAACTCATTCGAAATGCCTCTACTACGTCCAGTAAAAGCAGAACGCGTGGCGCATCCTAAAAAGAACTAACTAGCGTCGACCTTTATGCTATACTGTTCTTCAATGGCGGAGTCGGTGACACCAAAAAGCAATTCGGAAATATTCAGGTTTATCTGAACAAATAAATACAATCTGAAGGTACTCAACAATCACTCAATCATGCAACGTAATAACAGACGAGGGCTGGCATTCTCCAGCTGAGCAGAGTTCTATCGAGTTCCTTTTCAGGGGTAATCGAGGCGAGTCATAGAATGACGATGACGCGAGACTCTGGAAAGTGTCCCGTTCGTTCTCATCAGCAGTACGCACTACCCACACGGTTAGAGGAAGCTACCTCGGCATCAATAGTGAGTATCCGTTCGCGGTCGACACTTTGCATTTCCTTGAGAGTTTCCTTACTGCAGCAGTACAGATACCATCTGAAAACATTGGAGTAAGGAATCTCATAGCGAGGACCTGCTCCTAGGTGGATAAACTAGCCGAGATCTGGGTTGTATTGATTTTTGTGTTGGAGTTCTGTCAATTAGGGCTGGGTTTACTTTCGAAAAATGCCGACTAGGGTTGCCTTAAGTGTTCTATTTAGAGCGAAGGTGTCGCGCCCTAATATCAGCACTACTTTATTGTACTGACGATCAAGAGAAATCTGAGCTTTTGCAACGAATTGAGACTATCTGGAACACGGAAGTTTTTACTTTCGAGTTACGATGCAGCTTAGCACAAACTAAGCAGTTATTGCTATCGCACCAGTAATCCTTGTGTCCTTCATAAACTCTTCAGGGCGCTTAACAGAGTTCATAATTTTTAAACATGACTAGGAACTTAAGACGACTTTTTAATGGAAAGCAACGAGCGTCTAGTGGGCAAATGCTGAATTTTCCATGTTCGACTGTCATTGAATCTTGGCATGATATTGATTATGTGTGAATACCCAAGTGATACAGCTGGCGAACCAAGATTGGTATAGATGTTTTATTCGGGCTAACGCTTCGGCGTAACCGCCTTCTTCAGAGCCCGGAAGAGTCAAGTAGAGTTTGATAAACCATCCGTCCAAGAGCCATTTCAGACCACAACGGAGAATCAGAGCTTGGAAGGAGAGGGAGACGAAGCACGAGGTGGTAACACAAACAGTCCAGTGTAGTTGGGCGAAAAGTACCCCTTTTAAGGTGACACATGAGAGGATGAGGTCACCTTAGGTTCACCCTCTTAGCATGCCTCTGGCAGACTGTCCTCCGGTTCGAGACCGCTCATGTGTCGCGTTAAAAGGGGTACTTTCCGCCCAACTGCACTGGACTGTTTGTGTTACCTCTTCGTGCTTCGTCTCCCTCTGCTTCCAACCTCTGACTCACTGCTGTGGTCTGAAATGGTTCTTGGACGGATGGCTCTTCAGACTACTTGACTTCCAGCCTCTGAAGAAGGCGGTTAGGTCGAAACGTTAGCCGGAATAAAGGATCTATACCAAATTTGGTTCGCCAGCTGTATCACTTGGGCATTCATACTAAATGCTGAATTGTAAGCCATATCAACCATAATGTTAGAGGACTCGCCATTCGCGGTGCTACAAACGACCTGAGCATTGAGTTTGGATCTTCCACTCTGTTATGAGTACTCTCCTTTTCACTTTTCAACTTTTCTATCGTTCTCCTGATACTTGGAACCTGTCCAGGGTAAAACGTCAACGGCTCGATCACATTGTTAGCGAAGAAGAAGGATTAAATAAACTTGTCGAAGACAGAATTGAATCGAGAACAAAACATGCAGCACAACTGCCGTCAGAAGCTGGTCAGACGTTTTTGTCGCATATGGCTATGATATGACGTGAATCTTCATCTGAGAAGAGAACTACACTAATTTAAATTCTAATCCTAGAAAAGTACCAAAAGACGGAGGAATGGAGGGAGAATTTAATGATGCGTGGTAGGCCCTTTCCTGAACAATAATAGTGCTTAGAAGAAGATAAGTATAGCTACATACGAGGATTTAAAATCTTTTTCTCGAATTATCTCTATTTTCCTTCGTCAGTTTGGTTTCTTCAAAAAGGGTACTGGTTTATTTACTGGACTACAATTGACTCAACTACATACGTATAAGCATAACGCTGCATGGTTGGTTATTCATGACCGTTTTTGACAAGTTCTTGTTATTCAAACATCCTTACAGAATGAAATAAGGGGCATAGGATCGCTGCTACTTTACAAATCTTGAACCCTTTTGACAGATAGGCGAAGAAACTTTTGCCCAGCAAGACCTAGGAAGCAACCGCTATGGACTCGAGCTGTGAGGAAATCAGTTGGGTATTTAGCCGGAGTACGATTGAAGCCCATCCAAGGAGGGCACTCCTAGCCACCTCACATCGACACGTGCCGTCCGTGATAATGTTGTTCAAATCCTACCGTAGACAATGTCGGACTCCGCTGAACTCGTAACATGGTCGCCATTTGATGATGAATATCACCGCTAGCAAGAGCAGGGCAGGAATACTGAAACGGATCGTTGTCAAACCTGCGAGCAATTCTTTTTGTGGCATCTGTTCTTGAACAGAATTTTGGGCTCGATCATTCGGCTATGAGCACCTACATGCATGTTAACAATCAGTCGTCATCAGAAGGTCAGCGAAAAATCTATCTAGGGAACGAATGGGAAGAAAAACGCAAAGTGTGACCCAAAATGTTTTTCGCGGAATTATGTCGAACTTACACGCCATCACCTGCACGACTTTGTGAAGGAAGTACAATTCGTCAAATAGTATGGATTGGAATATAGTGTCCTAACGTGACTGTGAGGACGACACCTATCTGGTGAGGCAGCGTGATTTGATGGTTTTAATTAATTCTTGGTTCTGTCAAGTAGTCACAATAAAGAGAGGTAAAGGGTCAAGGGTAAAGAACGCTGCTACCCATCCTCTTTTGGAGTGCGCCACGAATTCTACCTCTACTGCATTGGAGACGATTTGAATGGTTACTTGGCCGTTACTATTATGATTTGCGGTGGCCAGCCGATGGACAACTCGTTGTATTTTCATTACCAGACAGGTCCGGTAGAATTCGTCTACCTCGGAGAGATGTGAGAGCTTATTAGGCTAACTGTGAGGAGAGTTCGAACCAAGAGTCTTGTCGGGGTGTCAAAGCGATATCAGTCGGTTTATTAGCACTTTATCCCAGTAGCCTAACATACATTTACCAATTTTTACGTCACCAGGGACCGAATTCATCAACGACTTACGTAACTTTAACGAAGAATTGTAAGCTTATCAAGCGATATGGAGAGCGATAAGCCGCGTTAAAAGCTCAGATAACTCGGCTTATCGCTCACTATATCACTTGATAAGCTTACAATTCTCCGTTAAAGTTACGTAAGTCGTTTATGAATCCGGCCCCTGAACCCACTTCCATCTGGCCTCTCAATTGTCTCCACGTTAAGGTAACAACCGGTAAGGGATCTACATGGATAAGCATCCAACGCCTTATTTGGTTACTGAAGCCACTGCCATGCTGTCCTTGCTGCTGTTTTTACTAGCTTTCTTTTTTCCTTTATTGCGCATGTCCGGCTTCTCCTTCTATTTTTCTCGAATTTTGAGCACGAATTATTGATGTATTAAATATTAAAAAATAAATAACAGCCGGAGCTTTCTCCGATTGCGCAACTACACACCCAGAATAACTAATAATATAGCAAAATCTCGTTTTTGCAAAAGTAATTGAAGAAATCCTATTTCAATTACCATTTTTAGCTCATTGGTTGGATAAACCTTCTCCTTGGTTTTTTATGGCTCCTATTCTTGTTTATCCACCATCGGGATAAGGGTATCAATTCTCATTATTTTCTAGAAATCCTGAGGCGGAATTCATCAACGACTAGCCCGTGGGTATAGAGGGTAGAGATACCCACGACGAAGCCTACGTCTCTGACTCTTGCCTGATCTCTATATGACTCGTATTTTATCTCTATCCCTTATACCACACATACCCATGGGTTTAATTGTCGATGAATCCGGCCCCGGGTGAGTTGTCGGTATCGCACGAAAGAAGTCAACGGAGATAAACTTATAAAGATGTAGCTGCCTGCACCTGTAGATGATGAAGATACTCGGCGGTGCATGATCGTTGGACGAGTCGGGGCTAATCAGCGAAGGCGGCATCCATTCGAGGTTCATATGGCTGAGTCAAATCATCGTCGCCTGCACTGATAACATCTCTCAACAAACCACTGAAATCTGAGGAAAATTTTGGTGAGAACGATAGATGTGTAACGCGCTGACAAAGTAGGAGAACCGCTGTTTGGCAGGAAATGAAATGAGAAAATGCCGTGTGTAGAGCGTTTGTTAATCGTCTGAAATCAGTCAATGAATTGAACAACTTTTTGTCATACTAGTCGTCATGAGAGAAGAAAAACGTCGGCAGATAAAAGGTTAGATTATCTGCTGCACATCGTGGATGATCTGTCTCTCACGTTGCTCAACCTAAGACGTCCGTAGCCTAAGCCCATAGAAGCTCCGGAATCGATTTATGTTTCGCGTTTCGCCTAGGCCTGCTAACTACTCCATCCCTCTGGGGTTGCCATGATTGACTACATGAGTGACTTTCACAATTAATTCGAGGAACATTGTAAGATGGCGCGTGTAGCGCAGTCGAAAGAGGCGTCGGCTGTCGCGTGCACCCGATTCCAAGTTCCTGGTTCGAATTTCCCGCCCAGCCAACCACCGCTCCGGGATCGGTGAATTTGTGTGAGACCGGTCTGGAAGGGATCAAGCTGAATTGTCATCGGCTGACCACTGCAAGTCATTGTATGACTAAATACGCGTCCAGGTTGCCCCCCACGACATCCGGTTGAAGTAAAACGCGTGGCGCACCCCAAGGGGTTGAGTAAGCCATCTTTTAATACTGATAAGATTGTTGGAAGGAGAAAAAGGTGAGAATTTCTGTTCAACGTACAAGCTAAATGCGTATTCAGATTGCGACAACGGCATCACGTAAAAGCAGAATGTGTGGCACATCCTAGATGGAGATTGATCAACTGCGTTTATTTATTTAGTTATTTCAAGGCATCAACAGACACTAACAACTGCTAGCAGGAAAAATGTAAGAAACCATTAAAGAAAACAACACACATAGAAGAAAACGCTGGCCCGGCAAGCAATAAATCACAGGAAACGTTTCTTGCAGTCTCTAATATTCAATCTTTGACGAACTTTGGCAATGAGTTCCTTACCCTATCATTCTTCAAGTCCTATAGTGAGAATTTTTTCACGATTAACTGCGGAACATTACTTGCTACAGCCTCCTTACTTCGATCTCTTGCTCTCTTCACTCTTGCTTGCATTCGCTAACAACTTTGCCCAAGCAAAGGACAGAAAATAGAGAAAAAGACCCAGAATGAATCATCGCAACCAGGAGTAACTCAATTTAAGTTTCAAGTATCACTTCAATTAAGACAAAACAGTAAACCGGCTCCACCAGTGTAAGAGGTTGACTACCACCACCACGATTCAGGGGCGGGATGAGTTATGAAGAGGAGCGCAGCGACTCGTGCCGGAGATACGTGAGCGATGAGCGGTGTTAAAAACACATTACGTGGCCCTTCAACCTCGCGCCTTCACGGTAAAAACAAACTACCCACGAGGCCCTGGCGATGCTAAGTCGCAGCAACAGTTGCGACAAAGTCATCAGGAGAAAAATCAGAATTAATAGCTCGTTCACTTTACAAGTAGTGATTTCTCCATTGCTACCATAAAATTGGGGCATTCCGAAATATCTTGTTGAATGCTTGCTTTGCGCCAACCCATTTTGGCATGCTACCTTTCCAGAATTTGATGACTGATGTGTAACCCTATGGCCGCTATAACGACAGTAATAATATTATTATTTAGTTATTAATACAATATTGGGCGCGTGTAGCGCAGTCGGAGGAGGCGCCGACGGTCGCGTGCACCCGATACCAGGTTTCTGGTTCGGATTTTCCGCCCAGGCCGACCAAGCCTTCCATCCCTCCGGGGTCGGTGAATTGGTACCAGACGTGTCTGGGAAGGATAAAGCGCTGACTTGTTCATCGGCTGGCCACCGCAAGTCATTGTATGGCCAAATACGCATTCATGTCGCCTCCACGACATCCCGTAGAAGTAGAATGCGCTGGCGCATCCCAAAAGGGATTGAGTAACGCCGTCCTTTATCCTTTATCCTTTCATACAATATTATTTTATTTTACTACATGACACTGCAATTATGTAGCTGTGGATGCAGTCAGCTGGCGCGAAGCGCCGTTCTCATGCGTTACAGTAGTTGTTCTCTGATTCGCGAAGCAAGATCTTCACCCTTCATGGTATGCACGTGAAGGGTATCGGCCTTTTTGAAAATGCTTACTCGGTGCCCCCAAGAGAATGCGTAGTCCGGATAAAAGGTAAAAGGATAAAGGGAGGTGTTAGGCAATCCCTTTGCGGGATGAGCTACGCGTTGCACTTCAACGGGTTATCGTGGGAGCAGTTTGGCCAAAGAGTGACGGGGAGCAAGCTGAACATACAAAAGCGCGCGGCGACTGCTGCCGCAAGCGCGACATCTGCGTAGTGTGTGCTGCTACAGTTACGACGTCTAATGCTCTTGTAACTACATAAATTTCTTTTGCTACCTCTGCTCAGCTAACCTGGGGTCCTCCGGTGCACTTAATCAGACAAAATCGATATTTCGAAAGGGAATTGGATGTCGTAATCGAAGAAATAAACAAATGATTCCATTATGAAAAGATTCAGTCTCCCTTTATGACAAGAAGCTTCATTTCTAAAAGCCAAATATCTATATACAATAGAGCATAACTCGGAGTTTGTTAGAGCTCCATCTCCCCCATAACAGCCCACCCAGGGGAGATGCGTTAGTGGCGGTTCGTCGCGCGCGCGGCGAAAACTTGTATGTTCGTACTACCAGCCAAGAGTGACGAGCCGATGGGCAACTAAGTGTATTTCCTTTTCAGACAAGGTTGGCACTAGTTCAGCGATCCTGGAATAAGGAAAGGCTTCGTTGGTCAGGGCGTAAAACCCGGGTCAAGGATATTGAGTCGAACACGCGACAATGGACGCCTCTTCCTTATGCGCCACCTCATGACCCGCAGTCCAGATTCAGAATGTCCTCGTGAAATCAGTTATAAATACATAGAATGGTGGTGCTTCACCGGAATGATTGGTTGAACATTTCAGTTCTCGCTTAAAGCGCACCAAGTAAAGGTAAAATCACCTCAGATGTATATTTCGACTTTCAAAGTGTCAGTACGAAACTCGTTGTTAGAGGTGCAAAGTCGGACCTTGGCGAAGCATCTGAGGGTGAGGATACGTTAGTGAAACTCTTCAAGAATTCTTTTCTGCGGAGGGTGCCCTTTAGAATACATTGAATAACAGTATAATGATGGTCCAATCAGAATTCACTTCCAGCTTATCTTCATTTCTCGAATGTAAGTGTTCAAAGAATGAGATAATTTTCCTGTAAAAAAACAAAGCAATTCGCGGAGTGGCCACTAATTTTCTCTACGAATCGGGGCACGGAGTTCAGCCACATGAGCGTTAGTGCAAATAATAATGCCGAGCAATAATGGTGCTGAAGCTATCGCTATTCGCTATAAGCAGCGAGTTCCAGAAATCGAAAGCTGTAATCCGTGACTTGTTGGAAGTCGCTTGAAAGGCATTAAGAGGTTTTCCAACAGAGTAGCTGCGTTCCGAAATTACTGATGCTCATGTGGTGATATGTGCCGGAAACACAAAGTAGTCGCTTTTTGAGGGAAGAATAACGATAACTAGTCCCTGCTTCGAATGCTCCATGCATTTTACTCCCGTGAGATATCAGGCGATTTCAATCCGCGCTTGACCTATACAACCACTTGCAGTGACAGCCTAAGTCTATCAATTGTCTTTTCCTTTAAGTAAAACTTCACGAAACCTGGAGGGATTAAGGGAATGGCTGGTTTGAGCCTTAGAGGGATCAGTCAAACTGAACACCCTTCTAGTCAAGCCTGACTATTCTAAAATCAAAATGAACCAAATCGAGACAATTTTCTCAAACATCAAACTAGGCACTCCAAGACTGTTAAAATAATTTAAAATGTTAAAATAATTTTCTTTTAAAAAGCTAGCATGAGTTTCTTTCAAGTTTTAACGCACCTGTCTAATAAGTGAACAGATTCATTTTATAAAACAAAACCCTTATTAATCGAAAAAAGTAACGGTTGAAAGTTAGCTTTAACGAGCACGAAGGCGACCATTTTTTAGTCTTGAAAGAAGAGATGGCGCCGTGCTCTCGTCCAAGACGTAGCCCTTTTTGATCGAATAATGACAAACTTTTTATTTGCAGTTTCACACCTGTGAACGATACAATAAAAAACAATTCTAGAGGGCAAATATATCCTCACTTTGATGCTTCCTTGTAAGCAGCATTTGTACCAATAGGTTGTCCGGAAAGTTCTCATCGTTTTGTGCTATTGTTTTTCATTCGTCTATTATTAAGTAAAAAATTCAACTTGCATTGCCCATTAATGCTACTTTCTCTACAGAATTTTTCGCACTCTTTGATTAAATAATTTATGATTCAACGTTGTATATTTCCGTTCTTGAAGGACTTATTGATGAGGACTTATATGTCGAAGGAGCAATTCCGAAAAATATTTTATTTTAACTTCAGATTGGGACAATCCGCAGCCGAGACCACTCGACAAACCAACCAAGTGTGGATGCCTGATAGTGTTGGAGAAAGCACTGCGCACCAGTGATTCAGTAAATCTCGGACCGGAAATTGCTATGCGCCAGTAAAACTGCTGTTGCGGATGCTTTGAAACGCCTTAGGAAGGTGAAAAGGCTCGAAAACTGGGTGCCTCACGAGTTGAGTGAACAGCGAAAATTGCCAGGTCTCGAGATTCGTTCTTCTCTACTTTTACGCAATAAAACTGACCCGTTTTTTTGTCGAACCATCACTTGGTGAAAACTGGATTTTGTATGATAACAACAAACGCTCTGGAAAGTGGTTGAACGCCGACGAACCTCCTAGGCATTTTCCAAAGGCGAACCTCCACCACAAAAGGTAATGGTCACTGTGTGGTGGTCGGCGGCTGGTGTGATCCACTACTTTTTGGCACCGGGCCAAACGATAACAGCAGAGTCCTTCTGTAAGGATATCGACGAAATGCACCGAAAACTGCGTCAACTTCAGTCAGCATTGGTCAACAGAAGAGGTCCGATTTTTTTCACGATAACGCCCGCCCACACGTTTCACAAATCACTATTCGATAATTGAACGAATTAGGGGTTGAAGTTCCGCCTCTCCCGCCATATTCAAAAGACCTCTCACCAACCGACTACCACCTATTCAACTGCTTTCAGAACTTTCTCGCTGAAAAACCTTCACCAATCAGGACCAAGCCAAAACAGCTTTCATGGATTTTGTCGCATCTCGACCACCTAATTTTTCGCTTATTTCGTCCAAATCCGATAAGATTTGAGAAAGTTATTGTAGTTCAAAGTGAAGCACTTAAAACGCTGACCTTTAGAAGCTGCGCTTTAAAGCAAGTTTTAATTTTTATTTTATTCAACAAAATAAAGGTTTTATAAATTACTTTACAGTCACTCGAGCAGTTGAACTAAAAAATTTCAAAGAAAGCTGTACGAAACGGGTGCTCCGCCAGGCCCATCGGCGTGCCTCGCGCTTCGCACGATGTTGCGGTATCATCATCATCATTATCAGCATCGATCGATATTGGCCTCCCATTGAAACTTCTTTCCGATGTGAAGCACTTCGTCGGATACAAAACTCGCATATCTCTCACGATGAACGGTTAAATCTGAGGAAAATATAGATAATATTGATCGATATTGAGTGCCTTCCATCCTGCCCCTGAACGCCTTATGACGACGATCATAATTACATAACTCTCACCCTGATCAGCTAAATCTGAGGGAGAATCGATAATATCGATCGATATTGATTTCCTTTCCTCCCTGCTGTCTGAGACGAAATCGACCGATGTTGATTGTCTTTTTTACCTTCTGTGAAGGCCTTTCGCCGACGATCATAATAGCTTAACTCACACCCGATCGGTTAAATCTGAGAGAAAATCGATAATATCAATCGATATTGCTTGCATTCCCTGCTGTCGGGGAGAAAATCTATAATATCAAAATATGTTGATTTATTAGTATATTGATTGCATCCCCTGCCATGAAGGCCTTCCGTCGGTGAACTTCTGAATCCCAAGCCACGTTGGAAGACGTCTTCGGCACGTCTTCTGAATTCCCAGGCATGTAGAAGACGTCTGGAAATTTTGCGCTAATTTCCACAATTTTACAATTAATTTCTCAATTTCCACCCCTCCACCTTATCTTATGACTCGTCGCTTAGCGGTTTATTATATAGCAAAATTCTGTTTAAACAGGCAGTTATCCAACCATCTTGGGGAGACTGTAGTTTAACCTGGAAGAAGCTCGTTTCAATTTAGACATTCAATTTAAGTTCAGAAGCATCGAGCTTGTTTAGAGGAGTGCCCACTTGACGTAAAAATGGTATAAATAACTCATTCTGGCAGCTCAACCTTATGCTTCTACTCCCGCTCTTTTTTCGTTTGATTTAAATGTTCATTTAATGCACTGTATTGCGTATACAATATGATATGATTACTACAAAACATAACAGCAGATGAAGGTAACATATAAGAAATAAAACAACTAAACATGTTGAATTAAGCCATTATTTTTATTAATAGGTGAGAGTAGAGATTGAACTGAACAACAAGAGCATAACTAAAGTAATAGAAAAATCGAATAGGCAAGGAGGGAGATATACATGAGGGGAGAATGAGAGGTTAATGGCAAAAAGCAGTCGCCCAGTACCACTGCAACTCGTAAGATAGTTGCACTCCAAATACCAGCTTAGTGGGTTCGTCAACTCAACTAATTCCATCTACGATGTGAGGATGAAAAATAGAAACGATACCAGGCAAGGCAGTTTGGTTGCATGGGAACTTGCTCCTTTCTGTTGCTCGCATTTCATTAACTTGGTTGTCATGTTGTTTAAGTGACCTCAAAGTTTGGTAGCTAATCGGTAAGCATTTTTGTATCAACGTAAATTACCAGCTTCTTTGAAGCAAAGCTTGAGATGGGCCAAGGATCAGAATCTGAATGTTACCAGATACTGCAAACAAACTCGGTTATACGGAAGGATATGTAAGTGCATCGACAGGGGATGACATACAAAAAATCCTTTGTCTCCTCATATTTGAGAGGACATAAAGAACAACATAGAGGGCACGCATGTCTTCTATATCGAGAGCACAGCTTGAGCATACTTCTTCGCCTATAGACAAAGACGAGTGGACTGCAAGCGCAGGATGGCATTGTTGTCAGTGGTTTGGAGTACAATGATTTGCGAGGCTCCAATCACACAAAAACCATATGCATTTTAGGCAAGACATTCCAAGGCAACACGGGTCTCCCATGGGACTACTGCAATAAATTGTAAAATTCCAAATGCAAGATGGGAAACGAGAGGGAATGGCCGACATTCGTAAGAGAAATACGTTCTAAAAAGACACGCAATGACAGCGGCAGAAATAAAAATTAAACGACGATAGCTGTTGGAGGAACGGGGTAGCCCAGGTCAAAGTACAAGCAGAACAGAAGCAGTCGAGGAGCAGAAAAAGAACAAGGGATATGAGGGATATGACGGCCCTCGGCGTTAATCAACCGCCCTGTAATGTGTGCTGCACCACCCATTCAGTTTCATTATACATCATGGAGGGAATTTGAGTCCGTAGTTGGCCTATACAGCGGCTTGAGAGAGTGCATGCCGCTATTCGTTAGACAAATAATCCTAAATAATTCCTGCTTCTCTGTACCATTGAGCACACCTAGAAACAATTTTCAGGCTAACGATAAGAATGAAGGACGGCGTAACTCAATCCTTTTTGTGGTGAGCCACGCATTCTATTTCTACAGGATGTCGTGGAGGCGATTTGAATGCGTGTTTGGCCATGCATACAATAACTTGCGGTGGCCAGCCAATGAAGAAGTCAGCGCCTTGTCCTTCTAAAGGTCCTAGACTTCGGCGGCGTTGCCGCTGCCCTATCCTTAACCATAGCAGCGAGCGGTGTCGCCGCAGAAGTGTGTGGGGGCCCTTAGACAACTCTTGTACCCATCCACTGATACCGAAAGAATGGAAGGCTTGGTTGGCCTGGGCGGGAGGTTCGAGCCAAGAACCTTGTGCCGGGTACGCGCGACAGTTGGCACCTCTTCCGACTGCGCCGTTTTTTTCAACAATTTCAGTCCTACAACTATTTTTGGGGCGGTTCTCTTAGAATGTTCTGTTTAGTAATATTATTTTAACCCAGCACGCTAACCAATTTCATACCGATTTTTGTTTCATACAGTTTCTGATTCAAATGGATTTTTAGCCTAATAATAATCACTAATTTCAATTTCAGCCTTGTGTTGAAAAAAAAAATCGGCGCCGAAGCGCCTCTATGCAGATCGATTGTGAGTTCTGAAGCGTTTGATTCAGGACTGTGCTTGTAACCTGTGGATTCTACTAGACATTGGATCCGACACTAATTCGGAAAAAATTCAAAATTTGTCTTCTTTTTCAAATTCGGTTAAAAAGAGTATGCGAGTAATAACATTTTTGAGAAGCTCCGGATCTTGGAATAATTCAGATAAGAGTAGCCTTCACAGGAAAGATTTTCAGATGATCCAAATAACTGTTTTATCTGCGGATTTCACATCGGATATCCGAATCGGATAGGATGTCAGTTTTCCTACCAAAAATCAGCTATCTGAATTTTCTGAAAAGTCATCTGCTGAAAGTCGTCCCTCTCCGAATCGCCCTAGATATTCAAGCTTTTCAAAGATGCCATTATTCGCACAATCCTTTCAAAGAGGGTTTGGAATAAAAGGGTGAATCCGAAATATCCGAATCGGCGTCGGATCCAGTGTCTAGATTCTACTACGTAATCGAGAATGGACAGAAAGACCAGACACTGGACGGTATCACCAGTTTGAGATTCTTCCAGAGATTTTGTTAGCTGGTAGCATCACTCCGCACATGGTGACTTCGTACTGTTAGCGCTTCTCATTACAAACTCGCTACGACACCTCCCTACTGCTGGTGTGATACTCTCGTCATCTAGGTGCCCTGAAGGCCAGAGGACATTCGCCTGAAGCTTCCGTCAGATCTTGACGGTGCTGACGAGAGGCTGCCGTCAGTGCCCTCTGCATGTGTTGGTTCGGCGAGAGCAGACGTCAATTGCGGATGTATGGAGAATCGGTTAGCGGTGAGGAGAAAACGCTCGCCGCCCTCGAGCACAGGCCATGCGACAAACAAATCGACGAGGCGACATTCGAAGTGATGAATGAGGACGAGAGGAAATGGGATGTCTTCTTGGTCGAGAAGATTTCTCAGGCCAGCCCTCTCCCCTTCTTCCGTAGACTTTATCTTCCGAATTTTCTGCGAGATGAAGCATTCGAGGCGCTTTTAAATTCAAAATGAGCAGCATGTAAGAAGGTCAACATAAATTATCCGATAAAAAATCGTCTCTTGAGAGGTCGCCTTTACAGGGTGCCCCAAGAAAATGAGATCATTGTTTGAATGAACGTAATACGCCTATTCCTTCTGTTTCAAGAATGGATCCAACCTTATTCTAAACAGGGGAAAGGCAGAAATTCTTAGATGCATCGAACATAAGAGTTGTGCATGTGTTCTATATGTCGCGACGTTAATTTGATTGTTTTTACGTGAAGGCGCGAAGCCAAAAGCAGCGTGCTTTTGAAGCCATTCTTCTCCACTCTACTGTTGATTTATAAAATGCCCCAATAGAGAAGTTTTTGGATAGTGAATCAAATCAATATCATGAAGAATTGAGAGGGTGCATGCCGTAATCTATTCGTTAGATAAATATTCCTGAAAATTCCCTATTTTATGTGCCTTTAAGAGTACCTAGAAACAACTGTCAGGATAAGGATGAATGACGAAGTTACTGAATCCTTTTTAAGATGCGCCAGGCATCCTGCTCCTGTGGGATGTCGTGGAGGTGATTTCAACGCGTATTTGCCATACAATGACTTGGGGTGGCTAGCCGATGAACAAGTCAGTGCTCTATCCTTCCCAGACAAGTCTGGTACCAATTCACCGACCCCGGAGGAATGGAAGGCTTGGTTGGCCTGGGCGGAAAATCCAAACCAAGAATTTGGTATCGGGTGCATGCGACAGGCGGCACTTCTTCCGACTGCGCTACCCTCGCCCTTTAACTGAACTTTCTCACCTTTTTACAACATGTCGAGTTTGACTTGAAAGACCTTCTCTTTCGTTTGAAAATCATCCAGTCTGATTAGAAAAATGGCCATATTAAGTGAAAGTAATTTATAATATAATACAAGTAATACAAGCGCTTCAATGCACACAATGGACGGCGTTAACAAATCCTTCTGGAAATGCCACGAATTCTACTTCTACGAGAGATCGTGGTGGCGATTTGAAGGGGTATTTGCCTTACATACTCAATCTTCCTAGACAATCCTGGCACTTCACCGATCTCGAAAATCGGACTGACTGCCTTGAGCGGGAAGCCCAAAAAAAAAAGAACCTGGAATCGGCTGCTTGTGACAGCTACTCCGACTGCGTTACCACATGTCCCCCCCCCCTCCCAATGCATTTAAGAAACAACATTTGGTCGAGGAGAGCTTTCTATAAACCGCAAATTGAATAGCTCACTCGTGATTTATTTTGTTTTATTTTATTTGGCTTTTTGTATTACGTTTATTTATCCACCATATGCATGAGTTGGACAATACAGAAAAACTGAAGGCATTCGAAATGCCACAAACCGTATGTCAACGAGTCGAATAACGACTATAAGAAAAAAGTCCACAATAAATGAAGAACATAATTACATATCAGAAGTAGAGAGAACGAGTTCCTATTTCAGATAGGTTCCGTAATTATTCCACAAAATGACATGTTAAACAATGCATTAAATCGTGTTTATACTTCTGATAGGGTTTCTGATATAAGTTACCATACATTCATACAATAACGGCTAATGTGGCCATAAATGTCTGAATGAGAAGAACAGTGTACTGCCGAACCTTCCCGGAATGTTTGATTAAAGTCGCATTCCACAGAGGACAGCATCTGTGGGCCGTTCCTATATCCTAAAGACAGACAGTAAAGGCAGTTTGCTCATTCATTAGAAGGATCGCTACCGCGTGTCCCTTGCTTTATGGTATTCCTAATGCATTTACAAGCCACATATTGTCCTTCTTATCTTAGCGTCTCAAGGTTCAATAAGCACGCTCTTATAACGCATAGGAATTCTACATTATCTCAACATGGAGGCGACATGAATACGAATTGCACCTGTAGGTTTCCATTCAGGCTTGCTAAATAGAATACATTGCATCGAATACATCATTTTCGGATAACCGAGTAGGATATCGTGATCCAAATCAACCAAAAACCCAAGGCGCAAAATCGCCGCTATCCGAATCATCCAAGAATTCGAAGATTTTCGATTGGATCCATTGTATACTAGATAGGCATACCATTTTCGAGGCTTGCTGTGATACCCTGGACATTTCATCTTCATATGAGAGAAAGGTTCACTACGTAATGCGAGCCTGAAGTAGTTGACTTGTAGAGGCGCTCAGGGAACTCTTGATGGCATTATGCCACAAGATGTTCAGCTAATCATAAAGAATAAAGGGCAATGGTAATCAATCCTTTTCGAACCCACGACGCATTCTTCTTCTACGGGATGTTGTGGAGGCAATTCGAGAGCGTATTTGGCTTATGCAGCGGCTTGTGGTGGGCAGACAGATCAGTGTTTTGCCCTTTCCATACATGTCTGTTACCATTTCATCGGCTTCTTGAGGGCTTATTGGTTTTGGTGAGAGACTCAAAATAAGAACCTGGAAATGGGTGCTCTCCACAACCAGCACCACCTCCCTCCTAAGGCCTCTGTTATACTCCCGCGGGAGCATCCGCGGAACGTCCGCGGACCAATGGTGCACGGCGGAGGCGGGCGTGGCGAGGCGCGGCGATTGGCCAGGTGAGGAGTCTCGGCGCGATTCCCGCCCTTCCGCGGATGCTCCCGCGGGAGTATAACTCAGGCCTAAAGCGCACAAACTTCAGCATGTTAGGATAAAATCAAGTCCTCTGATAGAGGTAGGTTGTTGCGAGGCGAGAACTGTTTGTGAAAAAAAACTGATTACATGAGGGAAAAAAAAGGCAGCCTAAATGAAACTGGTTAAAAAGACAGCCTAAATGAAACTGGTGATGAGAACGTAGTAGAACATGCTATTGTTCAAAGCAGTTCTGCAAGAAAGCTTAATGCATGAAAGCACTTCTACTCCTTAGTGGTTTTGCTCGTCATTTTTCTGTGTTTCCGTTAGAAAAAACTCATTTTGAACTTTACAGTTGGGATTTCTATATATAAACATTTCTAAAAGGAGTCCCACTTTGGTGTATAGATTGGACGCATAAGAATGGCCAACAAAACGCTGGCCAAATAAGGTGGTATGTGCTGCAACAGTCCAAGGTAAAATAAGCAACTTATAAGGTCTGCTGAGCAAGCTGCCGTCGGAACGGTAGGCGGAGCGAACAGAGGTGGCCAGATAGAGGTCGACAGAGGGTATCCCCGAGGGTGACACTAAGCGTTGTATCTCGAGGCGGAAGTGTCAGTAGGCAGAATGAACTTGCAACGAAGTTCTTCATTAGCAGGTGAACTAATTTTACAAAAAGGATCTCCAACGATTTTGTTTGTTTGTTGTGTTACTTCTTCCACGGGAAGAGAATAAAGCAAAGGTTCGTCTGAAGAAAGTGGCGAAACAAACCTTCCCCTACCATATTTGTGAATTTCCTTATTTTTCATCTCTGATCTCTCTTGGGTCTTCTCTCCTTTGTTTCCATACAACTGTTTCTTCCCTTTTCTTTGTTTATTTTCAGCTTAATACACGATTCCACAGGAATTTTGAGCACCTCAGAAAAAACCGGAAAAGGGTTTCAGGCGTATGTCTGGACGTCAAAAATGGATACTACTGCAACAGTCTCCATCCCTGAAATAGCAGAAGAGTAGATCCCGTTTTTGCAAAGTGTCCTGATTTGTTGGCTGTGAAAATTTACTATGGAATCGCACAGTGGCCTAAAAGAATACCTTCCAAATCTCGAATATGAAGAAAATCCAAAAATAAATTTAAAAATTGTTTCATAGGCGTTGGATCAGGCGTCTGATTGGTTGATCGTATTTCCATTATTTTGCATATTTGATGGTTGGAATGTATTGCCTGTGGAACAATGCGCTTTCGTAGAAAACGTTCAGGGTCCCCAGCTAGTTGGGTCCAATGACTGAACAAAATCAAAACATGCATTTCTACTATTTGAAGGGTAGCAATTTTTGCGATGGTATTCATTTTCGCTGTCCAGCCATCCTCCTGAGACCCTTTGTTGGTAGCATTGGAGACTTCAAGGTTCAAACAATTAAAATAGCGTTCTCGTTACGTATGTACATAGTGAGAGGAAGGATGTAAAGTTCGCTACCGATGGTAATTGTGATCATCATAAGGCAAACTAATGCATTATGCAGAACACAGACTAGCCGTACGATGTAGAATAGAATGCGTTCTACATCTCTGGCTGTTCCGATACTGTTTTCATCATTAACTGAATAGGACTTAGTGGTCGCACAGATATTGAAGCGCGGCTTTTCAAAGGGCAGGAAAGGAATAGACATTGTGTATAGCATATTTAAGTCACTGAAGACAAACTCCATCATCCGCATGCTGTTAGTCTACAAAGCATATGTCAGGCCTGTGCCTGAATATGGTACCACTGTGTTTGGTCCCAAGCGTAGGCGTGAAACGGCTAAGCTAGTGTCTGTGAAAAACAGTTCCACAAGAAAGCTCTGGATAAGAGTACACGGCTATGAATACACCGTCATTCATCATCTCTGCTGCTGACAGGAACAAGATCTTCAAGTTGCAGTCTCGCTTGCCATAGAAGACGATACGATTCGATCACAACTTATAAGCTGATACATGGCACTTTGGGCCTTCGTCTCCGAGATTTCTATGCTGTATCACCTTCCAGCACTAGAGGTAGTCAAATTAAGATACAAACACCAAGAGCTAGAACTAATGTAAGATCGGCATTTTTTAAACGCCGAGCTCGCTCTAAGAAAGTTTTCAAAGAAAATTATAATACCAAATTCACTGTGGCAATACAAAGACCTTATTGACCCGTATCTTCAGGAAACTTCTTAATTTCTTGCCAAATTGTTCGCGTTTGTGCTAAATATCGATATTTGGACGCGTGGAGCGCAGTCGGAGAAGGCCCTCCTGGGTCGGTGAATTGGTGAATTGGTACCAGACTTGTCTGGGAAAGATAAAGCACTGAATTGTGCATCGGCTGGCCACCGCAAGTCATTGTATGGCCAAATACGCATTCATGTCGCCTCCACGACATCCCGCAGAAGTAGAATGCGTGGCGCATCCCAAAGAGGATTGAATAACGCCGTCCCTTATTCTTATCCTTATCCCTATCGTTATTTGTGTTATCCTATTCACTAACATGTTCTCTTTTGTTTGTTTTTGTTTTGCTTTAACCAGCGTGATTGTACA
The DNA here is from genome assembly GCA_947359475.1 of Heligmosomoides polygyrus bakeri. Lineage (NCBI taxonomy): Eukaryota > Metazoa > Nematoda > Chromadorea > Rhabditida > Heligmosomidae > Heligmosomoides > Heligmosomoides polygyrus. Next base: position 27,356,105 of record OX375869.1, on the reverse strand, counting down.
CTAGAAAATAAATAAATAAATAAATATGAAAAGTTTGAACAACGGTCACTGACTTGTGGCTCCTTTAAGAAATAACATTAAATCGATGGCGAAGAACAATATACTTTGAATTCAAGGCTTACAGTAACCTTTATGTACGACCTATAGGAGCAAAACCAGTCCTAAAAGAGAGGTGGCGTGTAGGGGTCGAGTGCGCCTACTCACTTGCAGTGTGCTGAAATGATGCCGCTGCATACCGCATTTCGGATTCCATTCCCAAGCAGATAAGGTGGACTTAAAGGGCGTCGCATCACGACGGAACGAAGACCATTTATTATTAACGGTATGCCGATGGAACGCCGGAAAAACGGTGAGTTATCGAGCCTCCTCTCACGAAATAAATGCAGACCACGGCAAGCGTGACTGAAATTCGGTGACGCTAGCGTTAAGCCCCGCTTTGGATGGAGCTACAAAAACTGCCGCTTATACTACAGAGTTCATGTAGTTCTGAGAGTAAAATCTGATGGTTTGATATGACGAGGAAGGCAAAACACGTCGGACCAGATTGCGCTAACCCTGTACTTTCGTGGCCAAGGTGTTGCTTTATGCGGGCTTCACATTCTGCATCTCCCAAAGCTCTATTTGATATTCTAGCAGCCATCAGTACAAAGGGTTCTTCAAAGAATAAATGATAAAGGACAGCGTTACTCGATCCCTTTTGGAATGCGTCACTCATTTTACTTCTACTTTCTTTTACGAGATGCCGTGGAGGCGATTTGAATGCGTATTAGGCCGTACAATGGCTTGTGGTGGCCAGCCGACATGTCAGTGTTTTATCCTTCCCATACGAGCTTGGTACCAATTCACCGAAGTAATGAAAGGCTTGGTTAGACTGCGTGGAGAAATCTGAACCAAGAATATGGCATCGGGTGCAAGTGACAGCCGGCACCTCTTCAAACAGTGCTATCACGAGTTCTTTTGTATTTGAAGCACGAAGAAAACGGTTCGAATGAAGTCACTATCTGCTGCAAGTCAAAGGCCTGTTTCGAATGGAAGATTAATCAAATTGTCGTGAAATAACAGCTCCAGGTAAGAAAGGCGTTGAAATCTAGACTGTCGTGCCGCAGCAGCAGTAATGGAAGCCGTCGGGGTTTTTTCCTACGACACTCATACTGTTGATTTTGTGAGATACTGTAGATGAAAAAGAACAAGGGGCAATAATTGCAAATCCACACCGTGTATGACGAAAATGGCGGTGGAGAAGAGGGAGCGCAGAGAACGGGGAGGTGGGAGAAACGGAGGTGCTTTGAAACGAATGCTCAACGTGTACGAAAAACGCCTTCGGCCTCAATTGAGCGCTAATTGAGGCCTAATGGAGTGCTGGCACATGAGGTGAGAGGTGTCCTATTTCTGAAGTACAGTGAGAAACACCGCTTCCGGTCCGAAAGTGGGGCCAGTCAACATCACAAAGGATAAGAGGTCGAAGTCGGCATTCACCTGTCAGTGTTCGGAATGCGCCACGCACTCTACTTCAAAGTGTAGACAATTTGAGTAACTGCGAAGGCTAGCTGATTGACAAGCCCCTTATCAATGCACCGCATTCGGAGGGTTGGAAAGCCGAGGGTCGAACCGAGCCTACAATCGATTTGAGAAGCAGGCGACAATGGTGCCCACTCCTTTCTGTGCCGGACGCTAATACACACCTCGAACAACAGCTTTCAATGGGAATACCCTCCATCAGCTTCAGATGTACTAACCCCCGTTTTCTTTTCTTTGAGGAACCCCATCGCTACGAATCTCGTCTCTGGATGAATTGATTCTCCACAATGCGTTGTTTTTGTTGCTCTTATGTGCTATGTCTAACGGATCTCCAGCATATGCGAACTGCACTTTCGCTGTGGAGACTTTGAGAGACCAGCGCGTCAAAGAACTCGACGGCCTCGATAGCCATCTGGGATTTGGAAATGTCTGTCGCATTTCATCTACGCGACAGCACATGATGAGCTGACCAATGCGGACGCTGTTGTCCTCCAAGAGGGGGAAATTAGAAAGGATGGGAATGCTGGGTTCATGGTCAGTCATACCTGCCGTACACTGCACACCAGACCATAATGCTCATTTCATGATAGTCTCTCGCTGCATTCTTAATATTACATCGGCTTAGGAACACTTGGAATGAGAGTTAGATAACCACAAAGTGATGGAGAGACTTATGCGAAATAGACTATCGTACAGAGACGACTAAATGGAAGCAGAGCAAAAGCAAGCTCAGCAATGCTCATATAATTCAGAGTAAGATTTTAGGTGTCAAAATGTGCCGTGCAGGTACGCCTGTTTCTATAAAATGAAGGAAATTTGTTCAGTTTGAAGTCTACGACTCGACAAATAGGGTACGATAAGCTCTCATCACATTTTCTAGTTAGATAAGACCGTCCATTTTCGAAAAGCTAATGCTGAATATTATAAATAGATCATGTAGAGTAGTAGAAAATGGTTTGCTAAATATTTGAGAAAGAAGTGGTTTCCCAGACCCACCGCCAAGTTTCTAACTTACGCTGAAATTATCATCTTTGCTGATGATGGTCTACTGTCAACCACAGTTCAACGTGGAGTTCAATAAGCAGACTAGTAGGTTGGAGACAAATATGCTGATGAAAACCTGACAACAAGGTATGACACTCCGCTGAAAGTGCCTCCTTGTCTGATAAATAGAAAGCTCCCACCCCTCACAGCGGCAACTCTGGAAACATCGCTAAATTAGGCCGCACAAATGTTGTATTAGGGTGTCCCACACGGACTCTCGCTTCAGACTGAAAATTTAGATTCATACAAAGCAATTAAAACCAAACTCAATTTGGTCTATTTATTAGGTTGCCCCATAAGTCTTCGCCGTTTTATTCAACGATTCACTGCAGATTTCGCCCGCGGTCTCTTGCATAGCGCTGCGTAGCTTTCGAAAGAGAATGGTTTGCTCTATCAGAACATGTATTGCGTTTCTTTTTTATCATGAATTTTGTCAATTTTTAGGTCGTTGAAGTGAAAGGTGAAAAAGTGAAAAAGTAGCCATTTGCGCACATGTTCTCTCCGCTTAGTGTTGTAATTTTTTGTGCAGTTTTTTATAGCACTTGGAAGACAATGTTCTGTACTACAAGAATATGTGTTGGACCTGTTTTCTCACTTGCCCTTTATTGATTTTTAGGCCCTCAAATTGGGAATTCCGACTTTTCCGTCCGAATTTTTCCCAAAACTCCGGTTCTGTGGTTGGACTTTTTTGCATGGTGTTATATGTCGTTTAGAAGAGGATGTCTTTTTCAGTAAGAATTTGTGTCATGTTTATTGGCTCACGCTGCTTTCTGTCGAATATCAACAACTGAAGAAGGAGAAGGAGTTGTTGGTGAAGACGATTTTTCTCTTTTTGGCATTTTGTTGATATTCAACAGAAATTAATAAACGCGACACACATTCTTATAGAGCAAGTCATTTTCTTTCGAACGACATATACCCAAAAAATATACCAACCCAAAAAGTCCAACCACAGAGTAGGAGCTGTCGGTAAAAATAACCATCCTCCTTCGGATGTCCCAATTTGATGGCCTAAAAATCAATAAAGGACAAATGAGCAAATAACACTAACTCATCTTCTTGTAGTACGAAACATTGTCTTCCAAGTGCTATAAAAACTGCGCAAAAAATTAAAAACCTAAGCGGAGAGAACAAGTGCGCAAGTGGCTGCTTTTTCACTTTTTCACCTTTCACTTCAACGACCTAAAAATTGACAAAATTCAAGATAAAAAAGAAATGCAACACATATTCTGATAGAGCAAACCTTTCTCTTTCGAAAGCTACGCAGCGCTATGCAAGAGACCGCGGGCGAAATCTGTAGCGAATCGTTGAAAAAACGGCGAAGACTTATGGGACAACCTTATATATACTCCACAATTATAAACAACCTTTGTCCAACCAACACGCAAAGATTGGATCCCGTCTTTAAGGAAATGAGCAGGCCGCGAATCGAGGAAGTTGATCACCCAAATCCGCATTTCGTCGTAGGCGGCGAACTTCTTCCCATCCATGGCACGCTGCATCGAGCGGAATATGTGGTAGTCGGATGGGGCAAAACGGTCCAACCAAGTTCCTCATTTTTCTGCTCAACGACTTTGCGGCATGAGGCCTCGCACCATCATTCAAGAAGTTGGTAGAGGACGTGTCAACTCGATCTGGATTCAAATTTGAGGCAGGATTTGGAGTAGGATTTGGAGCAGACAGGCTCTACTGTAAGCTCGGGCTCCGATCTTGTCGGATCAGCTTCAACGGCAGTCCGTGAAAGGTCGCTATCCAGGACAAGCGCCTGTCTCCCGTGCTCTTCAAGACTTTCGTCGCCGGCGGCAAAACGTTGGAACCATTGTCTTTCAAAAACGACATCCTTGCCAAATGCAGCTACCAACGAACGATGCGATTCCGCAGCGGATTTCTTCAATTTGAAGTCGTAGAGCAGGCACGCGCGCACAGCCATTTTCTGGTCCATTGAAGTCGGAAGAAGATAATTTCTGAAACCGAAGAGAGAATAATGTAGGAAAAACAGAAAATGTAGAAGATGAAACGCCGCGAAAAACTAACCCTAAGTGAGCTCACAACCGATGCGAATAACTGTGAAAAGAAGGCCACAATATATGCGACATTCCGTGTGGGACAACCTACATAATAGAGTTTGAAGTTGAAAGCTGTTTTCGATTCAGCGTTATCTCCGTGTACTCTAAATCCTTCACAGTGTCATCTTCTCGTACTGTTTCACGGAATGGCGCTTGTAGCGCAGTCGGAGGAGGAGCCGGCTATCGCCTGCACCCGATAGCAGGTTTTTGGTCCGGATTTCCCGCCTAGACCAACCAAGCCTTCCATCCCTACTCGGTCGGTGAATTGGTACCAGACTTGTCTGGGAACGATGAAACGCCGACTTGCGGCCATACAATGACTTGCGGCTGGCCCACGCAAGTCATTGTATGGCCAAATATGCATTCAGATCGCGTCCACGACATCCTGTAGAAGTAGAATGCGTGGCGCATCCCAAAAGGGATGGATTAGTGCCGTCCTTTATCCTTCTTATCTTATGGAATGCTCTCAGAGAAGAAATCTCAACGTGTAAGAGTGACCCAAAATGCTTTCCTACAGTTCACGAGCTCTAGTTGTGTAATTCTTCACAACCTGAGCATTGCCTCTTGTTGGTTTTATTGGCAGTGTCACGCCAAGTGTAACCACTTCATCTCAACTGAAGTGGCTGACGATGGACGATAATTTGAAATTGGAAATCAGAAACGGCAGATTCTTTCGGTAAAAGAAAATAGTGCAGCGAAAGGGAATGTGGAACAAGAATGAGAAAAAATGCCCTTATTTCGCAGGGCCCTCAGACAAAGACAAAGCAAACTTCATTACGCGTTTGGTTGTTCTTTCAGAGTATAAGCAATTGGTGAATGGAAAGTTGATATGTGCTGAAGAGCAGTCTCGGAAAACGCTCCTGCGATGGACACGCACTCAAAGCGGCCGTTAACTGCGAGTCTCTAATGAATTCGCGAGCATCTTCTAGTGCTCGTCATAAATGCGCGAGCGGACGCAATGGGCCAGACGGGGGTGAAAGCCTCCTCTGAGAAGTAGTATATCAACGGGCGATTGAGCTCCAGGATGGGGAAACGACTCCGGGGTGAATATTGATGAATGAATGTAAATGAATGAAGCAGTATGTAAATCGGCGAATAGTGGCGATTCGCTGTCAACTTCTCGTCGAAATGCAACGTAATTAGCCACAGAGGTGCAGCTCGTTGACGTCGTTCTATGTAATTAATCCGCTTCGTTACTTCAAGTGCGGTCAACAACGTCTGCAGAGCTTCTCGCTGAATAGACAAGCGCTCATTTTGCAAAGTAAGACGGCTGAAGGATCGATGCTATGTTCGCAGCAGACTTATTCATTTATCGAATTTGATTTTTAAACAAATTACCAGAGCACAAACGCGATACCAGGTTGCGCCACGGATCCGTAAGAAAACCTGTTTAAGACCTGCACTAGAATGTGCAAAAATGAAAGGGAGAACAACCCGGTTGGAAGGGCTACAGAAGGTAGCATGATCTGCACTCTGGACTCACGCTCCCCCTCCCTAAGAAGGCCTTCACCAGAATTCGTGCGAAACTTTTCGTCTCGACAGCCTTCGCTGTAATGTGGTTCGTATGTAGAGGTCTCAATCCACCACATCAAAGGCGTTTAAGGCTATCAAAGCTCTAGAGCAGCGTTCCGGCAGGTTGCACTCCAGTGACTGTGAGTGACATTATTGTCTTCGTAATCCGTCAGAATAGCAACCTCACACCAAGCTCTGACGGAGAAATCTTCAGGGGACACCGCCTACGGTGAAGCATGCGAATGGACGCTGAGGAGAAGATGAAGTGATGATGGCGAGACTTCCAACAAAGGAGAGACTGATGATCGTCTTAAAGGCCAGTCAAACGGCTCCCTTTAAAAGCAACTTCAAAGCGTCACTGGTCAGAGTGAGTAGGGGTTATCTGACCGAAAGTGTCCAAGCAAATAGGGGCGCTCAGTACGTAACCCTCCATGTTCATTTGTCACGAAACATGGGGATGTTGTTAACACTGACTTAATACTTCTGTGCCATCACTTCTTGATTGGTATGATAGAATTCAGCTCGGCTTGGGGTTTCGACACTTCTATCGTTCTCAAATTAGAAGTTTGAAACCATAAGGCCACGCTCTAATCACAGCGGAGACCTATGCTTCCTGCTCAGTCAGTTTCATAGAATTTCCAACAGCGTCGTGGTGACTCCAACTCTTCAGTCTCACATCCACTAAGGCAAACTAAACTGAACTGTTGCTTCACCAGCAGTGAGCGGAGGGTCGGCTATGCGATTACCATGGATCGTATTCATAGGAATTTACTACGATTTTCTTTGAAAATTTTAAAGCAGTTGAAATGCAGAAATACAGCAACGCAGAGGAACCAAACCCCCTACCACTTTTGCATGAGTCAACCCTCTACCCACCTGCGCTCCGATCCAGGAGTGCACACAAAATTCTGTGCGTTAAATTTTTTAACGAAATTTTTTAACGGAAAATTTTCGTTAAATTTCCGGTAAATCGTTAAGTTTCGTTAAAAATCCAAAATAGATGCAAACCCTCATTTCAAGTGAAATATCAAGGAAATTGTTTAAGTTTCCACTTCAAGAGTTCAACAGCTAACGTTAAAGGAATGGAGTGCAAAATTGAAATGTAATAAAAACAATTCAAGATCAACAAACGTAGAAAAATAAACAAGCCTTCAGCAACAAATTATCTACAGGGTGTGGAATAAGAACAGCTATGGAATTATCATGGAGGACGATCACCGACAAGGCATCTTAAAATATGCGATCAAGCAGAATCCGGAGTCCCCCCCCCCCTTTCCTAGTTCTTTGCGAAACCGTTTTGTCTGACTGTTCTACGACCAGATACAATTTCGATGGTCACAGGTCACTAAGTACAAAAAGATCAAATAAAGATACAATTAAAAGCCAGTCAGTGGAATGTTCCCACGTTATCGCACGCACGATTTTCGAGTGCTGGATGCGAGGGACCACCCACTTTTTTGCAACGTCGGGCCATGACACGGCATCGTGTCACTGCTGAATAGGTGTGACACATCGTTAATGTGTTAACGCTCAGGAAAAGTAGCTTCCCAAATTTTTGTTATTAGCGCTTTTCTAAAATCGTTTGAAATACTTCCAGCGGCCTAAAAAATATTCTCTCCGTCTCGGCTGTTCCAGGCGGCGGGCAAAAGTATTCTGGGATAAGCAGCGCCAGGTGAGTATAGGCATATCTCACGAGAAGGTTAGACCATTATCTTTGTGGTTGATGTGCTTGAGGGCTCGGCGAAGAAACTTCTAGCTCCAAAAAGCATTAAAGGATAGGGATTGAGGAGTGCGTTACTCAATCCCTTTCGGGACGCGCCACGCATTCTACTTCTATGAGGCACGGGGATTCGATTTGAATACGTGTTTGGTGACGAGCCGGTGAACAAGTCAACGCGTTATCCTCCCAGACAAGTCTGGATGGAAGGCTTGATTGGCTGGGGCGGGAAGTCCAAACCAGGAACCTGGTATCGGGTGACAGCGGGCTCCTCCTCCGGCTGCGCCACCCGAGCCCCAAAATGCATTATTGCCAACAATTCAAAACTAATTCATGAAAACATCAAAATGTTTTCGCCAATTTCAATAGTTTTTTCAGGATCAATCCTTATCGGGACGGTGAGACCTGCAATAATCGCGAAGACTAATGGTAAATGTGATAAAACCACTGAGTAGAAAGTCCGTTAAAAACTCGTTAAATTTCTAAAAAATTCCGTTAAGTCGTTAAGCCAGATTTTAAAGAGAAATGCCTTAAATCGTTAAATTCGTTAAATCGTTAACCGTTAAATGTGCACCCCTGCTCCGAGCTACTGGCTGCAGAAGCATCGCGGGGGTATAAGACCCCCAAACGCGTGCAGCGCCGTATCCCATTGTGACACCCTACCAGGGTCAAGCTTGAGGTGCGAGAATCGCAGGGGGTCGTACTGTGGCCTCGTCTGGAGGGGGGGGGGTCGTACTCTTCCGGTTTTGGCGGAGGATTCTCTCTTATTTTTCAGGTTTTTAGGCGATGTTTTTAATTCTTAATAAGCTGTTTTTTCCAGGAATGTCTACGAAGGCGTGTAGTCTCTCATTCGTTCACCGAAGTATTGAAAATTAATATTTAAAAAGTTTTAAATGATGTTGGTATTAGTTGATAAAAATAAAGATTTTCTGTCGGCAGGTTTCGAATGGATGAGAGGTGTTGATTTTTTTCAATTTCATTTATGATGTTATGGGAACGACGGCATTCTACCTGGAGAAGCGACATCTACGTCTAAAATTGTATTGTATAAAATTTCAAATGTTATTTACTAATGATGACTTTAGTGCTTTCCTTACGAGATTTTTTGAAGGGCTCTTCGAATCGCTGACGGAGTCGAAACCCAAGGATGGACTTCTCGCGGAAAATTTTTTCTACCCTCTGAAGGAATGTACATCAGAGACTGAAATTGCACCATATAAAATTCTAAGCGGTGACTAGTGTACAATAAAAAAACCAACCTTCTTCGCAGCGATCTTCGATATGATTAGGGCGAATCGTATTCAAAATGTTCGGTTTTCATGAAAAATTAATAATTTTCTTCCTAAAACAGACTACCTCTGCAGTTAAAAATCTGGCGCAGAAAGTTTCCAGCTTTGACCAACGCAAAGTAAAAAAGTCATGGTTTTCTGAATCGAACAAGTTGGATCGACCTGTGGTCAATACTGCACCGACGTCACTGGACCGACAAAATTTGACGTTCACAAAATGACTATAACTCGGTAAGTTTTGCAAACATTGAAAAAGCCAACAGCTTTCTAGAAACTAGAAAAAAATTGCTTTCTAACCATGTAGGAAACGCTTTTCATAAGAGAGGTCTTCATACGCGGCGGAGCCTTCGATTTTTGTGTGAAAAAATTGAGGTGATTTTGCATAAATAATCCTAACTCGGTAAGTTTTTCGAGTTTTTAAAAAGCCAAGAGCTTTTTAAAAACTAGAGAAAATGCGGTTTCTTACCGTGTACGAATCGATTTCAAAAAAGGGGATCTTCATGCGCGGCGGAGGGGTGCAATTTTTGGCCGATTTTTGCAGAAATACTTGCCAAAAATCGCACCCCCCCCCGCCGCGCATAAAGATCCCTTTTTTCAAAACTCATTCATATATGGTAAGAAAGCGCGTTTTCTCTAGTTTTTTAAAGCTCTTGGCTTTTTTCAATTTCAAAAACTAAGCGAGTTATGATCGTTTTTGTGAAATCGTTCCAACGACGTCGGTGCGAGATCGACCATAGAAACTGGGAACGACTTCACAAAAACGATCATAACTCGCTCAGTTTTTTGAAATTGAAAAAAGCCAAAGAGCTTT
>OX375869.1:27274720-27345948 GCA_947359475.1 Heligmosomoides polygyrus bakeri | reverse complement strand
TAGAGTGGCGAAACCTAGCGGTTAGAGTTTCTTGCGCTCCTACTCGCCCAGACTTGAGTCTTCGAAACTCGCTATGGCACCGTTGCGTTCAGCATGGAAAACGCTATCGAGCGGTATCAATTTCGACCGATTTTGGAAACATCAATTTTTGACTGTTTCGCATCGAGGACGAGGCCGCGGCGGAAGGACGATGACGTCATCGAAAAATCGATGTCTTCGAGTTGGGCCACGCTTGATACCGTACGATAGAGCTTTTCATGCTGAATTGAGTGGTGTTATTGAGAGTAGGAAAAACTTTAATGCGGGCAATTAAGAGCGAGGAGAACATCGACTGTTGTTGTGCTAAATTGCACGCGCGGGCGTGTTCTGAGCGCGATAACTCTGTCATGTTTGAACCTTTCCGATTGCAGCTTGTAAATTCTGTAAGCAGCAAAATGGTCTAATAGTGCGCCGAAATACAGCAATGTAGCTTATGATAGGGCAAAGTTACAGCAGTGCGAAAATGCAGGTTAGCCTTGTGTGACGCGATTTTTTCCAAATTCAGTCGACCCCTTCGGGAAGATGCAGAGAGCTAACAACCTAAAAATGCGCCTCCGAGCAGAACGCTCAAGGTTCTTTACGACGACGTGCTCACAACTCTCTAGTTGATTAAACTGTCTTAGCACAAGCTGCCATTTTAGGGCCACGGACACAGCGGTTGAAGTTTCCTTCTCTCCTACTCGCCCATATTTGGGTTTTTGACACTCCCAATAACACCTTTCTGTTCTGCTTGAAAATCTCTATCGAATGCTATTAATTTCGACCGATTTTGGAAACATCGATTTTTCAGCAACATCCCATCGAGGACGTGGGCGCCCTAGGCCGAGCTGCGCGGACGATGACGTCATCGAAAACCGATATTCTCGAAATTGGCCAAATTTCCTCGTGCTAACTTCGTTCAAAATTGTCTAGGGGATAATTGGGACGCTGATTACGAATCCGACGTCCGTTTTCGAAAATTCCAAAAATTTCAATAGGTTTTGGATTTCCTTCTAGATAACTGAGGGTGGTCGGGTAAGAATCACCGATTTCGCTCAAACTTCGTATAGGTGCGGGGGCCTATTCGGGATGCCGAACACGGTGCCGAAGTCCATTTGCCGATTATGGCAGAAGACCACCGATACCAATGACTGAAGGTGATCGGTGATCCTGATCCGACCACCTCAAACGGGAAGTAACCTATTGAAATCTTTGGAATTTTCGAAAACGGACGTCGGATTCGTAATCAGCGCCCCAAATAACCCCAAGATGATTTTGTACGAAAAAATTTGGCCATTTTCGAAAATATCGATTTTCGATGACCCGCGCAGGCTCGGCCTAGGGCGCCCGCGTCCTCGATGGGAAATTGTCAAAAAATCCGATTTTTCTGAAATTGGTCGAGATTGAATCGTTCGATAGAGCTTTTCGTGGTGAAGCTAACGTTGTTATTGCGAGTGTCGAAAACCAAAATATGGGCGAGTAGGAGAGAAGGAAACTTCAACCGCTGTGTCCGTGGCCCTAAAATGGCAGCTTGTGCTAAGGCAGTTTAATCAACTAGAGAGCTGTGAGCACGTCGTCGTAAAGTACCTTAAGCGCTCTGTTCGCGTACGCATTTTAAGGCCGTTAGCTTGTGGCGTCTTCTCACAGTGGTCCACGGAAATCGGAAAAAAACGCTTCACACAAGCCTCACCTGCATTTTCGCACCCTTATAACATTGCTCCCTCCTATGCTAAACAATTCTGCTTTGGAGTGCTAACAGAGCGTTCGACTGCCTACAAGACCTACAAGCTGCAACCTGAAAGGTTCCAACTTGACAGAGCTATTGTGCTCCAAAGACGCCCGCGCGTGCAATTTGCGAGCGTTTGCCCCCCCCCCCCCTCGATTGAAAGGTTCGATTCTGTATGCATTGTTATTGGCGCACTCCAAAGTTTCGCTGGGACAGATTGGAGCTAATCCTGAGTGGGGTGGCGGAGAATTTCTGATAACATTCTCGAAATAGTCTTGAAAACGTCGCAGTTCCCAGTGAGAGAAGATAGAAGCGCAGGGGACATGCGCTCGCCCACTCGATTGATAGGTTAGGTTCTGTGTGAATTGTGCACGGCGCACTCTCGGGGCATTCCTGGCATGACAGAGCACTGGCGACGTACGCCATCTTGGAGATACTCCGAAAGCACGCATATCCTGGGAAATAAGGTGCTCTAATCGCCCGTCCAGCCAATTTTGGACCACCCACGGCGAAAATACGGGTGTTCCGGTGAAGTTTAACACATGTTTGTGTAGATCTCGAAGAGGCGAATCGAATGGTACCAACCTTTATTCAAGAAACCTAAATCTGAAGGAGTTATGAGTGTGCGACGCTTTGCGACGCTATGTTGGCGTTTTTTCGCCCACTTTTGACCGTGCGGCGCGAGCGGTATTGTATGCATTCCATGCCGCGCAGACCGCGGCTGTCGCCGGGGCCTTCACAAGGCGGGGCCGTCTACTTCTAAGTGATGTGTGATAGCAATTTAAATGCGTATTTCACTAATAACGGCTAGTAGACAGGTTTCATCCCGGTGCAATCCTAGTTGGTGGTGGCCGGTCTTAAACGATTTCATAAGAACTATTATAAATGTGTTCAGTACCGAAATGTATTGAACTCAATGACTTCCATAAAACAACTCCACACTCAAATAAATACAACGCAGAACACGAAAATATATAACATTTTTCAGCTAGGTCGGGGTTTTTCTGCTAGAGGATGATCCGCTCTCGGTGCAACACTAGTAAGGAGGTCCTCCCTTGTAAGATTTACACCGAGAACGGTGCTTTTAGGCTCTCCTTTCTCCCGACTAGAAACTCGGAAACTGAGTATCTGGTCAAGCAGGTTAATGCAGTTCACTTATTTCTAAACGTTGTTGCCCATTTATTGTGTTTCGTTATGTCGGGAAATCGTTTAAGAGCGGCCACCACCAACTAGGATTGCACCTTCATCCCTTCCAGGTAGATCTGGCAGCAATTCACGGACTTCTAAGAAAGATGGAAGGCATAGTTAACCTGGGTAGAAACCGACCATCCGTAAATTGATTTGGGCTTCAAGTGAGAGCCGAAGCTTCTTCCGACTGTGCTATTCGCGCTCGTATAAGCCGAGTACTTATTCAAATTGCCTTCGTGATATCCAGTAAAAGGTAAATGCGTGATGCAGGAAGGATTTACTACTACCGTCCTTTATCTTCTTATAATTTATTCATTAGTTGAAATGGTTTGTGTCTTCCATATACCCTTGCTCTCGTAAGCACGCTGCGCCTCTGAATTTTTTAAAAACTTTTGACTTCACACAATTTTTCTCCTGGACTTTGGGGTACTAATACGGGTGCGGCATGAGGTACAGGTTGAAGTGACTTCATGACTACAGATATCAACATGGCAAAGTTCATCCAGACGTTTACTTTGTATCGTATTTGTTTTGTATCTGACATTTACTTTTCAAAATATGAACACCATAGAAGTTGATCCTTTAAGGAAACTTTTCTGGATGATCCAAACTTGGAGGACGAAGAGAATAATTTTTCAATGCTTGAGATCTATCAGCGCCAACGGATCATGCACTTTCCATTCAAAGGTAGTCCAGCCGTAAGGTATGCTTTAGATGGCTCCATCAAAGATGAGGTGTTTGACGTATGAATTTCCTGACATTTTAGGTTTAATTTCAGGAGCAGTGCTGATTTCTGAAATGGCAAATATGTTGTCGTTTAGTTGATCCACATAGGTAAGCGGAACTACAGCAGGTAGAAGTCATTCTGTACTTTAATGCGCATTGAAAACTTAAGCTGTCAATGAACAGTTCCCATGGATGTTTCAAACCTGGAGGGAGGCGTTTCGAAATGAAAATATCTATAAGAATACTATGAGATTCTCAATGAAGTACGGCTCCAGGTGCCTTCATGGACCGCATAGAATTCTGTGCAGATATCAATAGGGCGGAGGGTACTAAGCGGGCTGGTACCCGCTGTAGGCTTAATCCGTTTGGACACCAACTTCCAAACCGGAGACATTTCTGGCGTGTTGGATCCACCTCCAACACGCGTCTTTACGCGCAAGGTCCACTATATGAATGACGCTGCACTGGTGTAATCCACGTCCTCAACACGTCTTTACAGGTCCGATGGATGATGCACTTTCATTTTCGGGTGCAGGCCTAGAGAGGAGGTCTAACCTGTTCTTCTTCTATTTTTTCACAGCTTTACACCGAAGGAGCGAGGTTAGGTATCCTTCTAGGTCTAGCTGAATAGGGAAACGTGTTTAGTGTTTCGTTTTACAGATTTTTGATTCTGGATGTTGTGAAGAAGCGTGAGGGTATGTGGATCCACCGTTCTAGACTTGCAACCACCTTCGGAGCCTTAATCGCAACGTTGGAGATTTCGCTCACTTCTTTTAAAGAAATCTTTTCTCACGACTGCTGTCGTAATTAAGAAGTATGAGTCCTTTTTGACAGACAGTTTTGGCAATGCCTAGAAGTCGGACCTGGCAGAACTTCAACAGGGGACTGCGATCTAAGGGTCTGCAAAGTCATCACAGAACACCGCACAAACACACTGCAGAGTAGATGGATCGGAAAAAACTGGAAGTGAATCGCCTGGCTGCGACAGCTATTGTATCCGACGCCGGAGGTATTGTCTGTTATATATAAATAAATATGTCGAGAGCGCTTTCATTCTATCGAGTTTTTGCCTAACAGCGCAGTGAAGAAGATGTTAAGAATATCAAGTTTGTATCCCAGTCGATGGAGGTTGTTGGCACGACTAGAAAAATGGATTGAGCACGGTGGCGTCTTCTTGACAGGAATTTTCAAAACACTATGTCGATTACCCACTTACCCGGAGGACCTTGTAAGTTCAATATATATGCACCTATGAGAAAGCCGAATGCCTCTCTACACTAGGACTGCTTCAGTACTATTCAGCTCAAGAGTGCTCCAAACCAGCACAACATAAACTGCTGAATTCCGTGGCATTGCTGGCACAGCATTAGGGAGTTCTTATTCCCCGTTCCTTCTGGTATAGATCCGAGCCCAGCTAACTTCGTGTAGTTTACTACTAAGCAGGTCACGACCGCTAGTCATGCAGTTAGCGGCCGTCTACAAGAACGCGATAGGGTTTGCGCGTAAGAACGCGTGTTGCACCGCGATCCAACAGGCCAGAAAAGTCTCCAGTTGGGAAGCTGGTGTCTAAACGGATTTAGCCCCCGCTGTACACCGGTAAAGTATCTTAAAACGGGTAATTTAAATCAGCCGCACCCCGGAGTTCCTTCCCTTGCCTAATATTGGAGCGGGCACCAGCCCGGTTACTACCGGGGAGTTCATACGGTTCGGCCTCTCAACTTGTCCATGTCTCTTTGCAAGGTGACCCAGAGGCTAGCTATAAAAGCATCAAGTCAAGCCTGTCGATGACGAGTTCCAGTAACAAGTCAAACCTGTCGAATCCCGTTTTTGACCTGTTAAGATGCATGGATTGACCGCTCACTCTTGAAGTGACGCTTGACGACGCGGCTTCTTTGCTGCCGATGTCCTGAAGCCCTTCCTGGGGTTGGATTCATCAACGACTTACATAACTTTAACAGGGAATTCGCAACCAAAAGCTCAGATAATGCGGCTTATCGCTCACCATATCGCTCGATAAGCCGCGCTATCAGGGATTTCAGCTGTCCTCTGTTAAATTGCTGTAAGTCGTTGATGAATCCGGCTCCTGGTTCCGATCCTCGTGTTCTTTAATACTCTCATCAAATTTCGCTTTATTACGACTCTGAGATGTCGTCGTGGAGTGTCATAACATTGTGTCGATCGCATACATTGCCACAAATGTGGGCGTCTTTGATCATAGTCATCTTTCGTGTTCCATTAAGAATAAAAGGCGCAGAGTGGCTCGGAGGGGGTTACAATAACACATCCCGGCGCTGTAGTAGTTGGGGGATCACCATAGCATGAAGCGCGCAGACATGGAACGTAGCTCCGTCTAGAGAATGTCAATGAACTCTTATCTCTTTTCGATTGCTCATCCACCCTTTTTTCGCTTTCGCCTTGGGTAGGGAAAGCAACACCAGGATGTCGGCAATTTTAGGACCGGTGCGTTTGTCAAATCGGTCCCTTCCCCTTGCTCAATCTGTTTGAGAGCATATGGCACAGCTGTAGCATTGTTCATTTTCTTTACTATTAATGTGTCTCGCTTCTTTTTTCGTGTTATTAACGCCTTTTGTAAGTTGACTCCCTCCGAGTACGGTCCTGTTCATACTTCGCGATGACAGCGACTCGTCGCTCGTGCACTATGTGCAAACCGATTTGAAAGAAGCGATCGCTACCCATATCTGTTCATACTCGAGCGCTCTCGTTGTCGCTCCCGTCACTCTCGTTGCTGCTGTCGCCTGTTCATACTTTGCGCCGGTGATGAGAGAGACAGGGGCGACGGACGGAGTGTGGGATACGTAATTACACCATAGCATGCTCAAGTAAGGCATGCTATTATACTTCTTTTCAGTGTCAGATTGATGACGTAGGTAATATGGAATTCGGCTACATTGCACCACCGCATTGCACGGCCTGTCGTAAATTTGGGTGTGTGGTGCACCACACACCCAAATTTACGACAGGCCGTGTAATGCGGTGGTGCAATGTAGCCGAATTCGGTAATATGACAATTTTTAGTGTCTATATTGACTGATAGACTGACTGAAAAGAAATAGGCGATACAATTACGTACACCACACTATGTCCGTCGCATCAGTCGCTCGCCTGGGGCCGTATGCTCGTGTTCCCCCGTTGGGGGAAAATCAATCAATATCAACATATCATATCACGCCCCAATCCCCCATTGGGGGAGACTCGGGGTAGACGAGCATACGGCCCCTGTTCATACTTTCGGGGCGCTGCTGTCACTCTCGTCGCTGCGCTCGCGTCGCTCTTGTCGCTGCCGTCGCGAAGTGTGAACAGTCCCTACTTTAGTACCAACAGCCTTATACAACCTTTTGTGTTCTACGAAGTTTATTTATTTATCAATGTCAAATTAAAAATGTTTGAACTTCACTGGTGTGTTCTACCCCTATGGTGAATTGACAATCAGCTAGGCCATTTCTGACGTAGCTGGGCTTAACTCCCGTCAGCAAAAATCTGTGTTCAAGGAAGCATCTCCGAGGTTTGTTTCGGCACATTTTAATTTGGGAAACCAAAAGATGCTCTGCCTGATCGTACCGTCCCGTAAGTTTGCTCGAGAGTCCAGTAGCAGCTCCTTGGTTGAACGCTCTGCTCGCCAACCTCATCGGAGGGGTTGTTGAGCAAAGAAGAGAGAAACGATTCCTCTATGTTGCTCCCTCCTTATGCCCTGCCCAAACTAGGATTGCTCTCTTGTTTCTTGCACCACTGCAGGCGCTTGAGTTGATAGGCGCCTGCAGGGGTAACGTGTTCCCTGGAAGCCATCTTTCCTCCAGAGTTCGCGACGAGGCGCTGACTCGAACCATATCAAACATCAAGTCGAACTTGTCGATGACGGGTTCGAGTGACAAGTCGGGCCTGTCAAGGCCCGTTTTTGACATGTTAAGCTGAATCGATTGACCGCTCACTCTCAGGGCGTCACGGCTTCATTGCCCATGTTCCGGCGCTCATGTTCGGTGATGTTGTGGATCTCTTCAGCGTTTGCCTTCTTGTGACCCTCCGGTGGCTTCGTAGTCCTTTCAGTTTCGATCCTATGCACGACCATGGGTGGGAGCGCCTTTGAACGTAGTCACCTTTCTGTTCCATTAGAACTTAAAGGGCGTTCTGCTTTGGACCTGATCAATAGTTCTCAGATTTTCATTCACACAACTTGAATGCCTTACGAAGGAGATGTCGGATCTATCCTAATCGGAGGGGGCACCACTAGAAAATTGAAGCACACCTGTGAATTCTGCTATCTAGGCAATTGCAAAGGAAGATCCCTTAGGTTCGTTCACTTTGTTGTTTTTGGAAAATGGTTTATTTTCGGTCTCACGGCCCTTTTCAAAAAGTAAGAGTTAGAGAAGAAAAAGTAAGAAAGTAGCACCCCGTCCATTAGGATAGATCCGAAGATCTCTACTCATTCTGACACAATCAAATCAGTGGACATCTTTTCAAATGAAACTGGTAAGTATCTCAAGTAAGGAAATGATGTCCAACGCAGCGTCCGTTCGTACGAGCTCGATTCTGTACTGAAGTGATCTCAGCTTTGCCTAATTATAATGAGTATGGTCAGTAACCCAGTGGCAGCTTTTTGAAGTGAAGTCTCGCAGCTAGCCTCGTGAAAAGGGATGTACGGGTAAAGAGACGAGAAGCAACAAACCCAAAGGGAGTTGTTCTCTCTCCCCGCCTATCCCAAACTAGGATTGTTCTCTTGTTTCGGTACTTAGCGGGCTGGTGCCCTCATCGAGACTGCAGAAATAGAGCCGTCGCAAAACATGGCTTCTGTGCTGCTCTCCTACCCGTCAGCGGGTGTAGAACTAAGCTAGAAAAGAAACTACGGGGTATGGTTGATGTAACGATCCATGTCGTGAAAACGGTCAGCATTAGGAGGAGGAAGCGCGCCAGCAAATCTGGCCGCATCGAATGGAATTGCTAGAGTAACACCTTACACTCCTAAAAATGGTATTTAAGCAATGAGATCCAATAATTTTGCTATTGAATGTAAACTACCACTGATACAGTGGACCGGTCCTTTCGTTTCGAGCACTTTGTGCCTGTGTATCAGTGGCGATGAATAATCATACATCCTGTTGAATATCTTTCTCATTGCCTTGTGGTCAACAGGTCAGAAACAAACAAGACACAGCAATGTAACTTTCCACAACACAGAGCTGGAAATTCGGCAGAAAACGCCTGAAGGGACGTCGAGACCCCTCCAATCTCAAACAACAGTGAAAATGCAAACTTTGCAATACATGAGAACCGAGCATTTGACATCTATCTCATAAAGCAATCCCACTATTCACTGCGCCCCGAGCCGCTTTGAGGAGAAGGCATCGTGCGCCCACATGCGAGCGCTCCTGTGGCCGGATTCATAAACGACTTACAGCAACTTGACGGAGAAAGTACATCCAAAATCCCTAATATTTCGGCTTATCAAGTGATGTGGTGAAACATTTCGCCGCGCTACAGGGGATTCCGGCTGTATTTTCTCTGTTAAATTGCTGTAAGTCGTTGGTGAATCCGGCCTCTGAGCGCTGTCTCCGTCACTCCATAGTAAACTCGGGATCCCCTACTCGTTTGGTTTAACGACTTGACAAAAACGAATCACACTTTTATAGCAATTGAAGGATGGGGATTTTTCCCACATTGCTCGCTTTCCCAGTTCAGACATACGACATGCGCTTCAGGCCGCCCTTATTGGGACCAAGCAAGCCCCTTAGAACGAGAGGCTATTGACCCAATCTTTAATCGGCTGAATTTCTCTTTGCACAACTCAGGTCGAAATTATTCCATTCTCGCGCTTCTTCGGCGAAGGTGCTCCTATCCATATATATCGTTTACGCGTCTCAGGCTAAATCCTATGTTTCTACGGAAAACAAAGAATTACTAAGAGACTGGGAATTTAATGGATATTCCAAAAGTATTAGCTTTTCGTTGGAACACCATCTCTAAAGGGCTCAAGTGAAGTACAGTCCTTTTGTCGGGTCACGGACAGCTGTCGTTACACCCAGCTGCCGTGTTACACCTGGAGCTCATCAAGGAAGGCACCGCATATGGAGCAAATACTGAGTCAAGTCTTTTCGATCCTTCTGTCGCATGAGACATCCAGTCCTGGGGTTGGATTCATCAACGATTTACAGCAATTTAACAGAGAAAACTACAGCCGAAATCCCTGATAGCGCGGCTTGTCAAGCGATATGGTGAGCGATAAGGCGTGTTATCTGAGTTTTCCGCTGTGCATTCTCTGGTAAAGTTATGTAAGTCATTGATGAATCCGACCCCTGAAAGCAGCGTTTTCCGCTCAAGATAGGAGGACTAGCAAGCTCTGCGCATCTTTTCAGGTGGGGAACTTACATTGTTCTGGACCAGGGCACTCATCTCGTTCAGCTCCATATACAACGAATCGCATGGCTAAAAACATGCAGATTGCTATTGCTTCTCATTCAAAACATGTCTACTTTTAAACAGGAGAAGCCCTTACAATGTTGGAGAAATGAAAATGTTAGTTAAGCGAAGAGGTAAGTCAAACTTGAGAAGCCTGGGCAAACGGAGTGCTTCTGCTATGGTCCCACATCAAAACATTAACGCTAAAACGAACCGGGAATGAGCTATAGGAGGCTCTTAAAGTGACACATCTACAATCTGGGCTCTTTGTAGGTCAATAGCATATGCGAAAATTTACAATTTAGTTCCCAGGATTTATACAATAAATCGAGGAAATTTTGCCAAAAATCGCCGTTGATCCTAAATCGTAATTACGCATACCACTGGGATTGTAGCATACTATGTGAGTTGCTTGAAACCTACTTATCTCCTCAATCATCTATTCACCATCGCCAAGAGCTCCGAAATTTCAGGCTTATGTGGCTTGTGGTATAGATAGTTATACAATAAGGGTGAAGTTATTTTAAGGCGAACTGCGGGAACCAGCGTGGACAAGTCGGTGCCGCTCCTGCAAAATTGCGTGCAGTGAACCTGGGAGAAATGAATTCTACAGAGTACGACTGGAAGGTATAAAATAAGGTTACATAGCTCATCACTCACATATCTTCAATAAGAAATAATGATTGCAGTGTGATCGGACCTTGATTGAAGTAGAAGTACAGGACGCTGGAAAGGTTCCTACTGTAGTCGTGCACAGTGGAGGAGCTGGACATAATGTACATAAGGCTGAGGTGGGAATTCAAGGATGAACAAGATAAATCCCTTTCGGTTTACAGCAAGCGTAGTCATTATTCAAGCGTATAACCTACACACGAGTGCGTGGAGCGCAGTCGGAGGAGCTGGAGCCGGCTGTCGTTTGCATTCGATTCCAGGTTCCCCGTTCGGGGTTATCGCTCAGGCCAAACAAACCTTCCATCCTTCCGGGGCCGCTGATTTGGTACCGGACTTGTCAGGGAGGAATAAAACATTGACTCATCCATCGGCTGACCACCACAATTTGTTTTATTGGCCAAATACTCATTCAAATCACCTCCGCGACATCCCATAGAAAGAGAATGCGTAGCACATCACAAAATGGGCTGATTAGCGCCGTTCTTTATCCTTTTGTCTTTAACCAATGCACATAAAGTATGGATCAGCGTTGATCCTCCCCTCTTGCCACGCATATTATAGGATATCGTGGAAGAAATTTCAATGCTCGTTTGGCCTAAGAAGCTGTCATCAGCTTTTTGTCCGATTTTATCCGGAACATCGCCTTTTTCCAGAGAATAGAAATTTGAGTGGTTCGGATATTGGCAATTTCGCGACATCCGGACATTTGGATAATTCGGACAGGATGTACGAAAATGATTAGTTCGGATCCAGTGTATACTGTGAAGGCAAAATGAATAGTTTTCTTGATAATCAGAGGGTAGCGTCATGAATAGGGGCGCTCTAGCAGGATCTCAGCGTATCCATTCAAGAACGAAGTGGATACTTCTGGATCACGTTAGGGCACTCTATCGTTGTCCGCTATTCGTAAGTGTATGACAAGCTATCGACAATTGATAATGGTTCAACTTTAAGGCAACCCACGAAGATACCACTCTACACACGGCATTTGTGGACGACGAGCCGTTATTCAGACCGGTAAGCTGAATCTCTATCAAGCTTCATTTGCGGTGAAGTTGATGGTGATGTAGTGCATGATGACTGGCCGCATACGAGGGACTTATTTCATCTCAACTCAGCGCTTTGGAAAAGACCTATGCCATACGACGATTCTTTGATTATTATTATCATACTCTATAATAACGCGCTAAGCGAAGAGTCATACTATCGATCGGCGCCGACGCAGAAATTATAAAATAGTGTGGAAAATTCGGGGGGAAAATTACGACACGAAAATAGCGAAAAATACCCAGACGTTTTCTTCCTGCCTGGGAACTTCAGCCCTGGGGCAATCGAGGTTGCTGAACACGAATCTGAAGTCCGTTTTTGTGAAGCTTCGATGGCTGTCAATCGATATTGATCAAATTGTCATCACACTATGTAATAACGCGCTAAGCGATGAGTCATATCATTGATCGGCGCCGCTGCAGAAATTAGCCATAAAATAGGGGGAAAATCGGGGAGGAGGGGGGGGGGAATGGGGAAAAAGTTACGACACGAAAATAGCGAAAAACACCCAGACGTCTTCTCCCTGCCTGGGAACTTCGGCCCTGGGGCAATCGAGGTCGCTAAATACGATTCTGAAGTTTGTTTCTGCAGTATCGATCACCGTCAGTCGATACTGATCAAATTACTCTGGCACTCGCTGGCCCGGGTAGGACCCGTTTTTCAACTGGGGCCTCACAACCACCTGCCATTCGGGCCGTTAGCGTTGCTACTCGGGCTAAGTCGATTGACAGGGTGTCGGCCCGCGTTGCTAAGGTGTTGCAACGTAGTAACACGAGTTGCAAATGCGTTGCAGAAATAGCAACCTGGGTTGCAGATGCGTTGCAAATCGGTGTATCCACGCGTATATCCAAGCATATCCACACATATCCACGCATATCCAGTTCGTACATACATAGCATATCCATAGCACATCCATATATATGTGTATACACATGCGTATACACACATAAAAATATATACACACAATATACACATATATACAGGTATATACACGTATACACACGTATACACGCGTATATACAGGTGTATATCTATCTGTATCATGTGTATGTACATGTATATACAGATATACGTCGATATACGCCGTATATATGCATGTATACACAGTATACACTACTGTATATACATGTATACACCGTATATACACGTGTATACCGGGGATGAGCGGATAATAAAATTTTCAAATCCGGATAACGGATAACGGATAATTTTGCCCAAAAATCGCCGGATAACGGAAAAGCGGATAACGAACAAACAACAAAAATAAAACTGAGCTAAACTGCTCTAGTTTCAACAGCAGACATGGAACGCAACTGCTGTCAAATTATAAGCCTTTTCTAACGACTTTAATGGAATTTTTTTGAAACATAGTGCTGTCACTTTAACAAAGCCCTATGGGGTGCTCACTAAACTTCAGTAAAAGAAACGCTTCTCCATTGCCATCCAAACCGATGCCGAGTTCGATTTGTGAACCACAATTCCTTCACCAGGTTCCGCGAACGGCTGTCAAACTCATTAGGGAGGACAAGTGGCAAGACCACCAAGCTCTGAAACTAAAACTGTTCTGCAAACTCTACTCTGCTGATGTTTCGCCATGATCACCTTGACTAAAGTCTGCAAAAGATAAGGAGAGATTGAGAATTTGTTCATCCAAGCACATTCCCGTAGTGTAATTTACAATTTTTCATATTTTTGCTGTTTAAAACGAATTGGGAGAACAAGACAAAGGATGCGTAAAACAGCCCAACTAACAGTATGAAAACATTCATAATTCGCCCTTGGAGGGGAGAATGTGAGACTCATCCACCTCTTATCCACTCATTCATTCACACTTCATTGAACAGCAACTTGCCGGCATTTCGTAAGTTTCCATTGTTGGGTTGTTTCACTGATCGATCGTCAGGTTTTCTTTTTGAATTAAGGCTGTGGCCAAACAGAATGATCCTTGGATGAATGGCTTCTCCGACGCTTCTTGAGTTTTCTATGCTAGGCCGACTCAGCCAAATAAAGTCTGCATAACAATCTTGGTTTGTCAGCTTCACGCGGATCGATACTCTTGCTCGACAGTTTCCCAAGATCTAAGAAGAACGTGGAAAGAGATTAATGAAATACCAGCTTTCTACAGGCTAGCCACTACAAGCCATTATGCAGTCAAAACACATACAGAGAGATATGAAAACTAGAAAAGCGGAAGTAGAATGTTCCTAAAAGGCAATCTTAAATTAAAATGGAGCTCCAACATGCGCAGCGGGGAATCAGTTTATTAGAGTTCAACTGTACTATTAGATTTTTAATAGAGAGAATCAATTCCTTAGCACTACGGAGGTACCACCAGTACCAGCGATGCTATCAGAAAATCGTTTCTATTAACACACCTCAACAATTTGTAGGAGCGTAGCTTTCTCCACTCATTTAGATTGAACATATGCCCATTTTGCTTGTATTCATTACTGCTCAGCGCTATGTGTTTAATGCGTTACAACAGTCTATCAGTAAAAACTAAAATACCTTTGCCGCATGCTACCACATACTGTAATCGTGGAAGAGGACGCTAAATTCCACTAAACAAACGGCACTAAACAATTCATCTTGGGATGCGCCGGGCCCTCCACTTGTGACCGTCAGTAATATTATCAAGGCGCTTGTATGCATTCTTGGTCTGCACTGGCTTGTGGTGACAAGCTCATAAAGAAATCAATCCATAGTAGATTCCATAGATGTATGGTATAAGTGAACGGCCACGGAAGAATGGAAGTTAGACGTCTTTCCAACTTTCACCTGTGCCTGAAGTCACCTCACCCTTCTAGATTTAAATGCCCTCTATTGTTGCTCGCGATCACTCCTATGAATGTGAAGCTTCTACACAGATATCCAATGCCACGTCCATACCTGGATATCAGCTAATTTGTTTTTCGTTATCCGGTCGAAAGTTGCCGGATAACGAACAACAAAACGGATAGGCCAAAACCGCTCGGAAACCGGATAACGGATAACGGATAACGGTTAATCCGCTCATCCCTGGTGTATACAAGCATGTATATATGTATGTAATCATATATATGAACACATACATGTATATATGCATGTCTACACGTGTAATATACATGTATATACAGCAGTGTATACTGTGTATATATGCATATATACGGTGTATATCGACGTATATCTGTATATACATGTATACACATGAGACATATATAACCTGTATGTACGCGTGTATGCACGTGTGTATACGTGTATATACCTGCATATATACTCATAAATACAAATTTTTTAATATATACATTTATTATCGCAAATCAGCAACTACATAACACACACATATATAGTGCATGTAAAAATACAAATCTTCTGAGCCATCTATTAAAATGTGAAACACAAGGTATTAAAGACAAAAAAATGTAATGGCAAAAATCAAATCGATATCGATCCAACTGATAATCAGGTCTTCAAAGACTTCAAAGAGAGTCTCGAGATGAGCAGAGAAATGAGGTGAAATTTTAAAAAGGCCTAAAATTCGATATAGATAAGTGAGACCTAGTAAAATGAGTGAGAACGGAGCAGTGAGAACCGAGAGGAAAATAAAGCAATAAGTGAGTATGGCGAAGTGGAGTGGTAAAGCAGTAAGAAAGTGGAATGTACATAACGTGTAAGCATGAGCATATAATATGAAGACTAACTAGCGGTTAACTACATAACGTGATGCACGAATAAAAACAAAGGGTGGGTGCTCCGCTTAAGGAAGTTCAGTTTCAACTCAAAAACAGGTATTTTGCTTAACTTTTCACTAAAGTTTTTGACCGAACTTTAACCAAAAGCTTAACTCGTTACTAAACTTTTTGGCCGAAGTCTGAACAAAAAACGGTATTCAACAAGTAGTGCTGTTGTGAACTTGTCTAATTTTACCCCAAAAGGTGTCGTTAAAAGCGATTAAAAATGATGATAGATGAGTAGTTAAAATTTAACATAGAGCGCACACACTTGTTCAAAAAGAAACATGAAGCACATGAGCCGGAGAAGGAGTCAATGTGGAGCGTTAACATCGTCCACAGTCTAACTCGTCGTTGTCCTCAATCGAAGTCGTCGTTGTCGTCGTCATCGATATAACGGCGGAGGGATCGTCGTGTGTGGCAGCCGTGGACCAAAGAGAGGTAAAAAACGCACCGGCGCGAGAACCAGCCGCGCGTTAGAGTCGAGGACATACTTTCTGATGTCCCTTCTAAATAGATAAATCTGATTAAACTCTCTCATTGTGGTCAAAAAAACTATCAGAGAATCCGCAAGCCCGCAAACGTTGATAAGGCGGTACTAGTGTACTTTTTGTACCGTACTAAATATTGTTCAAAATACGTCTACTAGGGGTAATCTGCCATGGGATGAACGAATATCATAGTCGCTTTTTTTACGGAATTGCATTGTAAGCCCTCTATAGTTAGTTATCCCATCCTCGATAGGACTCACTGGGCTTACGAGCAAAACGGTCGATCCCCCAAACTAGGATTCGAGTGCGGACTGTATTTCAAGAGCTATAAGAGTAAAACGGTCGATTCCCTAAACTAGGATTCGAGTGCGGACTGTATTTCAAGGTCAACATCCATAAAACTCTCTGAGTAAAGTCCGACTGAACCGACTGAAACGACATGACGATTAATGCGGCAGAATCCCTCCTCCGTGTCTCCGACAGCGTAAGAGAACGTAAACCGGCAACCCCGCCGCTCCCGAGAACTCTCTGTCACAAGCACAGAATAGAAACAACGGACGGAGCACAGAATAGAAACAACGAACAAGGCTGTGTATCACACTGCTGCTCGCTGGCGCATTAAAGGGTGTCGTCATCGTGTGTGCCGTGTGACTACGGCATGCACACGCCCACGGCGCTAATGACTGCGCCCGGATAGCAAAACTACGTTGCTACTGCGTTACTAGCCTCAAATTTTTCCTTTCGGCGCTTGCGGTCGCATCGGAGCACACTAAACGCTTTCGCCCGGATAGCAACAGTGCGTTGTCAGGTTCCAACAGAGTAGCAACATGTGTTGCTGTTCCAACTGAATAGCAACACATAGTTGCCATTTACAACTGTAGTTGGTAAAACGTTGGAGGGGCGGAACCGGTTCGGCCCGGGGTGCCGCAGTGTCCGAGTATGTGGCGCGAAAATAGCGGAAAATACCAAGACGTCTTCTACGTGCCAGGGGATTCGGAAGACGTGCGGAATACGTCGCATGACGTGCCTGGTGCTCAGAGGACGTGCCAAGGACGTCGCTCAACGTGTTTGGCGATTCAGGCAGACGTGCCGAAGACGTCGTCCAATGTGCCTGAGGGTTCAGAAGGCGTGCCGAAGACGTCGACCGCTAAGGGTGGATCATTGAGGGGGACCAGTACCAGTAATGGGGGACCGTTTCAGTAAGGGAGGACCAGTAGTGGGAAGCAATAAATCGACCTATCATACTATACACTGTACGTACTGCCAGCCTTTTCTACTCCTAAGTAGGGAAAAAAGCTTTAAAATGGAGGAGCTAGTTCGAAGTGATTGTCCTTAGCTTAGCGATACTGCAACATCGCGCGAAGCGCGCAAGTTCACGAGGCACGCTGATAGGCGTGTCGGAGCACTTGTTATTTATATTATGTATTTATTATGTATTTTCTATCTCTCAGAACAATATATCTATTTTGTTTTTATTTATAGCTGGTATTTTTTTCGCTACGTTAATTCCTATTTTGTCTGAAAACGATTCACTGTTGTGAAGTGGGTCTTTTAAAGTCGTACGTCGTGCATGGTATGCGATCAGCATGTTTATTTCGCCCTATTCTTCAAGTTGTTGGGTCCAATTGAAATAAATGGCAAATTCGATCACTTAAACAATTTAAAATAGATGCGGTTTAATATTGCAGCTCGTGAACCAAAGAGAGTGTTGAGAAGGTGGAAGCAACGGACACCTCGCCCTTAACAAGGAAAATAGACTGTCACATCAGTGTTGTGTCTAAGTTTTGAAGGATACGAAAAAAGAAAACACATTGGTAGAGCAATGCTGGAAAGATTTGCGAAAGGATGGAGGTAACTGGAAAACAGTCGTTGCACCGTTTACTTAAAAGCCTACTTGTCTATACCATAAGGCCGTTTGCGCTCGATGAGTGCGTTACACCCACACGCTCTCGGACTACCACCCTCTCGCGCTGCAGACTAACGTTCTCTCGCATGCCACACAATCTGGAACGATTTAGTGAACCGTCATGAACTTTCATATTCTATAACTCCTTGCTCGCGGCAACTGCAATCTGACACATATAAATAACGTCCAAGGAAGGCTAAATTCAAAACACTTCTGCTGTAGGTAACGGCAGAGACGGACGTTTTAGGTGTGTAGGAATACAGCGTCCTGTCCATATGTGTCATCTTCACACTAGGACGGACATTTTTCATGCCCAAATTGGACACTGTTCTAAGAAACCAGATGCTTTTGAAATCGGACTGAGCATCTTCTAAACCAAGGCATCTCCAGAGTTGGAGGCTCCGAGAAACTATGGATATTTTTTGTTCAAGGAAGATGACTTTTCTTTAAAATTTTTAAATTCATCTGCCAAACAAGTGAACAAAGTGTTTGAAAATTTATAAAAATTCTTAAAGGAAAAATAACGATCTAATTTTTGTTTTAAAGTACAGGAAGGCAGCAATTTGTTAGTTGCTGAAGGAGAGATTGCGTCATGTACTCCTCCAGGACGTCGCGATTTTTATTTGATTGATAGCGAATTTCTTGCTGGCGAAGTTGCGTACGCACCTCGCAACAGCACGACAATGTCAATCATCAGCAGCACTTATACTATCAATCGAATTGGGATCGCAAGGAGCTGTACGGGTGCATAATGCGATCTCTTTTAGTACGTCAGAAAATTGCAGTTTCCGCATTTGAAAATATGAATATGAACCATAATTCCTCAAAAAATTGTGAAATTTCAAACAGTACATTCATTTAATGGAGCAGATCAATTAAAATATGAAAAAGTGTTTCACTAAAATTTCCTTATTTTCTAACCTTCTTAGACAGTCTGTAGTTTAACCTGGAAGGCCCCCGTCTTGATTTTGAAGATATTCAGCTTGATTTCGAAGGCGACGACAAGCTTATTTAGAAGACTGTCTAGTTTGACTTGAAAGGTGTACAATTTGACGTGAAAATAACATAAGTTTGCACCATGCTTGTTTTGGAATTTCTAAGAAATTAATCGCCCTTTAATTGCAGATCAAGCCGGAACCGGAGTGCGTGGATGATACTGACGCTGTTCCTCCTCAATTTATCAGCACTGAGGTGGTGTCGAGGGATGATGGTTTATCCTCAACCATCGGTTAGTCTGCAAGCAATTGAATTCGCCGCTGCTAATCTGACCATAGTGAGCTGACGACAGCAAAATGTTATCTTGCGTAAACTGGAAATTGTGAAGAAAACTGAACGCGATTATGTTCGATCTCACGTAGCCTGATTCTCTTGCTGAGGCCACTTGACGTGTTTTTTCCGATGCGTTGACCTCTGAGTTTTCAGAAGCAACACATGAACTGGAGGTCTGCTCTACGGCGCACGTAAGTTACAGGCTTATTTCTTTGAGTGGTTTTATGCTTCTAGCAAGCAGGATAAAGAACCTGTGAGGACAATAGTGCAGAATTCTCTCAAATCGGCTGTGAGGCATCTCGCCAACACAAATTCAAGACTCTTCAGTGCCGCGTAGTAGGCGTTGACTGTCACTTGCACTCTACTGGCATCTCTTCAGGACCAGCTGCCTTTTTCCAACCCTCATCTTCTTTGTTGTCTTGCAAACCTGTTCCTGCGTCCAGGCGGAAAGGGCCGTTTCATAGGGTGTTCTTCTTGATCTAACTGACGAGGGAATTCCTCTGCAGTAGTTGAATGGGCGCGTGTAGCGCAGTCGGAGGAGGCGCGACTGTCGCGTGCACCCGATACCAGGTTCCTGGTTCGGATTTCTCGCCCAGGCCAACCAAGCCTTCCATCCCTCCGGGGTCGGTGAATTGGTACCAGACTTGTCTGGGAAGGATAGAGCGCTGACTTGTTCATCGGCTGGCCACCGCAAGTCATTGTATGGCCAAATACGCATTCATGTCGCCTCCACGACATCCTGTAGAAGTAGAATGCGCTGGCGCATCCCAGAAGGGATTGAGCAACGCCGTCCTTTATCCTTATCCTTTATCCTTTAGTTGAATGCACACTCCTCCTTCTGATCTCGATTGGCTTTCTTAGTACCCTGCTCTGAGTACTCTTCACGGTCTTGACTAGTGCTATGTCGGGACAGGCTCCATGTCGGGGACAGCAGGATGGCGAACATTTCTCTCTATAGTCCATCCAGGTCCTAGTACAGGGCAGCCAACTCTGCGTTCTTAAACTGCTGAAGTAACTATATTTGTTAGACTACTATGGAAGTAGAAAAATTGAAGGCCTTTAGAAATTGCAACTAGTACGTTACCTGGAAGCTAAAAGTAAAAGGCAGGAAAAGAGACAGAAATCATGTTCCTTCCTGTTTAACCCTTTCTCGTCCTGCGGCCGACGGCTTCAAGTGCCTGTGGGCTGGATAGGTTTTCTTTTTTTTTAGAGAGAATTTTATAAGGTGACCCCTACAGTGCTACCTTGTGCTTTTGAATCACATAAAAATTTGAGAAAGAAGGGAAAAGAAAACTCGCAGCCTTGGACCTGTGGCGCAAGATCTGCTTCATGGCGCTGTCCACGCTGCTCTTGCGCTTTAACACCCCGTGAAAGGGCTGGACAGCAGGTAGCCCTAACAGAATCGAGCCGGCCAGGCTACCGCAGCCGAAGGAAACATGTGACGAGCATATTTGACTTCATCGCTCTACAAGCACATTGGTACACTCGGAAGTGCCTGCTCGTTAAGTGCCTCGATGGTACGCTGGAACGGCTTCTTAAGCGTAGCCGATTGACCACACTTATTGTTAGCAGTTCCATTATCAGAGGAATATCCTGATAAGCTGAGAAGTACTTATTGAAGGTAAGGTAAAGATAGGCCGCCTTTTGAATAGCAAGTATAAACGATGGACAATGATTGGAGTGGAATGTAGACCACCCACAATTTTTCGAGGTCCATCTACATCAAGGTGGCGGACGGGTTCGTCTCCCGGTTGAGCTGTTGTTGGTGGGAGCTAGCTCATGTTTCTTGTCGAACGCCATCTCTTTCGAATGACAACAATAAGCTGGATTGGAACAACTAAGAACGGAACTGGTGAAGAATGTGGTGGCCTTCGTCGACAAACGAAAATGACTATTTATGGCACTGTGTTCGAATGTAGGAATGGGCTTAGCTGTCACAAAATCGGGAGGATGATAAGGTGACATCTCTGGGGCGCAAACATAGTTGCACTCCATTGGCCTAAACTTTCCTATTTGAATGCACTTCACTTATAAGAGTCAAAACTTTATGAGTTCTTCACTGGCATGAATTGGATGATTGTAGGATGGAAAAAGAAGCACAATCTTCGATAATGGAGAAAACGTGCCGTGTGCATCTAGCGTTCCTGCTCGCTTTAAACGGCAGACGAAGACAAAATCAGTATCTTGCCGTAGCACAGGTTAGCCGATTACATGTTACGTGGAGAAGTGCTTTATATATGCTATTCGTGAAAGGTGCATAGTTGTATGGTTTAATGTTTTTGTTATTTAATACCTTCCAGCAATTACAGCAAAAAGGACTAGACTTGAAAAGGAGTTTGAGATTGCAGAACCTGTTCTTGGCGATGAGGTATGATTATTTTATGCTCTTTTCACGAAGTCCTGGAAGTGTTCGATGCCGAAAAAAAAAACAGTGCAAAAGCCGAGCCCCTGATCATATCGAAGATGCAGGAAAACTTGATTTTATACTTCATAATAATCAGGACCCGCAATTTCAAATTTTACAGGGGGTACATTTTTATCTTTCGACAATGTCTTCATCAGATGGAGGAAAATTACTTCACTGACTAGTCAATTCTCCGCATTCGACCGTCAAAGTTGGAGAACGCGGTTTCCCGAACTTGAACTGGTCATGTCTCGTATAGTCCTTAGAATTTTTGGGTAACTAATGGCGTACTGAAAATAGGAAAAAAATGCAATTTTTAGTTCTGAGAACCAGCGTCTAAAAATCGAACAAAAATCGAATGCCTCCCGATCATACCGAAGGTCGCTGCAGATAAGCTTGGTTTTTACTTTGTTACGAGGGGGTGGAATTTTACGGAGCAGAGTTTCATTTCCTAAAGTTGTCTCGTTGAGAAGGTGAAAATTGTTTCTGTAACAAGTCAGAGTGTTACGCAAACCAGCGCCGGTGTTAAAGAACGCTGGTACCGGTACAATCGCAACTCGTAGAGTTCTTGGAGTTTCTGAAAAACGAGTATCGTTGTGAAATCTGGAAGAAATTGTACTCTATCCTCTAACAAGAGAGGTCAGTGAACGTCCCGTGACAATTTTAAAAGTGACCTATTAAGGGTTATAGGATACTGTAAGAGAAGCACCGTAGTGGTTTACAAATTTCCTGTGGACATCTGGGTAGGTCAAAAATGGCAAAAAAAACGTTTAATTTCAGTGAGGGCCGATAAAGTAATAGTGACGCATGGAACTGCCATCTCGTGGTTAGAATCTAACCCGCAAAAGGCTTGGGGCTGGAACAGTAGCGTAATTACAGCGATTTCACAATTAGCTTTTTAGCGATGCAGTAGCCAAAGCGGAACATTGAGGTGCGCCGCTCACCACCAACGCCGCAGCGACTGGATGGCCGAGTGGCTGTGGGGGCGAGCTTGCGAGAAAAGGGTCGGGGTTCGGGTACGGAGGTGGTGTTCCTGCATTGCTGTCCTTGCTCGATGCATTTTTGTCGACATAAAGTGTATCTTGACCACGGTAGTGCACCATACTGACATTATAACTCTATTTTAACCTGGACGATACGATATAAACACAAAAATAAACACCCGATGCAACAGAGTTCATAATACCTAGTTTGATTGATCATTGAGGAGGAGCAGGCAAATTTTCTTGCCTACAAAATAGATAACTTCAGAGCTCCAAAGACCGAGGAAAAATATGGTTATTTTATTTTTATTTATTATTTTTATTATTGACATTTATATTTTAGTTAGTTAACTAATATATTTATGTTTGATTTTTTTCGACCCCTCTTCGACCTCTGGAGAGAGAGTATAGCAGCACCAATCTGTCTTCTTCATCCTAAACCAACATATTGCAGGTGATCTCACGGCCGTCACATACGGCAACCTTCTCACTTTTACAAGGAGACGTAGTACCACCCACATCGTCGTCATCTTCCGGCGACCAGTCTACATTCGCGCTTTGTTCAGGACAAGCTGGCATCACGAATGGGAAGAACGTCATGGGAATAAACGTCAAAAAAAGAACCAAGAGTGTTTCATTCTCATCAGCACAACCAATATCCCCATGCATAGCATTTTGAATTATGCTCCGAAACGCATCTGCTATGGCGGCCTCCCTACGAATAGGAGCAGAGTAGTCGGGAGGAAGACAGCTAGCAAAACAACCAATAACTCGGCACGGAGAGCAGTGCATAATACAATTGTCATCAACTCTAGAAAGTGGTCTCTGTAGTGTGCAGACGATGATCACAGCAATCGACCAAATATAAATATATACATCAATTAATTAATTGAGTATATAAATATAAATGAAAATCAATAACTCGTAATTAATACACAATAAATGTTAGGTTGTCACGAAATAAATGGCACTGAACCACTGTAAATTTAAACAGTTAATATCTCGGCTTGTAGGCAAGTTTATTAATCGAAATAAAAACCTTCTGATTCTACACATCGTTGCCAACGTGACACAAGCTTTTTCACCCCAGTAGCATAAAAATCAGAAGTTCTGGAATTGACGAAATCTTCGAAATCACTTTCGGCATCCTGTTGGTATTTGAATATTTTCCCTACCAAGAAGTCGCCAAGATGCTTGAAGAAATGGTAGCCTGTTGGGGAGAGGTCGGGAGAAAACAAAGGATGTGGTAGAGTTTCAATGCTCAGCTCATTCAATTTCTGCAACGTCATTCGTGCTACATGGGGCGAGCATTGTCGTGCAGAAGGAGAACTCGCCTTCGGTTTACCAAGGCCGGCCGGATATCCTTCAACTTTTTCATCATTTCTTCAATTTCAATGCAGTACTTCTCTGCCGTGATGGATTCACCGGGAGGGAGGAAGCTGTGGTGAATAATTCCCACCATACTGTCACCATTACTTTCTTTTGGTGCAATTCCGGCTGCAAAAACCTTGGGGCTCTCATCGCTGTCCACCCACTGCGCCGATCGTCACCTGTTGTCGTACATTATCCATTTCTCGTCACAGGTTACGATGCGATCAGGGAATGGGTCCGTTTTGCTCCGTAGAAGCAGTGCGAACGAGATCTCATATCGTCGATTTCTTTGCTCCTCAGATAGCTCGTGAGGCACCCATCTTTCCAGCTTTTTGGTCTTTCCAATTTCCTTCATATGCCGGGCAGCTGTGTTGTGACTGACGCCAAGAACCTTCGCTATCTCCCTGGTACCTTTGTGTGGATCTTCCTCTTCCACATCTCTCAGCTTGTCCTCATCAACATCAGTATGCCTCCCACGACCTTCATGTTCTTCCAAGCTCTCATCTCCATTCCGGAACTTCTGATACCAACGATACGCCGTCCGAATTGTGGAACATCCTTGACCGAATGCGGCGTTGATCTTCTCGTCCGCCTCCTTAGCTGTAGTGCCCAGCTTGAATTCATACAAGTAAATGCCTCGGATTACCCTTTTGTCCATCTGCAAAAAAGTCAATAAAACTCTAAAGTTTTCCCACTTTTACATAGAAAATTTGGTACTCACCGGTAGAGCAAAGTTTGCGCTTCTAAGTGATGCGCCACATGTTACGGTTTGTTCTTGATCAAACGCGTAAAGACGCGCCAAAAAATGGCGCGAGCCAGTGCCATTTAATTCGTTACAACCTAATAAAATAATAATGCATAAATAGTAAATAAAAATGAAGATAAATCTTTTTATCCATTTTTTCAATCTCTCCTCGACTTTTGGAGTCATGAAGTAGTGCTAACAGACCCACCGTCAATGCCTAAGGAAGACGGTTAAGGTAAAGAATATTATCTAATTTGTAGTTGGGATAGGCCTCTGCATGCTACCGAGGAACTGCGAAGAAAAGTCGCCTGTTCTCTCGTTCCTGATGTTAGGTTGACCTGTACTCGAAGCGCAGGATGTAGACTGGTCGCCGGACGATGACGATGATGTGGGTGGTACTAATTCTCCTTGTCCTAAAAAGCCACATTTTCGATTACCTTCTAAAAAATAAAATTATACCAAAAAGTCAGCATGGATTTACACCAGGACGGTCGGTTGGATCGAGTATGTTGGAATGCATAAATGACTGGTCTAATTGCTTAGACACAAGAAAGTCATGCGACGTGGTGTTTTTGACTTCTCAAAAGCTTTTGATAGAGTTAGCCACAGTAAGCTGCTACAGAGGATTTCTCAGCTTAGTATTCACCAGTTATTTGTAACTGGCTACATGAATTCTTAGCCAATAGAACGTTTCAAGTAAAAGTAGGGAAAGCTCTATCTGACTGCAGGCAGGTTAAGAGTGTTGTTCCTCAGGGTGGGGTGTTTTATCCTTTACTGTTCATGATCTATACCTCCGATAAACCAGAACTCCTAATGTGCAATGGTGTTGTAGTCAAGCTGTTTGCAGACGATATCAAGATCTACCGTGAAGTACTATCTTCTGAAGACTACAGTATCTTGCAGTTGGCCATTCAGAAACTGCGAGACTGGTCCACTGCATGGGATCTCCCTTTGGCGCCAGAAAAGACGGTGTTTATGAGAATAGGATCGTCGGCCGCACCGTCTGAGTATTTTGTTGGCGATCACCCGATCTCTCAAGTTCAGTCAGTGAGAGACCTTGGATTTCATTACGATGATAAGCTTGATTTTTCGGAATACTATAAGGTTATCCAGAGGAAGGCACAGTCACGTATATTCCAAATTTTCAAAGGTCTCTGCACTCGCAACAATGCAGTTCTGGTACAAGCCTACAAAACATGCATAAGACCTATCGTTGAGAGTGGATCTACAGTACCAGACATGTTCCTTTGGAACGGTCCAAAGCGGCCTTTTTAAATAACTTTTTTAAAAATCAAGTACTTGTAAAAAGAAGCATATATTTGAACTCAGCAGCTAAGCTCTATCTTATGACCTATAGATCTCAGTAGAGTTGAACAATGCATATAAGCCCGACAGAATCAATCGAGTGGGCGCGACAACCTGCAGAGCGATCGAGCGACAGCTTGTAGAGTGAGCGTCTGAGGAGTTTTATCACAAATTTGCCGCCACCCTACTCAGGAATTGATCTAAGACTGTCCAGCGAGCCTATGGAGTGCGCCGTGCACAATGCATATATATAGGACCGAACCTATCAATCGAGTGGGAGCGACCGCTTGCAAATTGCACGCGCGGCCGTGTTCGGAGCGCAATAACTCTGTGAAGTCTGATTCGTTTCGGCTGCAACTCGTGGGTCTTGTAGGCAGTGAAATGGTGTAGTAGCACGCAAAAGTGGGACGGGTTAGCATATGATTAGGTAAGGTGACAGGGGCGCGAATATGCAGGTTAGCCTTGTGTGACACGATTTTTTCGGTCGACGGAATTTTCAAAAACGGACGTCGGATTCGTAATCACCGCCCCAAATAACCTCTAGACGATTTTGGACGAAGTTTGCACAAGGAAATTTGGCTAATTTCGAAAATACCGGTTTTCGATTACGTCATGGTTCCGCGCAGCTCGGCCTAGGGCGCCCACGTCCTCGATATTGTCAAAAAATCGATTTTTTTGAAATTGGTCGATAGTGATACCATTCGATAGCGCTTTCCATTATGAACAAAACGGTGTTACCGAGAGTGTCGGAAGCCCAAATGTGGGCGAGTAAGAGGGCGAGAAACTTCAACCGCTAAGTCCGCCGCCCTAAAACGGCAGATGGGGCTAAGGCAGTTTAGGCAGCTGAGAAGTTCTGAGCCCGTCATCGTAAAGTACCTTAAGTGCTCTGTTCGAGTACGCATTTTAAGGCCGTTAGCTCGCCGCGTCTTTTCGCAGTAGTCCACCGAATTCGGAAAAAAATGCGTCACGTAAGCCTCACCTGCATATTCACGCCTCAGTTACTTCGTCCATTCACAAGCTATATCGCTGTTCTTCAGCACTTTACTAGAACGTCTTAGTGGCTACAAAATCGACAAGTTGCAGCCAGATCGATTCGATCGCGACAGAGTTGCTGCGCTCCGAGCACGCCCTTGCGTCCTATTTGGCACAACAACGATCGATGCTCTCCGCGCTCTTATTCGCCCAGATCACAGTTCTCGATACTCTTAGTAACAACATTGAAATCAGCAGGAAACGTTTTATCGAATGGTATCAATCTTGGCCAATTTCGAAAACATCGATTTTCGATGACGTCATAGTCCGTCTGCGACGGCCCGGAGCGGTCTCGTCCTCGATGCGAAATTGTCAAAAAATCGATGTTTCCAAAATCGGCCGAAACTGAAACCATTTCATAGCGCCTTTCGTTATGAACAAAACGGTGCTATTGAGGGTGTCGAAGACTCAAATCTGGGCGAGTAGGAGCGCAAGAAACTCTAACCGCTATCTTCCCCGCTACTCTAAATTGGCAGATGGGGCTAAGGCCCTTCAGGAAGCTAGAGAGTTTTGAGCACGTCGTCGTAAAGCACATTAATTGTCCTGCTCGCCTACGCGTTTGTAGGCCGTAGGTCTCCGCGTCTTCCTGCAGAGGTTGACTGAAATCCGAAAAAATTGTGTCATACAAGGCTAACCTGCATATTCGTGCCCCTGTAACCTCTCCTAATCATAAGCTACACCGTTCTACTTTAGCGTGCTACTACAACGTTTCTCTGCCTACAAGACCCACGAGTTGCAGCCGAAACGATTCGGACTTAACAGAGTTATTGCTCTCCGAACACGGCCGCGCGTGCAATTTGCAAGCGGTCGCTCCCCTCGATAATAGGTTCTGTCCTATATGCATTGTGCACGGCGCACTCCAAAGGCTCGCTGGACAGTCTTAAGGCCCCACAGAGTTCTGCGGCAACGCCGCTCGCCGCTATGGTTAAGAATAGGGCAGGGACGCCGGCGGCGGCGAGCTCTGGGTCTATGCCCTATGCTTAAGCATAGGGCCACGGCGCTGCCGCAGAACTCTGTGGGGGCCTTTAGAGCAATTCCTGAGTGGGGCGGCGGCAAATTTGTGATGAAACTCCTCAGACGCTCACTCTACAAGCTGTCCTCCCTCGATTGATAGGCTCGATCCTATATGCGTTGTGCACGGCGCACTCCAAAGGCTCGCTGGGCAGTCTTAGAGCAAATCCTGAGTTGGGCGACTGCAAATTTATGATAAAACTCTTCAAACGCTCACTCTTCAAGCTGTCGCTCGATCGCTCTACAGGTTGTCGCGCCCACTCGATTGATTCTGTCGGGCCTATATGCATCGTTCAACTCTACTGAAATCTATAGGTCGTAAGATAGAGCTTGAGCTGCTGAGCTCAAATATATGTTTCTCTTTACAGGTACTTGATTTTTAAAAAAGTTATTTAAAAAGGCCGCTTTGGACCGTTCCAAAGGGGCCTATGTTGACGTTTCCGGGATTTCCGGCGAATGAACGGAGGAACATGTCCGGTACTGTACCGTGTTCTCTCCTTATAAAAAGAAGGACATTATTTTTTTGGAGAAGATTCAGAACAGTTATACAGGGAAAATCCTACTTCAATCAGGAAGTTTTCTGTACTCTAGAGTACCTCGAAGATACTTTAGAAATAGATACTTCAATCTACACACATTGGAGTCCCGTAGGAAGCTTAGAGATGTTTGTGCTATCTTCAAAATGCTGTCAGAAATCATGGACGTCGATGCTTCTCAGTTTTCCTCTCTCCTACCTTCTAGAACTAGAGGTGGTTCGGAAAAGATCTGTTTTCGAAGCCCTAGAACTACACAAAGGTTAGGAGTTTTTACTTGCGGAGCAGGATCGACTTATTTGTCTCTAAAACACAATTTTTGTGCTGTCAAGCAGGTTTCCAGCTCTTTCAAACGTATGGCTGAGAAGAAGCTACTTCTCTTTTAAAATTTTCAGAACCATGATGTCTCTCTTTGCACGGTGTTTTGTTTTGTTTTTTCTCTAACGTGCGTCTTATACCACGTAATAAATTATTATTATTATTGTTATTGTCCCCTTCATGTGCCACCTCACCGCGGTGAAGGGGTGAACATCACTTTGTGATGGCTAACGGCACAAACGGTCACGCAGTACGCGACGCTTTGTCGTGTATGGGCGGCTCTCCTGTATCTCTGGCCAGGAACATGTGAGTAACCAGACCACCGGTATGGCTCAAACAACTAAACCCGTGCCCCAGTCCTCCGCGCGCCGGAGGTGGACTTCTACGACGTCGGTTGCATCCACCTCATCTAATCTCGGAGTTAAACTATCAGGACGTCATTGGAATCGGACTACCGGAAACTCCCTCCCACCACGACACGGAAACTACCTATTCGTCTGCACTTATAACTGTCGTTCGATCGCATCTGAGCAGGATCTTCGGACACTGCTTTACAGAAGCCGCAACATCAAATACGACGTTATCGCCCTGCAGGAAACGAAAGGCAGAACGGAAACCATAAGAAGGACCGACCACAACGAGCTTCTCATTATCGGAGCAAAGGTGGACAGAAAGAATATTGGCGGAGTTGGATTTCTCGTCAATTCGACAGTGCACCACCTAGTAGACTCTTACAAGATCATCAGCCCGCGAGTAGCTGTTCTTCGTCTGGAAACCAAAGATCAAAGAACCATCTCCATCATAAATGGATATGCTCCAACATCTGCGGCCACAGATGAAGAAAAGGAGGAATTCTACAAGCTGTTAGAAAGGACTGTCAACGACGAGAAGAGCTACTACAAAGTTGTCGTTGGTGACTTTAACGCTATCGTCGGTACGAAATATCACGACGAATGGAGGCTAGGACCACATGGAACTTCCTCAAGGAACGAAAACGGAGAGCGCCTGATAGACTTCCTATCCGCGTGCCGTCTCTACCATGGAAATTCTATGTTTAAGAAGCCTTCAAACCGACGATGGACCTGGGAAAGCCCAAATGGAGAAACACGTTCGGAGATCGACCATGTTCTTACAAACAGACGCTGGAGTCTGTTCGACGTCTCCGTGCTGCCTTCATTTGACACCGGCTCGGATCACCGTCTTGTCCGTGCGAAGCTGACTCTCAAAAAGAGGATGTTCAAGCG
Source organism: Heligmosomoides polygyrus bakeri (assembly GCA_947359475.1). Lineage (NCBI taxonomy): Eukaryota > Metazoa > Nematoda > Chromadorea > Rhabditida > Heligmosomidae > Heligmosomoides > Heligmosomoides polygyrus. Next base: position 27,315,841 of record OX375869.1, on the reverse strand, counting down.
TGACACTCATAAACCGGCACCGGTGAGGATCCCCACATTCAAGTCTGAGGAGTTGGAATGTGAAATAAAGTCGTATGATTGGAATCTTCTTAAAGATCCATCGGAAGACTACGACCTTCTCTCCAAAGGACTGTTGAAATGTGCTAGCAGCTCTTGCGGAGCCACATCACCGCCTGCTTCAAGACTCAACGCACATGCGATTAAGCTCTTGGAGCAAGGAAGAGCTGTTAAACTGGATCCTAATGCTTCCCATCTGGAAAAAGTCACCATCTCGAAAGCCTGTCGAATTGCAGTGAAGGAGTCCATTCAAGCCTACAGAAGATTGAAGCTGTTAGAAGCCGCTGGGAAAGGTTCAAGCATAAAGCGCTGCAAACGAGATCTCTGCGATCAGAAGGCAACAATGTCAGCCCTTGTGGATAAGGATGGAACAACGCAAACGTCTCGAAGAACGATGGAGGCCATCGTTCAAGAATTCTACACAGATCTGTTCCGTTCTTCCATCACTGTCCCGAAATGCTTGATGCCACCAGCTGAGGAAGTACCTCCCATTCTGGAATCAGAAGTTGCTCATGCCATCAGAAGGATGAAGCCGGGCACTGCTCCCGGACCTGACGGCATTTCTGCTGATCTCCTTCGTGCGGGTGGCAGTGCCCTCTGCTCACTTCTTGCCAAGCACTTCAACCACTACCTCCGACTTGGTAGGATTCCGGACTCATGGAAGGAGTCGAAAACAGTTTTAATCTTCAAAAAAGGTCAGCAGGAGGATATCAACAACTATCGACCCATCAGTCTTCTCTCGGTTGTGTACAAGATCTTTACCAAGATACTGCTTAACCGCATGGAGCGTTGCTTGGATGAATATCAGCCAGTGGAGCAAGCAGGGTTTCGCAAGGATTTCTCCTGCATGGACCATATTCAGACTGTCTCACAGCTCATCGAGAGGAGCCGCGAGTACCACCTCCCACTTGTCCTTGTCTTCGTGGATTACAGGAAAGCGTTCGACTCTGTGGAAATCAACGCCGTTTTGAACGCACTTGTGCACGCTGGTATACCATCGCCCTACATCCGACTTCTCGACGAATGCTTCTCGAACACATCGACTACCATCCAGCTGTTCGATCGAAAGCTTAAAATTCCTATCGGGAAAGGAGTACGGCAGGGAGACACGATTTCTCCTAAGCTATTCACAGCGGCACTCCAGGATGCCATGAAAGACTTGAACTGGGACGATAAAGGCTACCTTGTCGACGGTAAACGGATCAGCAACCTTCGCTTCGCCGACGATATTGTTCTCATCTCTACTAGCACGGCAGAAGTCGAGGAAATGCTGAACGAGCTCAATGTGGCAGGTATGAAGATTGGATTGGACATGAATATGTCCAAAACGCAGTTTATGGTCAACCAGTGGTGTGACACGGGACTCGTAAGGTTAAATGGAGTCGCTCTACAACAGGTCGACTCCTACGTCTATCTGGGAAGAGAGCTGAACATGGATAACGACCTCGCTCCTGAAATCGCCCGCAGGAGACGCGCAGCATGGGCAGCCTTCAGTTCGATTCGCGAAGTCACCGATCAGGTCAAGGATCCCGGCCTCAGGGCCTCGATATTCAACGCCTCTGTACTGCCTGCGATGTGTTACGCGACGGAAACCTGGCCCGACAGCAAGACAATCGCCAGAGCGATGCAAACTACGCATCGTGCACTGGAGAGATGTCTTCTAAGGACAAGCCTTCGTCAGCAATGGCAAGAAGGCCTACGAAGCTCGGAGCTACGGGAGAAGTCGCAATTAACAGACCCGCTGCAGTACATGAAGAAGTCCAAATATCGCTGGGCCGGACACCTGCTTCGACGAAAGGACGATAGATGGAGTCTCCGTGTCACAGAATGGCTCCCGAGAGACCATAAGAGACCACTGGGACGACCGCCAACGCGATGGGCAGACTCATTCTCAAGATCTTTCAGAGAGCGGAGTCTGCCTCACTGGATGCAAACAGCCAGAGATCGAGCGGTCTGGAAGAGTTGTGGTCCCCGCTGAGAAGACCTCCAGCCGACAAAAGGACCATCAAAGTATCAAAGTAAGTATTGTTATTGTTATTATTGTAACAGTGAGGAGGATGCCGTATGTGACGGCCGTGAGATCACTTGCAATATGGTTGGTTGAGGATGAAGAAGACAGATTGGTGCTGCTATACTCTCTCTCTCCAGAGGTCGAAGAGGGGTCGAAAAAAATCAAACATAAATATATTAGTTAATTAACTAAAATATAAATGTCAATAATAAAAATAATGAATAAAAATAAAATAACCATATTTTTCCTCGGTCTTTGGAGCTCTGAAGTTATCTATTTTGTAGGCAAGAAAATTTGCCTGCTCCTCCTCAATGGTCAATCAAACTACGTATTATGAACTCTGAAAACTCTCAAACACAATTATATTAATTAATTATAAGTACAAATATAAATAATGAATAACGAAATATAATAAATATAAAAACATCTTTTTATCCAATTTTTTCAATTTTCCTCAATCTTTGGAGTTGTGGTATTGACAGACCCACCGTCAATGCCTAACGAAGACGGTCAAGATAAAAAATATTAGCTATTTTGTAGGTAAATAAAAGTCGCCTGCTTCTCCTTAATCGAACTATCTATTATAAACGCTGTTGCTTTGGGTGTTTATTTTTGTGTTCATATCGTATCGTCCAGGTAAAATAAAGTTATAATGTCAGTATGATGCACTACCCTGGTCAAGATACACTTTATGTCGACAAAAATGAATTAAGCATGGCCAGCAATGTAGGAGCACCACCTCTGGACTCAAACCCCGAGCCTTTTCCCGTAAGTCCGCCCCATAGCCACTCGGCCATCCGTTCGCTGCCGCATTGGTGGTGAGCGGCGCACCTCAATGTTTCACTTCGGCTACTGTATCACTAACATGCAAATTGTGAAATCGCTGTAATTCCGCTACTGTTCCAGCCCCTAACCTTTTGCAGGTTAGATTGTAACCATGACATGGCAGTTCCAGGCGTCACTTTTGCTTTATCGGCCGTACTGAACTGAAACAGTTTTGCAATTTTTGATCTACACAGCTGTCCGCTGGAAATTTGAAAACCACTATGGTGCTTCTCAGACAACCCCCTAATCCTCAATAGGTCACCTTTGAAAATGCCACGGGACGTTCGTTGACCTCCCTTGTAAGAAGCAGCTTCTAAAAGTGCCAGATCAGATCAAGATGTCGCTCATTCAACTACAAAAATGTTTTGTGTCTATAATATCCTCTGAAAATTTGCAGACGTTGAATTCGTCGTGATTGGTTCAACATCTGCTCGCAGAAAATCTTTATTTTTAACTGTAGAACAATCAGTTTTCAAAACTCCAAAGTAGTTAGTTCTGTGCACGTGATGTGCCTCCTTTAGCGATTGAAGCTGCGCGCAGGAATTTTACGATGTCATAGCCACACTTGGAAAGGGGAACCTATTAAGGGGTACAAAAATGACATAAAAGTTCAACGAGTCGTAAATTTTCCTCCAAGTCGAACCCCATGTTTGACCCTGGTGCGAACTCAAGAACGCGGACCCCGCTACTAGGCGGAACAGCAGAGTGTTATAGAAGAGAGAACGATATCGTCACTTTTCTCTGTTCCCAAGAAAGCATTGCCATATGAATCTTCACCTAAAAGCGAAAGCACATCACATTGCGATAGAACGCTGTGGGGAGTACTATTTTTCACATTGTGAATAGCAGCTGCTAATTTAGGAAGATGATACTCCGGAGCCCGTTATAATCGCTGGTGTTGACTCCGACCGAAAATGGGTTGAGTTAGTCAACTACAGCAACGAAGAGATCACCCTCACAGGCTGGTCATTGCTGGCTGTATGGAAAGGCGCGCAAATGGTGGGTGTTCTCGTTGCGTAGGTATTCTCATAGTATCTGCTTTTTGGATAGCATTTTCTTTCAGGGTTACTGCCCGATAAAAGGAAGCGTAAAGTTGCCTCCACACGGGAAAATCAAAGTCAAATCTGATTTACCTGTACGTCGCGATAGCGTAAATCTTTCGCTTCTGGACTCGAATCTGGAGGAGCGCTCTATCATTTCGTATGCGCTGGTCGATGTTACTGACGTGTGAGGAAGGATGAAGTTTCAGAATTTTCTAGTACGGAGAAATCTCAGCACTGGTCGCGTTATAGTCCACGCTGCTCAAAATCGCGGCTGCAAGCTTAACAGACATCAACATGCCCTGCCAAGCAATCAGATTTTACAAGGTGTGCCAAAACTATAAATTAGGTCCGACTGAATTCAATGCTTCTAAATAAATGTTCCTGCCTCTCTTTAAATTTTACAATCGAAGAGCTGATGGCAGGTTTTGGTATTTTACCACAGAGAGGAATGAAGTGGTTAAAACTCCTATATATGAAAGTATGTAATACATAAGACATTTTATAAGAATTGAAGGATTTGGCCCCATTTTCGGGAGGAGCTCGAATCTCGGAAACGTTAGGAGAGAATTAATTTGAAATATCTGTGTTACAGTAGGAGGGGGGGGGGGGTATGTCTAAAAAATCTACAGCAAGGTACGGCGTAGTACTCTTCATGACGTTGTGAAGCTTAGTAAAAACAGATTATCGTTTAGAGTACTAGTAGACCCAAAGCCTAGATGGCTTTTCCGTAATTTAGCCGACGGTTTGAGATATAAGAGAGCACCCCGCTGAGTTGTCTCCTTGTATAAGCGAAAGTTCACGTAGCTCGTGCTCTACCATACTGCGCCTCGACAAATGAAGTACCTGCGGCTACCTCTGGTTCCTTCCCTTAGTGGATGAAGAACGACATTTTTTTTTAGAAAGTTTGCTAAATATTGTAAAGAGTGGTTCGTGGTCAGCAACATGAGGAGGTTTGTGAACGAAGGGAGAGTTAGCTTTTAGAACCATTGTGAAGATTCCCAATGGACCACCCTCGGCATATGATGACTTATTGCGAGCGCAATTCAAAGTAGAATCTAAAAATCAACCTAGTAAATAAGAGCAGAACATGTGGGCCGGAATCTAAAGGCAGAACGAGAAGCCGATGAAAATTTGTCCTGCTCTGAAGAACAAACTGTTCCTACTCACTCGTTTGCCTTTTTAAAATAGCACGCCATTAAATTATTTTTGTATACAAAAGCCGTCGAATTAGGATTTAAAAATTAGTTCTTTCTGCTTAATCTAAAAACATGTTATTTCCGCAACCTTATCTTTTACGAATTTCCTTGAAAGCTGTCTGAGCGGAATCACACCGTGTGCAAGAGGGTGTGAAACGTGTTCAGACAGTTCAGAAGCTCTACCTGCCCAAACATTTATTAATTTTTTGTAAATAAATAAATAAATATTAACAACCAGAAATGTGTTGCTAGCTGCTTTCTTCGGCGGAGATATGTCAAGCGAGGCAGCTTTTGATAGGACTAAAACGCTTAATACTATACGAAATTATGTCCAGCTGAGGTTAGAAGTCAAAAACGACGGAAGCATTCGATACTTGGTTATTCTACAGGAATTTCGGTCAGCTCATTTACCTCACCACCTCTTCCGAGTGCCGTTCCTGCACCAGGACCCTCGGAGTGTTGGTTTCCATAGTTAGGAATCTTGTTAGGTCACTAACCATTAGAACAAACTGTAACATAACGTGTACTGCAGTCAGAAGAGGTGCCGGCTGTCGCGTGCACCCGATTCTAGGTCTTTGGTATGGATTTAAGAAAGCTTTCCATCCCTACACGGTTGATGACCCTCGGAGACTCGTCTGGAAAGGACAACGCACTGACTAGGTTCCTATGTGTTAGTAAATTGAAACTTACCAACAAGCAAAGCAGCATAAAAGTTTTTTCCTTGCAAAGCTGATCCAAAAAGTTACCTTCGTAACAGCTTTTTATAATGAAATTAATCACTTTCTTTTTGAGACTGTATAAACAGCACCTGATTATGCTAATGTTACAGGTATCTCTAACAACGTTAATGAATGCTTGGGCCTGCTTAGCTATATCTACATGAGTTTTTTGTTTCTTAGGTCTATGCGCCGGACGATTTCTTCCCCTAGTAAGTTTGAGGTTAAAATATGGATGATTAGGTTTGTAAGTGAGGGGATTATTGATACTAGATATGTTCCCATACGATTTAACGCAGTCATTGTTTCCAAATGGATAGGCAGTCATTAAAAGTTTAGTCCAGAAGAACTATTTTTCTTGTAAAACTGCTTTATCTGTATTATCTGGCAGATTGTCCAAGATAGAGAAGGAATAATCTGCACACTTACAAATATTGCTAAAATGGTTGTACAAAAAATTGAAATTGTCACGTTTTTTGATGTGGTAAGCATGTTCCCTCATACGGTCTTTAAACTTTCTTGTAGTGAGTCCTACGTACTGGAAACCGCAGCATAAACAGTTGAGGCAGTAGACAACGTTTGTGCTGTTGCGTCTACGACATCCCGTAGATGTAGAATGCGTGGCGCATCCCAAAAGAGTTTGATTAACGCCGTCATATGTCTCCGTCCTTTAGTAATGGAAAGATAATGCAGAGAAACTCAATCCCTCAATTTGATTTAAATTCTCCTTTTTTGCTGTTGGGGTGTGTTCTGTAATACATTCGCACAGCAATGAAATTCATTTTATTTAGGGAATAAATACTGAAGGATTTCCTGTGGAGCAGGCAAAGAGATGCCGCCCTGCGACGTCGACGCACTGATTCATTTTTCACAAGTGACAGTTTTTATACAGTTTTGTACAATTGACTTATTACCTCTCCACGCGTATTACCTTCTTCTTTCCTTTCATTGTACCTCACTTGCTCCTACTTCCTCCATTTTCTATCTGTCTTTTTTCCACCTCTTCCTTGTTTTTGTCTGTCGTGTACTTCCTTATTTTGAACATTTCGCGCTGATGTCTCCCTTTCAGTACCACCTCCTTGCATCTTCACGAGCGTTTTAGCGCTTGTAGAATACTGTAGCATATGTTTTAGTCTTGTTTTCATTGGGCGCTTCCGTTCTATATACTTTGTCCATCTTGAATATAGGAAGTTGACACGCTATACTGCTGTGTAATACCGAATTTTCGAATGATCCCTGTGTTTGACTCTTTGGAGAATAGTGGGATGAGCTTGCCGCCATCACGTTATGATCCTTCGTGAGCGTTAGCGGGTTTGAAGTTCACGAACACTCCTGTAAATGAATTTGAATTGACGTCCTTTTAAGTGCTATGGAGCTTTCTAGCTCGTCTCTACTCTGCAACTGTTTCTTTTTGTCGTCCATATCTTGTCTTAAACTCCAGTCATCTCCCTTTGTCGTTCACTGCTGTAAGCAGCGTTGAAAACGTGTTTTCACCATGATTTACTAATAAAAAGTTCCTGTTGAAAGCTGTGTCGTGAAGGAAATGATGGTGGAAAATGTTGAGGATGGTGGAAGCACTTCATCTCTGTAGTAAAAATGGCTCAGGAAAACACTTTGCTGCAATGTTATCAAAGAAAAAATAAGAAGGTGAGGAGAGTAGAACAACAACGCTCCCTGTCATTCACCTCCACGAACATTTGTTGAGTTGGAGAGACGAAGAAATCCTGGTAATATAAAAGGGTTTAGTCCGCTGTCCGTCTGTGCGTGTCGGTATGTGTGTCTTTGAGTGCGTCTGTCTGTCTGTTCAATCGCGCGACCAATATCGATCGATGCTATCGATTTTTTGACCAGGGTTGTCGGTTTTCGCTCAGATTTGATCCAGTGGAATGGGGACACGTAACCCTTCCTATGAAAGAATCGCTGGAATTAATCCATTTTTGCATTCTTGTTCACAGCGGAACAGTTTGTCAGTTCTGGATCCTCGTTTGGAGAGCAACCCGCTCTTTTTCGACCCCATCTGATACATCTCACCGGTAGGGCAGCTCACTTCGCCCTGCGAAACGGAGCAGCAAATTGGACGCGGTGTCGTTAATCGCTCACGCTCGATCGGTTCGGTGTTTCCCGTCGGAACGTCTTTTTTCTGTTTGCTCGTCAGACGCCGTGGACAGCGACGGGTGGTGGTTTTCGCACACCGAGCCGGCTAACGGCGATTAGAGCTCAAGTGGTAGCGCGAGTTGGTCCGGACGACGCGCCGTCGGCCGCTTACCCGGATCGCGACGACGGTTCCTCGCTCAGCCACACCCTCCTCGTTCTTTCTCAATTTCCCTCCATTTTTCTCTAACTGGTAGCTTCTTGAAAGACCTGTTGTGAATCTATTTCGCACCTGGTTCTGTCCATCGGGAATTTTGGTTTTTTTATACTATTAGGTCGTTACCTAAGTTCTGTCGTTTTTGACCTCTAATTTCGAATGTAAGTATCTCGGCTCAAGCATAACTTTATTAGGCGGAATAAAAACCATTAAAATCTACACATCTCTGCCAACGAGACGCTAGTTTACTTATTCCAGTAGCATAGAACTCCGGAGATGTAGAAGCCATGAATTTTTCAAGAGCAGATTCGTCCTTCGAGCTCGCCGTTTGCAAGTATCGTCAGCGCTCCTTCTACGCAACAAAAACGACCCGTTTCTGAAGCGAATTGTGACTTGCGACAGAAACTCAATTGTCTACGACAATCGACGACGAAGTGCTCAATGGTTGGATATTGACGAAGCACCGAAACACCGTCCAAAGCCGAGTATGGAAAAGGTGATGGTGACCGTTTGGTGGTGTGCCACCGGTTTAATCCACTGTAGCGTTCTCAAACCTGGTGAAACAATCACGGCGGGAAAGTACTGTCAGAAGCTGGACGAGGTGCACAAGAAGCTCCAGCAAATGTATCCAGCGCTGATCACAGAAGGGGGCCGATACTTTAACGCTAGGCTGCACGATGATGATCACCAGGCAGAAGCTCCATTTTTGGGATACGAAACACTCGACCATCCACCGTATTCGCCCGATCCATCGTCTACAGACTACCATTTTTTCAGACATCCCGGCAGCTTCCTTCGCGGAATTTCTTCAGGAACCGACATGATGCAGAACATGCTCTCGAAGAATTCATGGCTGCTTCTAGATCTTCGGAGTTCTATGCTACTAAAATATTTAAACTAGTATCTCGTTGGCAATAAAGTTATGTTTGGGCCAAGATATTTACATTTGAAGTTAGAGGTCAAAAACGACAGAACTTAGGTAACGACCTAATATTTAAGAGTGTAATTATATTATCTACAAATTTGATATTTATTTATTTATTTATTTATTTATATTGTTATATATATGGATGCATCCGTAGAAATTTGCAAACTTCTTTTACTGATTGCCTGAAAAATGTTCCAAATGGCTTAGCACTGTGCACTATTAGCTGCCTTATGTATTTAATGAACAATGATCAGGACAAAAATTGCGTGTATGACTACATCTTTGATGACAAAGGCTGGATTTGGAACAACACTCCCGTATTCGCGTTGTTCAATGTGCCCTAGAATCTAATTTGAGGGACGGCAAGCTAACCACGCATTTCCTTCCCTCGTCGTACTATCATTTGGGTTATTTGGTGCTCACTCTTCTCCACACCTTCCACAGTTGTTTCGCTAAAGTGTTCTCATATGCTTGAAAGAATGTAATAGAGTGAAAGTGAAGAAATCGAATTTAGTGCTGAAGTTTACTTGATCGATTTCGCCTTCCTTCTTGAAAACTGGTGAAGTTTCGGCATGCACCTTATCGTGATCATTTAAATAGGCAGCTGAAGCAAAAAATTGTGCAGCATTCAGCACTGTTCTCCAACCAGAGGTCACGGAGACAATTTGAGTGCGTATTTTGCCTTCACAATAAGTTGCGGTGTCCAAGCATAGACAAGTCAGTGCTTATTCTTTCCAGAAATGCCTAGCACCATTCCACGGATAGCGGAGAAGGCTCAGTTGGCTTGTAAAGCACTCGAAGCATATGATATGAGCTATGATATTGGGTTGTCCCATAAGTCTTCGCCGTTTTTTTCAACGATTCACTGCAGATTTCGCCGGCGGTCTCTTGCATAGCGCTGCATAGCTTTCGAAAGAGAATGATTTGCTCTATCAGAACTCGTATTGCATTTCTATTTTCGTCATGATTTTTTTCAATTTTTAGGTCGTTGAATTGAAAAGTGAAAAAGTGAAAAAGTAGCCATTTGCGCACTTGTTCTCTCCGCTTAGGTTTGTAATTTTTGCGCAGTTTTTTATAGCACTTGGAAGACAATGTTCTGTACTACAAGAATATGTGTTGGTCCTATTTCCTCACTTGCCCTTTATTGATTTTTAGGCCATCAAATTGGGAATTCCGACTTTTCCGTCCGAATTTTTACCAAAACTCCGGTTCTGTGGTTGGACTTTTTTGCTTGGTGTTATATGTCGTTTGGAAGAGGATGTCCTGCTCAGTAAGAATTTGCGTCGCGTTTATTGGCTCACGCTGCTTTCTGTCGAATATCAACAACTGAAGAAGGAGAAGGAGTTGTTGGTGAAGACGATTTTTCTCTTTTTGGCATTTTGTTGACAGTCAACAAAAATCAATAAACGCGACACATATTCTTATAGAGCAAAACATTTTCTTTCGAATGTCATATAACGCGAACCCAAAAAGTCCAACCACAGAGCAGGAGCTGTCGGCAAAAATAACCATCCTCCTTTGGACGTCCCAATTTGGTGACCTAAAAATCAATAAAGGGCAAATGAACAAATAGCACTAACACACATTCTTGTAGTACAGAACATTGTCTTCCAAGTGCTATAAAAAACTGCGCAAAAATATGCAAACCTAAGCGAAGAGAACAAGTGCGCAAATGGCAACTTTTTCACTTTTTCACTTTTCACTTCAACGACCTAAAAATTGACAAAATTCATGATGAAAAAAGAAACGCAATACACGCTCTGATAGAGCAAATCATTCTCTTTCGAAACCTATGCAGCGCTATGCAATAGACCGCCGGCGAAATCTGCAGTGAATCGTTGAAAAAAAAAAACGGCGGGGACTTATGGGACAACCTAATAGATTCGGTATGCACGTGACAGCTGGCGCCTCTTCCGACTGCACCACTATGTGCTTCACCAGGCTTTAATGCACACCCAAAAACCCATTTGGACGGTCCACATAAGGGATGTGAGACCAAAAAAGCGTCGGAATATGTTTCATGGCGTGATTTTAAATACTCATGGTCCACAGCAGAGTACAGAAAAGTAGAAGAGCAGAGTACATCAACGAAAAGCCAGCTTGCAATTGTCTACCGAAGTGTCGCAGATTGGGTTACAAGTGGGGTTGATAACACCAGGTGATCTGCTTCATCAAGCCACAACTAGAACTGCACACCTAAAGGTGAATACCTGTACACCAGTACATACTGTGGTACAATTTTTCCCATATAAGGCGTATTGATAGCTTTTAATTATAAATTCACTCGCGCCGATGGTAGCCATGAACAATTTACGACTAAAAAAGGGCAACTCTATCCTCCGACTCTAGAATGAGCTAAAATATATGACAGCGACTAATAGCTGAAAAAAGAGAAAAGAGGGTTAACAGCGTCCTCATGGCCGAGTTTTGATGAATCAGTGCTGAGGAACGTAAATTTCGTCGTTTGTTATGGTGGAGAGAAATCAAGCCAACTGTATTAGGTTGAATCATAAATTTCGCACCAAAATTTGTCTTCCAATAAAAATAAGGCTACACCGCAGACTAAAAATGATGGGCTTAAACGAAGTAATTGCCGTTATTTCAAATTAGTTTCTTCCGCTTTTCATGGACTGAGTAGATTACATCTCCGTAGAATTTGGTCGGTTTCGACCACAAGAAGTCGTACACACCGTCGTGACATCATCGACTTCGGCGAGGCGCCTAACGTGGAGGAAGTGATTCTTCGACTGAAGCAGATGACAGTCAGATTGCGCAATGTCCGGGGCGTATGGTGGCTGCTTAATTTTGGTCCAGCCCGATTCTTAGACGTTTTCCAGCGTCTGTAGTGCCGTAAGCGGTCGACCGTTGCCCTGGTGGAGGAAACCTTGGGCCGTATCGACTTCCTTATCCACCAATTTTTGCTGGAACTAGTCGAGTTGTTGGCAAGAGCGAGCGTCGAGGATGGTTTGACTACGTGGAGCAGCTCCCGGTGCAACGGCCCACTTCACGTCCACCAAACCCACAGCAGGACATACTTTTGGTGGAGCTCCGGTTCCAACGTCAGAACCCCAGCTCTTTGCGTTTGAGCTATTGCTTTCCGGCTTTGCAGCTGTAGTGAGGCATCAGCTTTTCATCGCTGGTAAGGATTCGATCCGGGCCCCCCTTAACCGGTGCCGTCGCAGCTGTCGGCAGTCGGAAGCACAACGATTTACTTGGGTTTCCGTCAAAGCATGAGGCACTGACGAAGGAGATTTGGGGAATTTTCCAATCTTCTGCAGCCGACGAGCGGTAGTTCACTGGGAGGAGTGGAGATCAGCGGTCAGTCCTAGTGTGATTTGAGAATTCAACTTGATGGATTTGTGCAGGCGCCCTTTGTTTACAGCAGTTGATCTTCCCGCGGGTGGTTTGGCTTCGTTGCCATTCTAGACGGAAAGGAACTGCTGATACCATCTCCAATAATTTATTCGGTTAGGAGTGAACCTACTGGTGGGTTTCTGAATATGATTGACCCCCGTCGCTGGGTTGCTGCCGAGCTTGAACTAATTGAAAATGTAGTCACACACTTTTTCCCTTTGAATGGTCATCGTTCTAGTGAATAAAACTTCTCAACAACGCTGGGAAAATAAACGATTAATATCTCGAACTGATCGCAAGGAAACGAGCTTTCAAATAAAATATAACATTAGGCGGGTTTACTTTGAATTCCAGAAAAAACAGAAATGTTGCAAAAATTAAGACTCAACCTAATAATATATGATCTGGGCCGAATTTGTTCCGAATTTCGGAATTTTCAGTGAGTGAATTCTAATATTTTCTTATGAGCATAGATAGTTCGTCACAATCAACATGTGTTAATCAGTAAAGTGGAAGAAAAATGCACATTGCACCTCCCCTTCCAGTCTGATCAAGGTCTATACTAGAATAATTCGAGTTAGGGACAAAGCTCACTTCAGTTGTTTCAGCGGGAATACGTCGTGCATTCTATTTCTATGGAATACCATAAGGGAAGTTTGAATGCGTATTCTGCCTATGAGGTGACTTACAGTGGTTAGCTGGTGAGCATATCAGCTCGATACCTTCCAAGAAATGTCCTATGCCATAGTACTTCCTTCGGATGTGTGAAGGATGGGTTGGTCTGAACAGCATTCAAACGGATCGATTAGTGATTCATGTGTGAGCAAGCACTTCCAGTCCCTACGCCCGACCTGAGGACCCCTACTCCTAAGTCCAGTTTGTAGCATAGGACAATTTCCGCTCTCTTATCTGAAAGAAATTGTTGCTCCGTTGTCAGATTAGATGATGATTCAGGATATCACGATTTGGAGCTTATGAGAATATTCACTCTTCTTCTACCTTAAATGGCATGCGGATAGCACGACTTCAAGCTGCCACAGCACCTAAACATTGAATGCTGTACAAAACACCGAAAGCAGAACTTGGTTGTTTGGAGTGCATCAGTCACAGAGCACAATTTGTTTTTGCCGTTGGGAGGAGGCTTCTGCTGCATTTTCAAAGAACATCGCGGTTCGACCTCTCCATCCTCTGTGGTCCCTTGAGCACGGCCAACTTGATGAGCTGGAACGGCTCAGTTCGCATCTCGGTGTTATTATTCCAACCACCCACCAATGCCTGCTGCGACTTTTCATCGTGTTAATGAAGGATTGCAATCCCTATCCATTTTTCAGCAATCCGCGATTCGTTGAAGTCCATTGGACTCGCTAGTCTTGGGGGGGATAGTAGTCCTTGATCGAAGCGGAGATTATCCTCATAGGTGTGGACGGAAATGGTTGATCCAGAGGACAACTCACCTGCTGCAACGGCTTACGGCAGCTTATGCGGCTTTCCCATTCCTGTACATGGTGCAAAGTTCATAGATTTGCAGAGCTCTGCTGGCGAACGGATCTGTGATCTGTGCTTCGAAAGCAGGCGTTGCTGCTGCGTGGTTTGCTCTGAACATTCCTGTATTATTGCTCTTTTGCTGCTTCTTCTGGTACAGTTCCTCTAATTAACACATCACAATGAGAGCGTTTTCGCGTCCAGTGCTCGCAACGGCCAGCTGCTTTTTTGGCGCGCGCGTGTGTATACTTATTTGTGTGGACACCCGCGAAAAAAAAGCAGTCTTAGAAAACGTTACTGCCGACTTAAGAAAAGTCCAGAAGAACTGCACAGGTTGCTATAAAAAACTGGACAGTAGCCTGGGAAGAGGTATTGCCAAGAAGAGAGGAGAGTCCATGCCCTGCTCCAGCTGGGAAAGAAATGTGTGTTTAAGGTGCTATCCAACGATAGGAAGTGTTCCTTTTGAATGTTTGTTTATTGTCATAATCAGTCAGAGCCTAGACTGTTTTATTTAGATGTTCAATTCGTGTTTCATCTGAAGTTTGTGAATTAATTTTCGTCTAGAAGTATGTGCGCTTCCAGTAATGGGAAAAGTTCTTGTCTTGTTAGTTACGATGATGCCAACCATTTTTCTGCCTATGCAAACCTGACATTGATTTGTAACTATAATTTGTGAATTGGGAAAGAAAACTGAACAAAAATAAAACATAAAAAAAGGTTATTCTCACAATTCCTCCGTCCAGTCAGATAATTGGACACCGCCTGTCGCGCCCTCTCCGATGTCCTCTCAAATAAGTGGATCTCAAATGAGTGGGCATCGTCGCGAATGTGTTGGATGTAGTTTTCACGACAAAACTTTTGTTGCGTGCCTGGAACTAACCTTTTTTGACCTTTTTTGTTGCAGAACTTATTTTGTAGATCTTCGGGGGTTTTCTATCTATCAGACCCTCAGCAGTTTTGAATCAAAAAAGGAAGTCTATTGGCAGTTATTGTAAACCTCGCTATTGATTGCAAACAGTCTCATTGCTAGGAATACTTACAGTTGCCAAGGAACGAAGGATGCTTACAGTTGTGTTGTGTTGTTTGTTCAGTATTTACTGAGGAATACAGTATAGAATATGGGTGCCCTCCAACCCCTTTCGATCTGATTGCTCACACGCTACACTCCACATATGGGAGACGCACAACCATACGACCAGTTCAGGTTCTTCTGCTGCGCAGTTTATTTCAGTGTCTCCAAAACCGAGAATGTTTAGTATTCGGAACATTGCGCCTTTTCCTCTCGAGCGGAAAGTATGTGACAGCTATGTGCGAAATTTCCGTTTCCGTGTTCCGGATTCCGGTTTTCGGTCATTTTGGGCTCTTTTGTTCCGTTCCGTATTCCGTCTGTTTTTGGACCGAAGACGGAAACGGACGTGGGCGCTGTTCCACATTTTTCTATTGAGCACAATCATCTTATCGATTAAAGAGAGTTCTCCTTCATATAATTATGAGAGAAATACTGTTTGACAACTCTAGTATTGATATTCTTAAAACTGGTTTGACTACCAAAAAATGCACTCAAAAATGGCAATGGATGGGTGCAGAGCAAAATTAATGTGCCACAAAGGCTATGTATGCACTGCACTGTATGCTAAGAAAATGCACTCAACATTTGAATGATCATGAAATTCTTGATCCATTTGTTACAAATAGCTACAAAACCTTTGCAACATAGCGCAGTATCATGGAAAAAAGGATTCAGTGGAGGTTGTGGCGGTTGTCTGCACCAAGATTACATCAGTATTCGTGACCAGAGATGCAAAATTCAATTTTTAATTTCGCCAGGTGTGACATTCATCCATATGGAGTTATACAATTAATTTTTCAATAAAGCACCACGAATATCTGCCAGGAGATATTATTTTAATTGACTATGGTGACTTATTGATTTTTGACACAAAAGTACTGCTTCGAGAACCATCTAGGAACTGTACAGCTGTGTCACCTTGGGCGTAGGGTTTCTAGGCTGGAACAGACTGAATATTCCTGTGAAAGTGTGGACCCACAATGATTGATCAGTCATCTAGTTATCATCTCAGATCACGGAATGAATTCTGAGTACTAGTTTTGGTGATTACAATGTAACTGCTAATGTTGAATACGCAGATATCTGTGCAGTCACCACGCCATCCATGATGCCACAGGTTTCTAAAGGCGTCGAAGGGAATCTCCTTCCTGGTCAGAAAATGATGTAGGCGGCTACTCCAGTTTTAGACTTTACCCAAGCCAGTATTTTTTAATGCGGGTCTGTAAGTAACCTCAAATGATTAAGTCGATTAAGTCTACTGTTCAAAAAATAGCAGCATCAAAAAAGTTAGCGAAAAACCCGTCGCAGGAACTAGATAAGGAAAGACTGCATGCTGAAAAGGTGAGAAATAGTGAAATAAGCCCCTAAATTTGTTTTCGTTTATTGCTGTTTAGGTTATCATAACAACATTATGAATTCATGCTTCGTTATGTTATGTTATGATGAGGACGAGCATCAA
This sequence comes from Heligmosomoides polygyrus bakeri, assembly GCA_947359475.1. NCBI lineage: Eukaryota > Metazoa > Nematoda > Chromadorea > Rhabditida > Heligmosomidae > Heligmosomoides > Heligmosomoides polygyrus. The sequence continues at coordinate 27,299,393 of OX375869.1, read as the reverse complement.
TCTGTGGAATATTCTGCTGGAATACACAAAGTGGATTACACAAAGTTCTGAGGAAGAAAAAATGCAATAGAAGCCGCTTCTGACGCTGTTCGGTCATTGTGTCATTTCCATTTTCGCGTTTCGCATTCCGGTTTCCAGCCATTTTTGAGCGTTTCCGTTCCGTCTTTCGTTTTCCGCTTTTCCCGGAAAATGTTCCGCACATCCCTGGTATATGATTAGGCGCGTGTTTGTTTTGCGACTCTGTTAAGAGACTGTGTTGCCAGCGTTTTAGTAATTGTATGGCGTTCCGCGAAGCCGCGTTTCGTTTTTCAATGCAAGACTTCTCGTCTTACAAAGTAGCCAGTTGTATTCGACTTGTCCACTACGAACAATAGAGGGGTGCTCAATTTCGAATGTCATTCCTCGTGTCGAACACATTTCCACATTATTCTCAGTGCCATGCAGAAATCTTACCCGTGATGTATACTAAAGTCACTGGTGTGGCGGCAGTGCTTTGTGCTAAAGCACTTACTATTAGATGGCGAATTTGTCTGAGGTCTACGCCGTCAAATCACTTCGGAGTAGGTCAGTTGGTACGTTGGTACGTATCGGCAAGGCATAAAGCACCGTATTCTATAACCCTTGGCTCTCGAGTGTTACTGTACAGGCCAAATCTGGACTCATATTTTCGCAGCATGGTTCGCACCTGAAGCAGAACACGCGGCACACGTCTCAATATAATTCTTTTCCTCATCAACTCTCGTTTACCTGAAGCTGTATAATATATCTGGAGCAAGAGACGTACTTTCATTAATAGCATGAAGGTAATTGAAAAGATTAGGACAATTTATTTGCAAATTAAGGAAGTGCGATAGTCTTCGTTTCATTTGCTACATATTTGCCAAAGTTTCTATGAACCTTAAGAGTACAAGGAGCCTAGGTATCTTTAAAAAAGCCTCTGCAGGAGCTTCCAATTTGCGTATGAATTATATATCCGTCGGTTTCGTTGAGACTTTGGTGAAAGCTCCAAGTGAAAACCGCTATCCACCGGCACTGAATCGAGTCGAGAGTCTGTCTGTATAACCACAATCCCTAATGTCTCTCCATTTGAAATCCTCCGAGGTGAAATAAACTGCATCACGGACGCCTTACTCTTGGGAATGGCTTAGAGCTTATGTTCTGATTCTTGGCAGTGTTCTATTCTACCTGAAGTGATCAAATGATCGATTCTGAAGAAAAAAGCATGATGCTTGCCTTAGATATAAATTTTTAATTTCAACAGATTTAAGCAAATATCTTATTCTCTATTCAAGTGTGAAACAGGAGGGAACACAGAGTTATCTTTCAATTACTTTCCCGCGATTCGGTTTTTGTCTTTTTTGTCCTTTCCGTTTTCTCCAGAGCCATTTAGTTTTCGTTTTGATAGATTTTAGAGGACTTTTCATTTTCATGAATGTTTTTATCTTTAAAAATGGAATTGAGTTTTTCAATTTGTTCCGATCGTAGTAGTATCCACGTTGATGTGTTTTCCATCTCTTTAGCACCAACAAATTGAGTGGTTACAAAAATTTAAGTCTTCACATGAACCTATGCCTTCCATGTTCATCTTTCACGATCACGTTAATTTCTACAATTACCTTCCATTTAATATTTTTTCAGCGCAGATTAACCGCGAAGAAGGAGCAAAACTCTAATATTGTTAGTATATCCTTATTTTCACACTTAATCCTTCTCTGCTAATAACGAGTCGCTGTTGCTACGATTATTTTTTGGCACCACATAGTGCATCCAGAAGAAATGCAACATGGACAAGGCATTTTGCAGAACAAAAACGGCAAAAATAGCAGATTAAAAGAAATCGTCTATTCAAGCTAAAGTATGTAACTACATAGGTAACGAGGCCATCCTTCTCGTAAAGATGTGAAGGCAAAAATTCGATGTTAGAGAAAAATTCCAACTAGATCTAATCTATCAGGGTCCATCATTAGGATGGGACTGAATGGGGAGGATAATTCTATGAAGAAGAGCAGTATGCCGCCAACCTTACAAGTTGTGAGGTCAGCTTCGGATACCAGCTTAGCAGGCCCGTCAACTTCAGCAAAACTCATCCTTTACGGCTGGCACTTCATCCGATTCGCACCACGTGCCCAAAGTAAATAGATAAACAAACAAATAAATAGATAATGCAAGAAATCTGAAGAGCCTGGTTTAGGTTTGGGATAGCAAGATTAAATAGTTATCGATCAATCCGCTGTCTTTGTTGGTGCAAGCGCAAAGCTAAAATTTGTCAAAACTTCTGCGGCGCTTTAAAGAGATTGGGTTTCTTCTTCCCTTCGCAGTCTTCAACGTAAAACTTTTGGTGCAGTGGATGTTAAGAATCGTACCTTTGGTAGGTTGCTTGATGCCAACCAAGAACTTTGAGCCCCCATTCTGATGCGACACAGCAAACATTCTCGACTTTGAGCGTGGAAGCGTGTAAACTGACACTTAGGGACGAAGTTATATGAGATAGAGAGCCAGCGGCTCATCTCGCTACATACATCGACTGCAAACGAGCATCAAAAACAAGTCGCCTTCTCTCATCTCTTATTCGGCATGAACTTTTCTACATATCCAGCTTAACCAACGGCTTGCGTCAGCATTGTGTAGTGAGCTGGTGGCCATGTATCTTCATTTGAAACTGTTTTGTGAAATAAAAAGCGAACATTACCCGACATTCGTCTGCGTAATAGGAGGACCATTCTCTGCATGAGATGCTGTGAGAAAATCTGTAGCCTAGTCGCTGCCATTAAAATATAACGTCAAAGAGGACGCCGAATGGGGCTTATGACCTCCCATCAGCGCACCCTGTTGGGGTGCGGACTGTCTTCTATGCGCCAATGGCGATGAGGTGCACCCAAGCAGGTTGCAGCTAGTCTGGCAGTTATGGTATGTAGTAGTATGGTAAGCTCCTGCTCTGCACCGTGTTCTTTTTGCGACCACTGTGCCTTATCTATGTACACATTTCAGTGATTCTCGAGGAAAAACCGACATATTTGAAAATTTAACCTTTTGCGATGCTTAGCAATTGATAACGACGAATAACGTTTAACCCGAACCTTCATTTAGGGCAATTCCATCAATCCAGTCTGGAAGTCATTTGACTTGCTATGGGTTTCAAATGTATCAGGAACAGCCGGCTTTATGTGGTCTGTTGGGAATTACTCTCTCTTATTGCTGATTTTGATGTATGTTTTACAAGTTTATTCTTTTGAAACATAGCCAAAAGTTGAGTTTTTTGATTTGCTACATGTTTTCACGTACTCTTTCTCGTCGTGCACTGCACAGAGCCTACTCTCCAGTCCACACAGGTCGTGAGAACCAAGCTATTTTTAACCAAAGTGTGGGCTCATGTCCGTTGCTAGCTGTCCATTTCACAACTTTTGGGGTATGATGCTACGAGCTTCTTGTCCTGGTCTCCGGTTCCATGGGACGGCCAACGTCCCCATGTAGCGATGTTCCGGTACCTACCAAAGGGCGTCATAGCTGGCTAATGCGGGCAAGCAAGCTTCGTTGCCTCAATAATATCCTCATGTTTATCTGATCATAAGACGTTTTGCCTTAAGAGCTGGATGTGTCGTTAAATATAGTTTGATAAAGTAAGCAAATACTAATTTAGGCTAATTTACAAGACTACCGGCAAGAATGCACGTGTTGTGGCCTGCTTCCAGCCCAGCTTATATCTGGTTATGTCTAAGCATACTTATTTCTCTACCTGTGTGGATTGGTCCTCGTATTTCTGATTTGATTCTGTTTTGCTTTAAAGCGTTGCCGTAACCACCTGTTGTAAACTTGTTCACATTTTTCTCGCTTTTTTTATTCTAGAATAGTAATTTTAGTCACATGGCTTATTGCTGTTTGGGTTCTTCGTGTTCCACATGTGGTACGTCTCTGAGACGTATTTAAATAAATAAATAAATAAATAAATAAATATTTATCCCGTGGTTTGTGCGCTAGCAAGGCGCTCTTTTTTCTTTACACCCTCCTCATTTTTTCACAAATCATGCCTTTTTCCCTTTCTTCCGTCTTCTTTTCCTCCATTGTTTTTTATTATGATAGCCGATTTATCTTGTTCCCCTTGTGAATTCTCGTCCTTCTCATATCAACTGGTTTGGGATCGCGAAAAAACAAGGAGATGTTTAAAAGCCAGAGAACGCAACGGACAATCAACACCTTCTTATAATCCTGATGCTATGCGACACCGTGAAAGCCCTGAACTGTTGGGTCCATGAAGCTGTTGATACTGGACGACGGATTTGCTATTCTTCTGGATAGTATGAACTACGTCAAATCTCATCAATCAGAAACCTATTCTTTGGATTGATGCGAGCAAATGTCGTAATACCTAACGTTCATTCTGTTCACCATCCCAGTGGTTAGTTTGGACGCTAGTAACAATAGGCGGGACCTTATTAGCACGCAAGAAGTTTAAGACCTTTTTGCATAAAGGATGCAGGGATTATTATACAAAACGTCCTCCGCCTTTGAGGCTGAAAATCAGTGAACGCCATTAGATCACCCAGGCTAGGCGCTCTTCAGTTCAGATCAAGTTCTGTTCTTGCTGCCGGACTCCCTTAATCCCTAGCTGATTATTTTTTTAAGAAACAAAGGCTTGTTTTCAATCCCGTAGATATCTCCTGCCCCTTCAACTCTCTTGTAATCTACTTTCTCTCTAGTATTCTTCGTAGGCTTCCTGCGCTCAATTTCCCTTTGTGCACCAGCCTGGGCAAAGCCAGCGAGTACATGGATTCCATTGTAACTTTCCACTACCTAGCATGCGGGGCGGGTGGGGGACGCTCCCACATTGTCATGAATTAACGGAGGGTGCTCTTAGATTGCTCGCCAATAAATTACCGTTTTTGTCCAAACATCTTGCTCCGTACTCGTTTAGTTTGCCCTTTGCCCATACTTGCAAACATAGGAAAACGCTGAGTACATAATGAGAAGCTTTCTCTACGAATACGTATTGAGTGTCCCAAAATTGTTATGATGATCATCATCGCCTACGCATCCGTTCAAAGAGGTCTTTGAGATACAGGACTCGCCCCGGAATCGTGCGCTTAGAAGGCCGTAGGCTTAGTGCATTCTATGTTCAAGAGCAAGATGTCTTTGCTCCAATACTTACTTTCTAAGCTGATGCTCTTTTTTAAGGCGTTCACTAGATACTATATGCTGGCTACTCTTCGGCGATGTAATTACTAGTCCTTGTAAGATGTTTGAAAAACCTATTACGGAACACTCCCTTGCTAGTTCTAAAAATTCAGGTTGTAGTCCCTTCTTATTTACCTTCTTCCCTTTTTTTGCTAGTATTTTTTGAGTTTATTATTTTGTGTTCAGCATGATTAATAATTTGTCATGCTTGTTTTCATGCTTTCTAACGTCTGTTTTTAGTGGTAGTAGCGCATTATTAAGTATTTTGAAAAAATATGTATGTAAAAAATATATTCTTATTCACAGTAGCAACGCTTCTTTGTGTGGTCAGTCTACGTAGAAGTTGGATAACTTAGTCATTTCTCGAAACAAAAAGTCACGGTTTAAGTGCTTTGAAAAGGAAGAAGGGGTAGAATCTCTCGGTGTGATTGTTAGCGAGATCCCACACTTATCCGATGTGTTGCAATGATTGCTTGATTGCATGTCTAGAGGGAATTAGCGTGAAGTTCTGCAGTGGAAGAATGAACGGTTTTCCATGCCTTGGTCTTCCAAGCCTTCATTTTGAGCAGCAATTTTTCGGTTTTAGATTATATGGGAAGCTCTCAGAAAGGGCACCGCTATGTGGTGAACCTATGTAAAAACGGCATACTTCTATTATTTTTCGAAAAACATGGAAGTGTCCTGTGTAAAGCAGTCTCAAGATTTGAGCATCAATAGAGACTCAAAAGTTCTTCCACGATTGGTCCAGCAATGATTTACAGTGCTTCTTCATCATTGGCTCAATGAATGTATCATCTGCTGTTTGGTATTAAATTTTTGCATCGAGCAGGACTCGAACCTGCACCCTCTGTTTTCCGGGCAGGAGGCTGCGCCTTACACCATCGGCGCTGTTTATAACGTCTTATAACTTTTAGCCGCTCTAGGCTTTACCGAACTTGCGAACGTAGGGGTCATCGACTGCATGATGCAACTCATAGAGGATATTCGAACTTTCGGCTGGACATGGCGCAATCTATAGCCACCTAGTGCGCCAAAGGTTCGAGGTCCAGACTAGAATCATTATTCTCGATGAGACAGAGTGACATGGTCGTTGGGTTCTCAGATTTACCTAAAGCCGATAATTCAAGCCCATACATTTAAACTATTTTGGCACAACTGAAATTGTTGTTTCAGTTGAAGGTTTAAAGTGAAGGAAAGCAAAATTTTTCTGTCCATTTTTTTCTGTAAAATTTTAAGTAAGGGGCATTTACAGTGCCACTCAGGTGAGCATCGAGTGACATTGAACAACTGCACGGCGCGACCCCTTGCTTCTCCAATCTTTACAATGAGCTGTAGAACTTTGGCTTGAGGGATGGAACTTTTGTCTTTAACAACTCCTTTTAAAGCACTCAATTAATGCAAACGAATTACTTGAAATGTGGCATGAACATGTTGAAAGAGTTCAGCTTGATCTTCCCGTTATAAAGCTACATATATATATACAAGATATTAAAAAAAGATTGACTAACGCTGTCCTTTTCCCTCCGTTTTTCTATTATGATGCTGTTCATTCAACAGCTTCCGTCGTTTAAAATATTTGGAACAAATCAAGTTATAATTCCACAAATGCGAGCTCTGAATCGTCGAACCCCACTGCCTGGAAGTCCTGCTCCAACCTCTGCATTTGTTGGATTCGCTCCTCTCTTCTAGCAGGCGTCTTCACAACCTCCTGCCAGACGATGGCTTAAAAATCCATCAAAGACCTACCTTGGCGTCTGTTGTTTGTCTGCTTAGCCCTACGAATTTCAATGATGAAAGTTCGCGTTACTCTATTGATCCTTGGATTTATTTTTAATGTAACTAAGCCCACTTTGAGATGAGATCAGACGCCACTAGCTTTTTGTTGCATTGGTGAAATATTTGGATTAAGAAGTGCCAGGCTTTAAGGTTCGAAGTGTTTGAGGAGTGAGGCTAGGACAGCGATTTCTGATGAGTCCCGTCTCCAGCAGTTGCATTATTTATTTGAATTAGCGGGTCAGCGAAACTCTTCGTAGCAGATCTCTGCCAACTCGACGTCCAATGTCTTGTAGCGAGGCCCGAGATTATTTCAAGGCAAGGGATTAACACTGCTGCTGAACACTTCTTCATATCTCACCTTGCTACCCCTCCTTTATCTTCAGTTTTGAAATCAGTTTCTCAAATAGCGCCTAGTTCCTTATCTTATCATATTCATCCTTTCTTGCCCTTTCTTCATCTGATCTTCCTTCCTTTTTCATTTCCCTATCTCTCTTCACATATAGACAGATCTCAAAGATATCTTAAAATATGAATATGCTCCTCTTCTTCACTGATGAGCCACGGTAGGAGCATAACACAAAGGTTCGTCTGAAGATAGTGGCGAAGCCAATTTTTTAAATCTAACTTTTATATTTAAAACTTTTATATTAAACTTATGTCTAACTTTTTATATCTTTTATATTATGTAACATTGCTTTATTTATTGTCATTAAAAATTAACACTTTACACCTTCTTTACATCTTTGAACTTCTATCCTTCCTTACGTTTTGTATTGTTCCCAGGAGTGTCATAGGGGGTGAACTACGACGTCTCCTTAGTGTTAATGCGCTGTTCCAGTTGCTATTCTTTAACATGCGTTCTCCTTTACACTTTTCTCAGATGTTTTTCTAAATTCTTAGACTCGCTCAATTTCATCGAGCATACTTGTCAAATACACTGAATGAAGAAAGGTTCTTCTGTAGGTCGTCAAGGGGGCACTTCTCATGTGTGAGCACTTCTTACTCCGCAGCACTCAGTGCTCCCACGTCTTGAAAAGGAGATACAATTAGGCGTTGCCTGGACATTATACCGTAGGCGAAAACGCCAAAAAGAATGCACTGTGCCCCATACGATGCCCTTCAATCGCCTTGGTGGTCTGAGGGTGCAGCAGCAAGTCTTGCCCGAGCGGGACAGCGGACTTCGGGACATTCCTCCCTCGTTCTCCGGTCGACCTGCTGGAACTATCCTTGTCAGGAGGGGACAACCGTAATGTGCCGGTTATCTACATCATCCCACACAACCTCATTCTCCGAATTGAAATGAAGGCCCTGCATCATGAGGCAGCAGCTGAATCGTCGTAAAAACTCAAGGGAGAGAATGTAGGAGCAAATCACTATATGTCCCTTCCGATAAGAATGGGTCTGTTCACCTCTCCGGCGATCTTCTCACCCACCTGCTGCTGTCCTTTAGAAGCTGCTCAGTAACACGCTGACTTGCACCTTTGCGTTGTCGTCTGACTAATAGTAAGCGGTCAGCGATATCGTCTTTATATATTATAACGGATTCCAGAGTCGACACATCCTCCATTGGACTGAGCGACTCAATATTTCGCATTTAAGTTCCCCCCGGGGCCTTTAGCTCAAGCTGCAACTTTTTTGTACATTTTGCAGAGCGAGCAAGTCCAGAGACCGGTGGGTGTGCTCCAGAGACTTCCACACAGCAAGTACAAAGCGATTATACCGCCTTTCTGCGAGTATAATGTGGAAGGGTTCATTTTTCATTTCTGTGACCACTGCTCCCCTTCCTCGTGGTCGCAGACGATTTCTAACATGCTTCCCAAGCACAATATTTTTTGAAGATGTCACAGATTTACGCCCCAACCGCTTGAGCAGACAAAACGTTTAGTGGTGACAATTGCATACCAAAAACCTTGCACCACACTAAGACCTCTGAAGACGACGATGCCGTCGAAACGTTAGGCAGAATAAAAATCCACTTTAAAAACTTCTTGCTGGCACAGTATTAACAAGGAGGCAATAACTGTCTATTTGCGTTCGTTCATGCATTCTATTTTCCTTTCCTAACGTTTTCAAAACTATGCGGAAGTAAGGCAGGCATTGAATAATGCCATTGGAAAAATGGTTGCATGGGCATCTGAGTGGGAAATTCCTCTCAACTTGAATAAATGCCAGGTGATGCATATTGGAAACCTAGAACCAGTGGAATATGAGATTGGTGGCGTGCTTTTATCCACATGTCGCACTGTTAAGGACTTGGGAGTTCTCTTTGAACCCACGCTCGAATTCAGATCCCACATAGACTTCATTGTACGGAAACCATACTCAGAACTTTTCCTGATTTTTCGGAATGTTAAATGTTCTGATGCTGCAATACTGGTTCGCTTATACAAGTCATACGCATTGCCTCACTTGGAATATTGCTCGCCTTTATGGAGCTCCAGAACAAGAAACTATGTACTCAAAATCGAGAAAATACAGAAGCTCTTTACCAGGCTTTTATGGTACCGTTGTTCGAATCCAACGGATCGCCTTCTCCTCCCTAGCTATGAAAATCGTCTGAAGCACATTGTGTTATCTCTTTATTCTCAGCATTTTATACATTCTCCTCGCTCTCCCACATCGTTTCAGCTTACTGATGGTGTAATGGTGATTGCAACGACCCAGAAGCCTTAACACGCAAATCTCTTTTTCTGTCTACTTTTCTTTTCGCACTGCTGCTTCCATATTCATTTCCTCTCTCTCCGGTTACTGGCTATGAGTTTGCTACGGTCCCAAATCGTATAAACGATTCCTAAATATTTATGATCAAAGGTTCGAAAAACACTCACCTCAGACTGCAGCATGCACATGCAGCACTGTTTTTGTTTTTGTCTACTGTTGTTTATTTATTTAAGGCGCACAACTTGTGCAATAAACGAAATGAAATGAAATGAAAAGGTCCATCTGCAGCAGTGCATTGCAGCTCTGGTTACGGTTACCTTTTTAGCGACAGTGTGCACCAGTCGTTTTGCAACAGCTTCTGCAACAAACTGCTGGAAGGATCTGTTTTCACCTAGTAAAAGCATTTGGAAGCATCTAAAACTGAAAAACGCAATGATTCGACATGCTACATAGAATTGTGCACAATTTACTTTGGAAAAAGGGTATTTATGCAAATATCGCTGCGCTTGAAAATTTTATAGTTTGACATGAAATACCACCTCACAGGCGGATTGCAAGGCCCTCACTTTATGCATGTAGTTCAAAAAAATGTACAGTCCACAGCGTTCATAAATCTGGAAGTGTCCTTGAAGGAGCACAACATCCATAGAGGACATTTTAAGGTTAGGTGTGTCCGCTGAGTCATCCGTCACAATAGTAGGCTGACAAATCCAGTTTCAATCCAAAACCACCATGCAAAGAGGAACAATTCAAGCGACGTGAGTCACCGGATGTCGAAATCGAGACCAACGGCATTGGAAGAGGGCAGCGCTTGAGCGAAAGGTGTTTGCCCAACGGCGGAGGGAGGACGGCACGGATGTGCATCGCGAAGGCTAGAGCGATCGGAAACACATTACTCGAAACTGATCGCAGCGCTCCACCTATTTTTCCATCTTAAAGGGTTACTGCGGGATGGAAGATTGTGAAGTAGAAGTATGTACTCGCGTTTATCCTAAAGCCAACCTCGAGAAGCAAAGCTGTTGAATGCCTCCAAGCTCGTCGTTCTTGAAGAAGTGAATCATCTTATCATTTGGTTATTGTTCTGTGCCTCCGTGTTAGTTCTAGGATAATTTATTACGGCTGAACTTGGGCTTTGTTTCGAGAAAATCATCATTAAAATATTATGTATTCCCTGCTAGTTGTCAACCTTCCAAGAGAGAGAGGCAGACAAAGAACCTACATCGACATAGCTGCTGGAAGTTTGGTCACTTTTTTCCTTGTCGTGTACGTTTCAGGAACCTAAAACTGCTTCATGCCGCGATCGTTAATTCCTGAACCGTAACCAAAGGGTCGAACACTTTGGCTTCGAAGTGGTATTTTAGCTGGTCATCAAATTTCAATCCTTAGAATGTTAAAGAACCTATGAAGCAAAAAAGCTTCATTAAACATTACATGTTTGAAAGTGATTCACAATGCAATTCTCCATGAGATTTATGTCGTTCATCTTCCTCGTCCTCTCTCAGTACTTAGCCATGCAAAAAACGTGGTGAAATGTTGCTGAGGCTGTCAACTTTAAAACGACAAAGGAGGATTTGCCGTAAATTTTTTCTTTTCGGAACACATAATCTCGAAGCCGGATAATGTCTTCTTCTTATTATTATTATTCTTCAGCGTTTGTCCCGCATCGTCGCGGGGTCCGCTCTTCTGGTGTTACGACGCCACCTTTCCGGATCCTGCGCTTGATCAGGGTGGACACCAGCTACTTTCATGCCCGTGTGTAACGTATCGGACCAACGCTGCTTCGGGCGTCCTCTAGGCCGCTTTCCAGATACTTCCAACTCAAGGCCAATCTTGCGGACGCTGTCTTCTTTCCCACGCAGAACGTGGCCGTACCATCGCAAGCAACCTTCGCGCATCTTCTCGGCTATCGGCGCGACACCGAACTTCTGCCGAATGGCATCATTTCTGATGCGGTCCATGCGCGTGACTCCAGCCGTCCAGCGCAGCATCTTCGTCTCCATGACGCTGAGGCGTGTTTCAACTTCCTTAGTCGCAGGCCAACACTCAGCGCCGTACATCGCTACCGGGCGCATGATGGCTCTGTAAATCTTCGACTTCAGGTGCTCCGGTATCTTCCTATCACAGAGCACGCCAGTCAGCGAACGCCACTTGGACCAAGCTGCACTAACGCGTGAGTTCACTTCAACCATCAGACCGCCGTCAGACGATATTGCTGATCCCAGGTATTTAAACACCGAAGTGCGTGCAAGTTCAGTACCGTTAATCTTAATGGAGCAGGACTCGTTCACGTCAGTCGTTAGGTACTCGGTCTTCTTGATGTTCAATTTGAGTCCGAATATCGCCAGACGGTCGCACCAAGCTTGCACCTGCCGCTCGAGATCGTCTTTCTTTTCGCAAGCGAGCATCACGTCATCAGCATAAAGCAGCGTCCATGGAACAGGCTGCTGAAGATCTCGCGTAATGGCATCCATGACGACAACAAAGAGCAGTGGAGAAAGCGCAGAACCATGGTGCACCCCAACAGAGATGGGAAACTCCTTTGAGGTTCCAGCTGCAGCTTGCACTCTACTCTTTGGGCAAGAGTAGAGCATCCGCACCCACTCTATAAGTTCCTCAGTTACGTTGTGTTGTCGTAAGGCGTACCATATAACCTCACGCGGTAAGGTCGAAAGCCTTCTCCAAGTCGAGAAAGGCGAAATGCACCGGTTTCTGTTTCTCGCGGTGCTTCTCGAGGGGTGAGGGACGTTCTGCCTGAAAGCGGCACGGGCAAAGGCGCGGGACAGTGCCTGCGGAGCCAATTAGCGTCGACTCGCGCAGTGACACCCGCCGCTTCGCGCTCAGCCAGACAGCCCTCGCCGCAGAGGCGATGCTGACCCAGCCAACCACGCGAGCCAGTAGGTCGACCAGATTTGGTGTGATTACGGTCGATAGAGGGATAGGAGGCTCAGACGGCTTGCATTGGCAGTCCAGAAATTTGGATTGATCTGAACCCTACCATCTCCTATACCAGAATTTCGAGCTCTATCGAATGAGCCAGGAAAGAATCTTGCCTCAATAAGCCTTATATCGATTTTTTCAGGCGCTGTTTAACTTTCGTTAAATATCAGGTTTTATTCACATATATCAGGATTAAATGAGATGCATGCTTCCAGACTTGAATTGCACGAGGGTTCCAATTAGATAGACGAGAGATCTTTTAACAGAAGTTTAAAGCATTAGTTTCAACATGACATCTCCTTAGCGTTTCGTAGCTGATTTTTCTATAGAACTTGATAATGCACACATCGAAGGTTTCTCGTCTACCTAATTTCAGCCTGAAAGCATGTCTCGCAATTAATTCTGATATAAATAAAAACTGATATTAGAGAAAATTAAACAACGCCTAAAACGTCGCCTTAAGGGTTATCTAGGCAGGATAATTTCTGGAACATTCGATAGGGCTCGAAGTTCTAGTACAGGAGATGGTAGAGTTCACATCAGTAGCCTGGAAGCATTCCTCGTAGTTAATTCTGATATAAATAAAAATTGATATTTAACGAAAGTTAATAAATAGCACCTGAAAAAAGAAATTGTTGTAAGGGTTATTGAGGCAAGATTCTTTCCTGGCTCATTCGATAGAGCTCGAATTTCCGATATAGGAGACGGTAGGGTTCACATCAAACCGAATTTTTGGACTGCCAATGCAAGCTGTCTGAGCCTCCTATCACTCTATCGACTGTAATCACACAAAATCTGGTCGATCTGCGGGCTCCCGTGGTCGGCCAGGTCAGAGTCGCTCCGCGGCGAGGGCTATCTGGGCTCAGTGCGAAGCGGCGGGTGTCACCGCTCGAGTCGACGCTAATTGGCTCTGCAGGCACTGTCCCGCGCCTTTGCCCGCGCCGCTTTCAGGCAGAACGTCCCCCTCCCCTTCTCGAGCAGAAGACGAACGGCGCGTATAGCATCAATGGTCCCACAACCAGACAGAAAGCCGCACTGGTTGTCGGAGAGCTTGACGATTTGAAGCCTTGAAGCCGGATAATATCAATAAAATAAAATAAAAATTTCAATAAGTCGTCCTTTCATGCCTTTTGTCTGAGTATCGAGAACACTGAAACAGAAATCGGCAATTTGGGTGGTACTTTAGTTAGAAACTTCGAATTAGAGATGGAGAAATTTGTTAAGCTGCCTACAAGAAAAGGGAAATCAAAGAAGTTCACTTAATTTGGATTCTATCTTTTCAATAAATGGGGTGTTAGCAGCAACCTATAGTTCCCTTCATTAGCGTAAAAAGGTCGAACACTTTTTGAAATGTTAGTTAAGCATTATTAAGAGCGGATCATCGCAGTTATACAAAACGGTTTGAGAATATGTTGTTACAGGATGTTTTGATGCAATCAAAACTCTTGCATAAGGCGGACTCGAACCCGCATCTTCATGCTTTCCGGGCAGCGACGTTCGCCTTACGCTACCGGCGCTCTTTGACCGCACGTAACATCCGCAATATCCTCCCTGTGAGCACCCACCCGTGATGCGGGGATGTTGGGAATACTTCGGAGAGGCCTCATTGAATGATCGAGATAGTTCTAGGGCACCCTCAAAGGACCATTTTTGATGGCTTATTGCTTGAATGGGAGCGTATAGCGCATTCGAAGGAGGTGCCGGCTTTCGCGTGCACCCGATATGAGGTTCTTGGTACGGATTTCCCGCACAGGTCGGCCGAGCCTTCCATCCTGCCGGGATCGGTGAGTTGGTAACAGACTGTATCGCCGCCAACGACGATGGCAGGGGCGGGGCCTATTCCCAACCCACGCTAGGGCACGCTCTTTCTGGATACCAAGGAATAAACACGTTCCTCTTCTCTCTGCTTCTGTACGTTATCATATAAATCCACTGAACCGCACATTTTGGTGCATCGGCCTAATAAGCCATATCGTAAGTCTCTCGCGTCCCTACGCCTAGAGCAACAAGTCGATCTATTGCAGATCGCATTCTCTATAATAAAGAGAATCGTAAGTCTCTCGCGTACCTACGCCTAGAGCCGCAAGTCGATCTATTGCAGATCGCATTCTCTATAATAAAGAGAATCGTAAGTCTCTCGCGTCCCTACGCCTAGAGCCGCAAGTCGATCTATTGCAGATCGCATTCTCTATAATAAAGAGAATCGTAAGTCTCTCGCGTACCTACGCCTAGAGCCGCCAGTCGATCTATTGCAGATTGCACTCTCTGTCTAAGAGAACTACTCTCGGTTCACACCTTGAGTTGGTCTAATTACGACCACAGCCTCTAATTAAGAGACTGCAAGGCTTCCGTATCAATTACGAGGAGCAACGAGAAAAAATTCTCACTTCGTTTCTTGAAAAAGCAAGAACGAAACCCTTTTTTGAAAACAAAATGGCGCTTCATTGTTATAAGACGCCTATTGTATTGAGTGCGACGACACTCAAAAACCTGGTTGATCGGTACAGCGATTACACCGCTGTGGTAGATTTCAGTACCATAGATGAAGAGACCTACGAAAAATGCAGGTCAACCATAGCCCTCCTACAAAGTGGGGTCAAGCAGATCAGAGAGGGGCAAGAAAAGCTCCAAAAATTGTACAAAGAAGTCAGAGAAGAGTACAACAACTGTAAAAGCAGAACAGAAAGAAAGGACATCATGCATGAAATTGAGCAGATTGAAAATGAGTCGAAACTCCACACTACAATAGCAGAATCTGATGAGCTTATGTTTAAGCTCATTACGCGTGTTGACGAAGCCAAGTGCATGCGCGAGAGAATGGACGTCAAATTGGGCTATATTACGCAGAGAGCTCAGCGAATCGAAGCGAATAGTTTGGAAAATTTTGAAACCAACGATCGCGAGAACAGCTGCGGTCAGAGCAACTCCGACAATGCTGCAGCGGCCATACCCGCATATTCTGCTATTCCTGATGCTAGTGGAAGTCTAAATCACACATCAGTAAGATCCTGCAGATCTATCAAACCACCTCAGGCGTCTCTACCGTCGTTCTACGGTAACGCGGAGGAATTTCCCGAGTATTGGGCAGTTTTTGAATCTCTTGTCCACAAAAGTACTGAGTTGGACGTAATGGAAAAAATACTGCTGCTCAAGGAAAGCCTAAAAGGCAGGGCGCAAAATTCCATTAAAGGAATTCGACTTGTGCCAGAAAACTACAACTGGATAGTCAAAACGTTGTGCGACAACTACAACGACAGCGCTGCAAACCGTCCTCAAATTGTTCAAAAGCTCGTGAACATGAAACCAGCGAATAGTTCAGCTGAAAGTTGCCTCTTCATATATGATGAAATTCAGGTTCTAGTGAACCAAATGGTGTCTGCCGGATACGATGTCCGTAAAACGTTCGACCCTATGTGGTCCGAGACTATTTTAGCGAAGTTTCCTCGGGACATTGTCAAAGCAGTCCTGATCCTATGCCGTACGCAATCTAATCAAAGTATTGAGGAGCTCATGAGTGCTCTCAAAAATGAGATAGCGGCAAAAAGTTACGTCGAAAGCCGCATAGGTCACCAGACGCAAGACAGAGTCAACATAGTTGCAACAGATGAGGGCACTTACTCGCGACCTCGCGACCATAATACCGACGGCTGTGTCTTTTGCCATAGGAACAATCATCTGTCGGCGGCATGTCGCACAGTATCGGATCTAAACAGCCGCCGAAAAATCATAAGAGACGGCAACTGTTGCTGGAAGTGTTTCTCGCCCAGCCACAACAGCTTCGACTGTATTAAACCAGACTGTTATCAATGTGGCCAGAAACATCACACAAGTCTGTGCTTTAAAAATGACACAGCAAATCCGAGAAACCAAAACGGCACGTGGAACCCAGGTCAGAGAAATGCCAGGGCGAACGGTCACCCTCCCAGACCTAATGGAAATCAAAACAGAGTTCAACGAAACCGCAACGATTTCAGTGATCGTAATAGAAACGTCGCCAACAACAACACGCATATGGAAAGTGAATCTCTCCAATCTAACGCTTGCGCACAAAGCCAAACAGCTTCTCAGCTTGTCCTAATGACAGCGGAAGGTAATCTTTGGAACCATAATAAAAACGAGTTCGAAAAGGTCCTGTTTTTCTTCGACTCAGGTGCTCAGAAAACAGTAATTGAAGAGAACCTTGCCTATCGTTTTGGCTTACCAAAAGAGTCAACAGAAATATGCACCATGTCAGGAATTGGAGGGCATATAGAAAAATTCGAGAGTCACATAGTACTGACAAAAGTGAGCACGGTGTTCGGGGAAGAACTCGAGCTAAAAATACAAACGAAACCCGTCCTAACGAACGGATTCCCTAGTGTGAAGCTCAGTAAATCTGACATTACTTTCCTCAAGGAAAATGGAATTTGCCTAGCAAATTCAAAATTGCGTGGAGAACACCAAACTCCACACATTTTGGTCGGACTTGATTATTACCACGACCTAGTCTGCAGTCCAAGTCACGGTATGGCAACACCAACAGGACTTCATATCGCTAAAACAGTATTTGGCCCCACCATATACGGTAAAGGCCTCACATCAGTACAAGACGTTAGAAGCAACGTGAGCTACGCAATGACGTCAGTTCACGAGCAAAGCGAGCAAGAAATGCTACGTAAGATGTTCGAGTTGGATGGGCTTGGAATTTCCGAGAATGAATGCCAAAAGGAAGGCAAGGCCTACGAATATCTAGAAAAATATTCAAAAATGATTTCCTTTGAAAACGGATACATAACAGCTCCATTTCCATTAAAAACCAACATTGGAGAACTGGAGGACAACTTCACAGTTGCTATTCGCCGCTTAGAGTCTCTGCAAAAAACTTTGCAGCAAAACAGCGAGCAACGCAGTTGGTACTGCAAAATCATTGAAAAATATGTCAGTGAAAAGATGGTTGAACCATTTTCCGATTCCGACCCAGAAGCAGTCGGAAACTACTACATGCCTCATTCAGGCGTCTGGAAAGCTAATAAAAATGTTCCTCTTAGAATAGTGTTTGATGCGTCTTCAAAACGTAAAAACCAACTGTCTCTAAACGAGGTAATCCACAAAGGCGAATCATTCGTCAATAAAATCCATGACATTCTCATGGTCTCACGATCAAAAAAGGTTCTTCTGATATGTGACATTGAAGCGGCCTTCACTCAGGTGCGCCTGGTCCACTCCCACAAAGATCTATGCAGGTTTTTGTGGGTGAAAAACATCAATTTGCCTCCAACGAAGGACAACCTAATCCGCTACAGATTTAAGCGGTTGCCGTTTGGAGTCACAGCTTCCCCTAGCATATTAAACATGGCACTGCTGTCTTACCTCAATAATGAAGGGTCCTCAATTGCAATTGAAATAGCTAGCAATCTATATGTGGATAACATTATGATGGTTGCCGACACTGCAGAAGAGGCGATCATGAAATATCGAGAGTCGAAACAACTTTTCGCCAACATTGGCATGAACCTTAGGGAGTATATATCCAACTCCAACGAAGTCAACTCTCAAATACCCTTGGAGGATCGACTAGACTCACACTCCTTAAAAATTCTAGGTGTCGCATATAACATCGAAGACGACTCATTTAAGGTCAGAACTCATTTCGCTCACGCGGAGAAGCTGACGAAAAGAGATATTGTCAGTCAGATCAACTCAGTGTACGACCCTATCGGTGTCGCCAGTCCACTCATAGTAAAACTAAAATCTATGATGAGGGATGTGTTCAATACTGGAACAGCATGGAAAACCGTATTATCTGAAGAACTGTGCCTTCGATGGAATCGTCTATGTAAAGAGGTCGATAACGCTCGCGTATCGATTCCGCGCCGTATAATTCAAAAATCCACGAACAGTCACCTGTGGATATTCGCTGACGCTAGTTGCTTGGCGATTGCAACCTGTGCCTATTTGCAGTGCCAATCCTCAGGGAAGATCTCAACGCTAATCAGTGGAAAAGCTAAGCTAACACCGAAAAAATGTCACCAAACAATCCCAAGACTTGAACTTGTTGGAATCCTAATGGCTTCGCGCTTGTGCAAGACAATCATGGAAACGTACAAAACCGTTCGAAACGTGTCCGTTGTATCAGATAGCGAAATAGCACTGTATTGGTTGAACAGCTGCAAAAAGGTCCCGGTTTTCGTCGCCAACCAGCGGGAGCGGATCCTCGCTATTAAGACCAACCTAGAATCGCACGACGTATTGGTTAAATTTCTTCACGTTAGCACAACCCACAACCCAGCTGATGCAGGGACCAGAGGTTTAAACTCTGGAGAAATCGCCAATAGCGATTGGGTGAATGGACCGCGCTGGCTAGAAAACAGCCCTGACACGTGGCCGTTAACTGAAATCGACTGTATTAAAGTGACGGAAGAGATAGATACTGCTGATATCGTATCGCTCCCTAACATAACAAAAGCCAGCACCAACTCCGTCTATGGAGCAGAGCTTATCGACTTATCTCGGTTCTCAAAGCTGAACAAAGCTATGCGAGTGGTCGCACTCGTAGGCAAAACTTTGAAGCATTGGGTTATTGCGGTGAACAAGAGCCAAACGTCGCACATCAGTACCGTCATGATATCAAAATTTGACACCTCTCAAGACATCACTTCTCATGACATCGAACTTTCCGAGAATGTTCTTATAAGACAAGAGCAGAAGGGAATGATTTTGCAAGATCTCCAAAGGCAGTTCCATAACAAAAAGGTTATCTCGGACGAAAATGATATTATTCGTCACGAGTCGCGCCTCCAGAACGCAGTGATTCCTCGTGACGCAAAATCACCCATATACATACCACAGAAGTCGGAACTAGTCCGTCTCATACTTCAACACGTTCACTCAAATAATGCTCACTGCGGCAAGGACCATATGTTAGATATCGTGCGACAGAGATTTTGGATTCCTCGTCTGACTGTGGTTATCATCCGGTACTTGAAGCACTGTTCTACGTGTAAAAGATATCAAGGACTGCCATTAGGAGCTCCTTTAATGCCTTCGCTGCCGTCAGACAGGGTAGTGATTTCAAAACCGTTCGAAAACGTCGGTTGCGACTTCATGGGTCCATTCCTGTCAAAATCGCAAGAAAAAATGTACGTATGCCTCTACACTTGTCTTACAACAAGAGCACTTCATTTGGAGCTTGTTGAAAACCTATCATCGGGTGCATTCCTTAGCTGCTTTATCAGATTCATCTCAAGACGAGGAGTGCCAAAGCTTGTGCGCACCGATTGCGGTACGAATTTCAAACAAGGCGAGCGCATTATAGCCACTATGTTTGAAACCAATGAGCCTACGGGTACTTCTCTGATGTCGTACTGTGCAACAGAGAAAATCAAGTGGTTATTTAATCCACCAGGTGCTCCATGGATGGGAGGCGCTTGGGAAAGACTGGTAGGATCCGTCAAAAAAGCGTTCAATAAATCCATGGGACGAAAGAGACTCAGCTTTACAGATATGTGTACGGTTCTCACGAGAATTGAAGCCATCCTCAATACAAGACCCCTCACCAAATCCAGTTCGGACGACCTATGCGTTATTCCATTGCGTCCAATTGACTTCCTTCAAGGAAATCTCAGATTTTCATTACCAGAATCTAACGACCGTATCGATCTCCTGGATCCAACATATGATCCAGATTTCATACAATCACAAAAGCAAGCGACAGAAGCATTGCATTATTCCGAGAACATAGCCAATAAGTTCTGGGAAAACTGGAATACACTGTATCTAACGTCTTTAAGGGAAACGCAAAAAGTGATCCTCAAACAGCCAAGACACTTGAGCAGAACGTGTCCCTATGTAGGCGAGATAGTCATCATCGAACAAGAGCTAATCCCTCGAGGAAATTGGCCCTATGGCAAGATAGTCGATATCATTAGTTCTGCGGACGGACTCATAAGGTCAGCGAAGATATTGATGCCAAACCACAAGGTCATCCACCGGCCTCTTAACAAGTTATATCCTCTAGAAATCCGTGCTAATGTCGAGCCCAGCAATGAAGAAGCAGTCAGAGCTGAGACTTCAGATACATCAGAGTCACCTGTGGTTGTTCAAAATGAGAAGCGACCAATTCTTCCGCGAAGCTCAAAATCAAGAGCTTACGACTTCTTCAGAAGTATGGAGACCAGTGTACTTCACTCACGTCCAACAACAATTAACTCATCATTGCTACTTGTCACCCTACTATCTATCGTGGCATCGCCAGCACTCGCGGCTCAAAATTCCTCGATACTATCGTGCAGTAGAGGAACTATCAGTATTCCACCAATAAGTGGTTGGTTCGAATTATGCATTGACAAACAATGCCACGCCGTGGATAACAGCACGCGTGCAGCCAACTATTTCCTACCAATATCACCGACAGAGAAAAGTGTCAATGTGCGCTTTCGTTCGATGACTAATGCTCAAGAACAAGTAATGTCGTGCGAACGTGCTAGGTTTTGTGACCACCAACAACTCCTATCAAAAACCTTGCTAGGAAATCCCCATTGTTGGCCAGCAGGTGCCATTGCAACAACGGCCATAATCGTTTATGTAGCTATCACAGTGTTGTTGGGTGTAACATGGCTCATGGCAAAGTTCATCAGAAACACTAGCAAGTGCACTAAAAATTCGGAACAGTTCGACAATCTCACAGCTGCTGCGAAGCAGAGTCCTCCAAGCTTCAAGCTCACGCCTCTTCCAGGGTTATTGTCAATCTCGTTATTTGCTGTGATAAGCCTTCTATCACCGGCAACAGCGTGTCAGCATGGCATTATGCGTCACTCTGCCGAGGTCGTCTGTAATGAAGGCAATCACTGCCACCTCGAATACAGCCGAGAACTATTGTTCAACAGGCTGCAGTCAGAAATATGCATCGAAATAATTCATGCAAATGAGACCGTAGGACTTGCAAAATTCCGAAAGCAGACCGTGAATTTCAAATGCTCAAAAGTAACTGAGTTCTTTACTAGGTCCACTAGAATGCAAATCTTCCACGTGAAGCGATGTGCTCAAGCAGGGTCTTGCATTGCAGATAAATGTGAAACTATTAGCTCAGGTGAATCCATAGCTGAACTAAACCATACTAGGGAATATCCTGGTTACACCGGTTGCTTGAACAGTTGTGGAGGCGTCTTGTGTGGATGTTTTTTGCCTAAACCGGCATGCTGGTTCTACAGAATCGCTCACAAACCGCTATCAAAAAGAATCTTTGAAGTCGTCCAGTGTTCACATTGGACGCCACTCATAAAGCTAGAAATAGAGATAACCACAGCCAACAAGACTGTAGCTTTCACAAAAATATTTCGTCCATACATAACGGAAGAAATAGCCAACTTTAGCATAACAGTAGCTTCCATTCAAAAGCCTGCAGCGTCGCTGGAAGGCACACGATTCGCTATAACAGCGAACACTTCGTACATGCTTCCAGCTCACTACGAAATTCCAGTGGCTTGTAATAATCCTGTGCAAGCCCTCGGTCGTTTTAACACCTGTTCTAACCGCATAAGATGTAATTGCGGAACATCGGTGCACACCTGCGACTGTCCGAAGGACTCTATTTCCATGCTTTATCGCAGCGAAAATAGACTGCCTTTGGTGACACCGTACGGAACCCTCTCCAGTATCGAAAATGAGATCATTTCGACGTCAACCGAAGAGGAAATGGTCTTGCGTATAGAATCCAAAATGCTTCAAACCTCTGCCGAATTTGTCTTCAACCAGAACTGTAGACTCGAAAATTCCGACTTGACTGGTTGTTACGATTGCATTTAGAATGCGTAGCACACCCAGAAAGGGATTTAGTAACGTCGTCCTTTATCCTTTATTGCTAGGGATGATTGACAGCGAAAATAAGGAAAGAAGACACTAGATTACAAAATACTGTGCCGGTGAGAATCAAAGATTTTGAAAACCTATTGAAGACGTGCCCACATAGTAGATGAGGACCTCCTAGCGGCAGCTTAAAATTACACATCGCCAGGTTTAAGAGCTGATGAATTTGAATTTCAAAATGAATTTCACTCTGCTCGGTTTATAGTAATGTAGCTTTCACAGAGCACGAATTTCTTGGATGGTTTCCACAGTACGACAGTTCATGTACTCTAAAATTCCAATCCTACACGACTAAGAGATACTGTAACGTCTTTCTTCGGTACGGATATACATTGTAACAATTTTCATCTTAATCGAAATAGCCAACAGTGCCCCATGCTATGGTCATTGGAAATTAGAAGTCGATAGCGACGGACATTTTTGGTCAGATGTAATATTTCATTTTGGACGTGCCCTCAGAAAGAAAACTTCATTGTCCAATTTAAAACTTAAGCAACGCGAAGCGGTCCTGAATTTCGGCTGCCATCTCATCACTTGTAAAGCATCACCTTCGAAAGGAGTTACGGAGAGAGTGACACCAGTCGATGTAGACGTATGCGTGGTGAATTCCTAGGATTGTCACAACGTTCACGGCATTCGAGCGCAGTTCTCGTAGGTGTTTGGAATGGTGTTTATCAGACGGCACCCGAAACCGGTTCCGCAGCCTCCTCTCGCGCACCTTATTGCAGTCGGTTTCCCGAAGGTGGCCCCATCGACACAATGGCATTGTGTCATTCGAAGTCTGACTCAGCATGTGGGGGCTCTAGGGCTCTGGAGACTCATCGAGACTTCATTGTGATATAGTAAGAAGTGCGACTTCCGCGCTAACATCTCCGTACTGAAACATGCAGTTGACTCAAGCATTCTGTATATTTCACATTTTGAGCTTAGGCGTTGACAAGGATCAGATATCAACCAGTTTTTGATCAGAAACGCACCACATTTCGCATCTGATTTCATGCCACGTCTCAGTCAGGGCCTTTTTCCCCACATATTCAGTTCAATTATGAAAAAGTGCTAAAATGATTGTGCTTGCCACTTTTATTGGGCTTCAAGTTTTCCGTGACAAGGCGGCTCTTTCACTTGCAAAAATATTGCTCCTGCATTTCTGTGCTTATTTCTCCATGTTTATCATAAACGTTAGTGTTGTTGAGCTGCAAAAGGGTATCAAGTTATAAGTGATCAGTCATTACCTAATGAATCCTAACTCTATTCCTACGTTCTGGTGTGCAGCACTCAGCCAGAAGAAGCTAGGCAGGTCCTCTTCTGGCTGCAGGCGAGTTTGACGAACAATCATCCTCTTGCAAAGAACCAGAATATTGGTCTCAAGCTATTCCAGTGTCTTCTCACCAGTGGGCTAGTGTGCAATCATTTTGGGTGATCAGTCAATATCGTGTGCATTTTTTGGCCCAAGAAATCACTGAATCCCCATGCTTTCCCTGAAAGAGGTTTTCATGGCAGTCCTCAGGTCATGTGGCCTACCCTGCGCATCCTCGCTTTACCACCAAGCCTGGTTTGACATTTGTCAGTTAGGTACGAGCTTCACCCATCCCTCCTTAGACCCTTCGACAATTTCACCAGGAGCCGCCGATACGTCGCGTGAGGTGGGGCGTGGCGGGAGCGGCGGTGAACTGTCCCTGCTGCTCGGTCGTTTCAGCTGCGCCGACCGACGACGGATTGGTTCCACTGCCACGAGGCCAGGTTCACGCGTCGTTCGGAACGCTTTCCGCTCTCACGGACGTGGCATGCGCCGCGCTCCACGCGTCCTGTTGGGCAGGCGCTTTCTCCCTGCTGTTCCATCTGCACCGCCCTTTTGTAGCCCTTTGCTCCAGTTGAACAACTACTTGCACAAGTGCCCCACAATCCTACCCCTCCACTACGTTTGTGATTTGCTGCCACCATCCTTGACTTGCCGGTCCCTCGAGAGCTGCAAAACGCTGGCATTTTGGAATTAGCTGCAGAGTCTGCAGGCTGATCATGAACCCTGCCAGACGCCGTAAGCAACAAGGTTCGGCTCCGAACTAATTTATGCCTCATAGATCATTAGAAAGTGCAAATTTTCAGCTGCAAGCGGCAGTTTCCAGTTCTGCCCAGGAACTAATAAAATCTATTGCTGTCTGAAAAGACATTGAGTCATCAGAATCGTCTATTCCTAAATTTCGTTGTTTTTTCGCCAACTGATTAGTAATTTATATCCCATAGACTTGGGAGAATGGCATTTTAACAAAGATATCCAAACTGCGTTGGT